>JAWWNI010000058.1:0-490232 GCA_034642065.1 Darevskia nairensis | reverse complement strand
AGAGTTATTAAATTTAGATGATGCCTGGAGAAGTCAGAACCCACTGAAAAAAGAATTTACATATTTCTCGTTTCCCAATAATACAGCAGGAAGAATAGATGCTACCTGGTTGTCAAAAGAATTAATTCCCAAAATATACAAAACAGAAATATACCCCAAAACAATATCAGACCACAGGTCCGGTGATGGGAATGGTTAAAAAGTGAAGGGAAAGCGAATGACAAGGTGGAGATTGAATGAGAAATTATTAACAGACGAAGTAATATTAGAAAAAGCTAAAGAGACTTTAAAAGAATATTTCGAATTAAATTTAAAGGACGATATTGACCTGAACGTGGTATGGGACGCCGGAAAAGCGGTCATGAGGGGGTATTTCATAAAATAAAATAGTATACAAAAAAAACAAAAGGAGAAAAAAATACGAGAGTTGATAGAAGAAATTAGGAAAAATGAAAAGGAGTTATCTAAAAAACCGGAAGATGAAGAACTAAAAAGGAATATTAAAGTATTACAATCACGATATTCAATGATAATTGGGGAAGAGATCGAATGGGAAATGAAGCTGAGAAGACAAAAATATTTCGAACAAGCTAATAAACCAGGAAGACTGCTGGTGTGGCAGCTAAAGAAAAGAGAAAATGAAAGGATAATTAATAAAATCAAATTAGGCAAGGAAATGATAACAAACACTAAAGAAATACAAAAGAGATTTGTAGAATTTTATAAAGATCTGTACAGGGAAGGTGAGGAATCTAACGAAGAGGTTTCAGAGTACTTTAAAAAAGTTAATATATCCAAAATAACAAAAGATCAAAGAGAATCCTTAAGTAGCCCCATTTCCATGTTCGAAATACAATATGCTATCAAGAAAGTTAAAAGTGGGAAATCTCCCGGTCCGGACGGTCTATCTGCCATTTATTATAAAAAACTAGAGGACGTATTGGCAAATCCTTTAAAAGATATAATGAACAAAATTTTGACTGGAGGACAGATGCCAGAAACGTGGCAAGAAAGCTACATTACACTAATTCCAAAACCAAGCACTGATCATCAAGTTATGGGCAATTTTAGACCTATTTCACTCTTGAATAGTGATTATAAACTGTTTGCTTCTATCCTCGCAGAAAGAACTAAGCGAGTATTGCAGGAATACATCCACAAATATCAAGCAGGGTTTATAGCGGGAAGGCAAATCCAAAACAACATCAGAATAATAATTAATCTACTGGAATATTTGGAAGCCAGAATTGATAAGCCAGTGGCCTTCATGGCAGTGGATGCGGAAAAAGCATTCGATAACATCTCATGGAAATTTATGCTAAGTACAATAAAACAAATGGCACCCGGGCACCAATATTATAATGGAATAAAAGCTATTTATCAAAAACAAAAAGCCAAAATTATTATTAACAGAAACATCTCTCAAGAGTGAGAAGTCAAAATAGGAACTAGACAGGGATGCCCACTCTCGCCCTTAATTTTTGTAATGATAATGGAGGTATTAAATAACAAAATAAGAAGAGAGGAGAGTATTAAGGGAGTTCGCCTGGGAAATAACAATTACAGATTAAAGGCTTTTGCGGACGACCTCATAATAATGACAGAAGAACCCAAAGAAAGTATGGTAAAAGTTTTAGAGATTATGAACGATTATGGCAGGGTATCGGGATTTAAACTAAACCAAAATAAAACTAAGCTATTAATTAAGAATATGACAATTAGCGACAAGGAGCAATTAGAGAAAGTAACACAACTTAAGACTCATAATAAGATCAAATATTTGGGTATATGGCTAACGGCCAAAAACATTGATTTATACGACAATAATTACAAAAAATGTTGGGAGGGGGTTAAAAAAGACCTATTAATTTGGAATAAATTGAAATTATCTTTTTTGGGGCACATCTCTGCGGTGAAATTAAATATACTGCCCAAGTTACTTTTTTTTATTTCAGACGATTCCCATATTAGGAAAATCAGCAATAATTGATGATTGGAGAAAAGAAATACCAAAATTCATTTGGAAGGGTAAGCGACCAAGAGTAAAACATAAAGTACTTATAGACACGAGAGAAAGGGGAGGATTTGGCCTCCCCGATCTAAAAATATATTACGAGGCCACGTGCATAGTGTGGCTAAGGGAGTGGTGCTTACTCCTCGATAACGAATTGTTAGATCTAGAAGGATTTGACCTTCGATATGGATGGCATGCATATTTGCAATACGGGAAATATGCGGTCCATAAAAATTTCACCAATCATATAATAAGAAAAGCCCTTTTTAATATCTGGGAAAAATATAAAAAATTACTAGAGCAGAAGACCCCACGATGGATCTCCCCTATTGAGGCGAAGGAGGTTAGGAGGAAAAATACGAAAAACAACTGGTTAACATAGAATGATATAATAATTGAAGAAGGAGATATTAAACTGAAAAAATATGACGAGATAAAAGAACAGTTGGGGGGCTGGCTGGATTACCATCAATTGCACGGAACATTTATGTTAGACAAAAAAATAGGCTTTGCCAAAAATCCATCAAAGTTGGAGGTAGAGGTGATAAAAAGTAAATATAAAGTAATATCAAGAGCGTATCGTCTTTTGTTGGACTGGGAAGTGGCAGAGGAGGAGGTTAAGACTACCATGGTAAAGTGGGCGCAAGATATAGGAAGGCCCATTATGATGGATCAATGGGAACACCTTTGGAAAAAGACCATGAAATTTACAACTTCTTATAACATAATTGAGAATATGATGAAGGTCCAACACAGATGGTACTTCACTCCCGCCTGATTAGCTAAGATGTATAAAGGAGCTATATGCCTTTGTTGGAGATGTGGGGGGAGTGAGGGAGATTTAATGCATATGTTGTGGAATTGTCAGAAAATAAAAGCATTCTGGGTGGTAATTTACGAGGAAATCAAAAAAATGCTGGGGATAACCTTTCCAAAGAAACCAGAATTGTTATTACTAAGTATATTTGATAAAGAAATACCCAGCAAACTAAGAGAGGTTTTTTTGTATGCCACCGCAGCGGCGCGAATATTAATAGCTAAGAGATGGAAAGAGTCTGAACCACCAACTATTGTAGAATGGCAATGTAAATTACAAGAAATGGTAGAAATGGCCCAATTAACTAATGATCTAAGAGGAGAAACGAAACAAAATCTCCATAGGAAATGGGTAAGGTATGCAGAATATGTTAAAAAATACAGTATGGGTAAAATAGATTTGCCAGCATGGAAATAATTCCAGATGAATAAGAAGTATTAAATTGGGATTAAAAAAGGATGTCATTAGAAAATGTAGTGTGTTAAAAATGGATAAGAAGCATTGTAACTGAGTTGTATTACGCTCATGGATAAGATCGGAGTATGCATTGGGGGAAGACGGGAAGTTGCTTGGGGAGGGAAATGGAAAGGGGGAGGGTGGGTGAATTTAGTGAATATATATTGTATTTTAGATTAGGAAGGTTTTTGATGATCAATGTTTGTAAATGCTGGGACTGTACTGAATATAACTGATTCTGATACTTTATAAGTAAATAACAGAAGAAACTCTGGAAAATGAGAAAACAAATGGAACAAGACAGGAAAAGTTTATTAATAATTTATTGGTAAAGTAATCAGAACATGTTCATTTGTAGAAGTTAAAAATATTTTCTTTTCTCATTTAGAAAAACAAACCGATGGCTATAAGAAGAATACTATACAAGATTCATAGAAAGAATTTGATGTACAACAATTACCATGTAGTATTAATCATTCAGTATGTATATAAGAAGAACGAAGTGTATATGTAACGATTTTTCAATAAACCTAAATAAATAAATAAAAAAGCACAAATAAATGGGTCGTGGCCTCCTTAAATATTTTATTGGGAGGGGGAGGGCTAAGACCCCTAGGCCTTTAAGAGTTGGCGCCTATTCCCTACACCCACAGGTCTCAGGATGGTTACAACATAAAAAAACAAAACACCACATTTTAAAAGGGCATTAGATGTCAATCAGCCAAAGGCGTGGTTAAAAAGGTGTGGATTTGCCTGGGTCCTAAAGCTGTATAATGATTTTTCAGACCTTTGTATGGTTTCTTTGATGGGAAGTGAGACTGTCCTTCTTACGGAAGCATTTTCCACATTCCACACACTGATAGGGTTTCTCCCCTGTATGAGTTCTTTGATGGGAAGTGAGACTAGAACTCTGACTGAAGTTCTTTCCACATTCCACACACTGATAGGGTTTCTCCCCTGTATGAATTCTTTTATGGTAAATGAAATAGGACCTGTCAGAGAAACTCTTTCCACATTCCACACACTGATAGGGTTTCTCCCCTGTATGAATTCTTTGATGGGAAGTGAAAGAGGAGTTCTGCCTGAAGCTCTTTCCACATTCCACACACCGATAGGGTTTCTCCCCTGTATGGATTCTTTGATGGGAAGTGAGAGAGGAGCTCTGACTGAAGCTCTTTCCACATTCCACACACTGATAGGGTTTCTCCCCTGTATGAATTCTCTGATGGGAAGTGAGATGGGAACTCTTACTGAAGCTCTTTCCACATTCCACACACTGATAGGGTTTCTCCCCTGTATGAATTCTTTGATGGGAAGTGAAAGAGGAGCGCTGACTGAAGCTCTTTCCACATTCCACACACTGATAGGGTTTCTCCCCTGTATGAATTCTTTGATGGGAAGTGAGATAGGAGCTCTTACTAAAGCTCTTTCCACATTCCACACACTGGTAGGGTTTCTCCCCTGTATGAATTCTCTGATGCTTAATGAGATTGGAGCTATGACTGAAGCTCTTTCCACATTCCATGCACTGATAGAGTTTCTTTCCAATGAGATTTTGTTGATGGGAAGTGGAATGGGAGCTCTGACTGCCGCTTTCTCCACACTCCAAATTTTTACATGGCTTCTCCTCTCTGGGAATTTTATTGTGGTCACCTTTGTTCTCGATTTCCAATTCATCACAATCTGCAATGGAGACAAAAAGGGATTAGAGCAAGGGTCAGCAACCTTATTCAGCCGTGGGCCGGTCCACCGTCCCTCAGACCATTTGGTGGGCCGGACTATATTTTTTGGGGAGAAAAATGAACGAATTCCTATGCCCCACAAATAACCCAGAGATGCATTTTAAATAAAAGCACACATTCTACTCATGTAAAAACACCAGGCAGGCCCCACAAATAACTCAGAGATGCATTTTAAATAAAAGGACACTCTACTCATGTAAAAACACGCTGATTCCTGGACTGTCCGTGGGCCGGATTTAGAAGGCGATTGGGCCGCATCTGCCCCACGGGCCTTGGTTTGCCTACCCCTGGATTAGAGCTTCAGGAACAAATGGAGAAGAACTGAAGGGAGTTGGGCGTGTGTTCATTATCTGTGTTGTTTGTTATTAACAAACATTTATTATTAGATTCTGATGAGTGGTTGAATGTGGCTTTTTTTGATATATAGTGGTGGTCAAAATTGTGGAAGCCTTTTGGAAAAAAGTGTATTTCAGAGGTTGGTTTTTTGTGTTCTTTTATTTAGTGAGGTTGTAGAACATAATAAAATTATACAAATGGCACAAAGAGTTGACTGGTCACCCAGAAAGCGATGTAAAATAGTACTATTAAGTGAACAAGGCTACAGTTATGAAGAAATTAGAAGAGAGATTGGGGAGAACTTAACCAAAGCTGGCCTTTCTATATTTTTGAAGAGGTATAAGGAGACTCAGTCACTACAAAATCAGACTGGTAAAGGCAGAAAAAGGTGCACAAAGGCAAGTGATGATCGAAGAATGGAGACTGTCCCTACATGACAGAAGAAAATCATCTGGGTGTATACAAGATGTAAACAGGACCTCTCCCTGCCTCTCTCCATCTGGCCCAGGGCGGGGCCTGGTGGGCCTCAAAAGGACTGCGAACACGGCTGCTGCTGGTGGGGCTGCCCAGGATTCTCCTGCCTGAGTGCCCACAGGACCTCTCCCTGCCTCTCTCCATCTGGCCCAGGATGGGGCCTGTTGAGCCTCAAAAGGGCTGCTGCTACTGCTGCCCAGAAGAACCTATTTCTGCTGGGCACAGAGTTCTTTTTAGAATGTTTTAAACTGTTTTTTTGTTTTAATTCTTTCTGGTAGGGTGGGTGGGATGGATTTTTAGTTGGTTTGGGAATTTGTTTAATTTTGTTATATTTGTAATTTTTATTGTTTTTGGTTTATATTGTTTTATTGTTTTTTGTGTATTTTGCTTGTTTGTTTTTGCTGCTGTTTTTTATATAGGTTTTACTTTGTTCTTAAGGGGTGGGATCAGGGCTGCCCGGGAGTGGGTCCCAGCCAACAGAATGGCTGGGGCAAGTTCCACAGGGGGGGTGCACTGGGACATCCAATCTCAGTGATCATGGGCAGGAGGAGGAGTCACGCTAGGACCAGACCATGTCATTACCGAGGAGGCAGGCTTAGTCGTTGTTTGAGGACTATCCCTGCCTCCGGGTCTGGCCCTGACTGGATGGGTACTGGAATCAACAAGGGATACCCACATGACCTGAAAGTGTTGCTGTGTAATGCCAGGTCAATGATGAACAAAACTGCCATCCACAACCTGATTGTGGATGGAGGATTTGACCTGGCATGTGTGACAGAGACTTGGTTGGATGAGGCAGATGGGCCTGTCCTTGCCGCTGCGTGTCCACCAGGTTTCTCTTATGCACAGCAACCCAGGCCATCTGGGCGGGGAGGGGGGGTTGCAGTGATTTTTAGGAAATCATTAGTTTGCACCAGGCGTCCTATTGGAAAGACCGAGTTTTCTGAGTGCATGTTCTGGAAGTTGGGCAATAGGGGCAGTACAGGATTCCTTTTGGTGTACCGACCTCCCCACTGCACCAAGGATTCCCTGCCCGAGCTGCTTCAGGTCATGGCGGACGTGCTCCTGGAGACACCTAGCTTGGTTGTCTTAGGAGATTTTAATATCCATGCTGACACGACCTTACAAGGGGCCGCTCGGGACTTCTTGGAAAGCATGGCCTCCATGGGGCTGTCCCTGAATAAGTTTGGCCCAACTCATAGCCGCGGACATGCCTTAGACCTGGTGTTTACCTCTATGGATGTGGGTGATCTGACACTAAGTAAAAGCGAAACAAAAGAAGTGCCATGGTCAGATCACTTCCTGGTGCAACTAGACTTCTCCGCGACCCTTCCCCTCTGCCGGGAGGTGGGACCGATTCGGATGGTCCGCCCCCGCCACTTAATGGATACAAATGGCTTCCAGAGAGTGGTAGGGAATGTTTTATCCCATGTTGATGACCTTTCAGCTGATTCCCTGGTGGCCCGCTGGAATGTGGAGTTAACCAGGGCTATTGACTGTCTGGCTCCGAAGCGCCCTCTCCGATTGCATGGAGCCCGGACAGCCCCGTGGTTTTCCCCGGAGCTGAGGGTGATGAAACAGTCGCTGAGACGGCTAGAGCGCCGGTGGCGGAAAACTCATTCTGAATCAGACCGGACACGGGCTAGAGCTCAACTTCGAGCCTACCAAGTGGCAATGACGACGGTGAAGAGGAACTTCTTCACCGTTTCTATTGCATCTGCAGAAAACAGCAGCAGGAGACTCTTTCAGGTGGTTCGCAATCTAGCAGAACCACCTTGGTCATCGGGGTCTGGTAGGGACCCCAAGATCTCCTGCAATGCTTGCACCGTGGGAGCAGGTCCGGGGCGGGAGAGTGCTAGAGCTCTGTCTAGTCATGTTTCATGGGATCAATTTCAATCTGTTACTTCCGAGGATGTGGACAAGCTGCTTGGACAAGTGAAACCGACCACCTGTCTTCTTGATCCTTGCCCATCCTGGCTAATAAAAGCTAGCCGGGAAGGGCTGGGCGATGGGCTCCGCGGGGTGGTGAATGCTTCCCTCTGCGAGGGAGTCTTCCCAGACCCGCTGAAAGAGGCGGTCATTAAACCGCTTCTTAAAAAAACATCTTTAGACCCGGCTATCGCCCAGTCTCAAATTTACCATTCTTGGGCAAGGTGATTGAGCGGGTGGTTGCTGAACAACTCCAGGCACGCCTGGAGGATGCAGACCATTTGGATCCCTTCCAGTCGGGGTTCAGGCCTCATCATGGGACTGAAACTGCCTTGGTCGCGCTGGTTGATGATCTCCGGCGGGCTAGGGACAAAGGTGAGAGCTGTTTCCTAGTTCTGCTTCTCGCAGTGAGGAAACTGCCAGAAGGCCCTCAGAGCTGGATCTCAGTGTCTGGGCTGAATGATCGGGGTGGAGACGCTCCTTCAGGTATACAGGCCAGAGGCCGTTTAGGGCTTTAAAGGTCAGCACCAACACTTTGAATTGTGCTCGGAAACGTACTGGGAGCCAATGTAGATCTCTCAGGACCAGTGTTATGTGGTCCCGGGGGCCACTCCCAGTCACCAGTCTAGCTGCCGTATTCTGGATTAATTGCAGTTTCCGGGTCACCTTCAAAGGTAGCCCCACGACTGGAAGGGATCCAAATGCTTGGAGTTGTTCAGCAACCATCCGCTCAATCACCTTGCCCAAGAATGGTAGATTTGAGACTGGGCGATAGTTGGCCATAATGGCCGGGTCTAAAGATGTTTTTTTAAGAAGTGGTTTAAAGACCGCCTCTTTCAGCGGGTCTGGGAATACTCCCTTGCAGAGGGAAGCATTCACCACCCCGCGAAGCCCATCGCCCAGCCCTTCCTGGCTCGATTTTATTAGCCAGGATGGGCAAGGATCAAGGAGACAGGTGGTTGGTTTCACTCGTCCAAGCAGCCTATCCACATCCTCGGAGGTAACAGATTCGAATTGATCCCATGTAACATGACTAGACAGGGCTCTAGCACTCTCCCGCCCCAGCCCTGCTCCCACGGTGGAGTGTACCTCCTTCCGAATCTGAGCGACTTTATCTGCAAAAAACTTTGCAAAAGCATTATAGGAGATCTTCGCCGTCGCCATTGCCACTTGGTAGGCTCGAAGTTGAGCTCTAGCCCGTGTCCGGTCTGATTCAGAATGAGTTTTCCGCCACCGGCGCTCTAGCCGTCTCAGCGACTGTTTCATCGCCCTCAACTCCGGGGAAAACCACGGGGCTGTCCGGGCTCCATGCAATCGGAGAGGGAGCTTCAGAGCCAGACAGTCAATAGCCCTGGTTAACTCCACATTCCAGCGGGCCACCAGGGAATCAGCTGAAAGGCCATTATTACTACAGTGGTACCTTGATTTAAGAATTATGATTATTAATTCTATTATTATTATTGTCGTTGTCTTCAACATCATCATCACAGTTACTACTACCTGAGATTCAATAAGCCTGGCTCTTCTCTGGGATGGATTTTGTTTGGCCCAGTCATGGCATCCCCTCCATCTCCAATGTCAGTCCTCTCTTTGGTCAACCCAAGACTGACAGGAGCAAAAACAAAAACAGAAAACCTGAAGCTACTTATCTTTCTTAACAATTCTGAAGCTGACATTTAAGATGGCCTGGGCAGTTCAGAGCAGCCGAATCGTGGTAGAAAAAGGAATAATTTGAGGAAGATTGTTGAAAGAAAAAACTGTGATTTACTGTTTATTGTGGGGGTGTTAGGTTCCCAGGTGTTATAGGGGGCGCTGATGAGCTCTGTGAAAATATATGAGGTTGGTCACATAGAGGTATTTTTTGAATTTCCAAGCAGATATGACGATCCCACAGGGAGCCTTACCAAGAGAGGCCACGATCCCACTATTCTCCTCCATGATGTCCTTATGCAGGGCTCTCTGGTCAGGATCCAGCAACGCCCACTCCTCCTCCGTGAAACGAACAGCGACATCTTCAAAGCACACTGGACCCTGAAAGAAAAAGGGAAATGTCTTCCTCTGAGACAGCAGAAATATGATCTGCTACACAATGCTCTGTTTCCTTCCTGTAAATTGTGGTGTTGTTTCAATAGGATTGCTTTGCTGCACATTTTATTGATGGATGCTTATTTTATTCTGCGTTTTAATTATGGGTGCAAATAGTTGGTACTCCACCTTGTGTTTTCCAAGTCATTCTGCCTACGCAAGCATTCCAGTTAGGACCCCCTTTCTCCTCTCCTCGTGTGCTGTTCTGAAGAGGTTCCCTCCCAATGCCCTCGAGCCGATTTCAAGGGGTTCATGGGGGCATGGAGAGGGGGGAATGGGGGCAGGTCCCATTTTGCAGAGGATGGGGCTGGTTAGGTGAATCCAAGCCACTATTTGTTCTCATTTGTCCACTGCTTAGAACCCAATTATAGCATTCAGAGATCCATCTAGAAATAAAATAAGCCTATTTTGGATGGCCATCTGTCTTGGATGATCTAGCAGAGATTCCTGCAATGCAGGGGGTCTCCTGGCTCTGAGGGACAAGCAGGGAGGGTGGATTCTGGCAAAAGGAGAGGGAGACACCGGTGGCTCCTCCTTATCCTGACTAATCTCAGCCTCTCCACCTCCCTCCTCCCACTCGCCTCCTTCCTCTTCTGCCTCTGATTCTAGACTGCATTCAGCTTCTGACACCTCCTCTTGCCAGGCTTCTCCCTCTGACCTCCCATCCTTCTTCTACCTCCACTTCTTGGGCTCTGAGCCATCTTCCCTTCCTGGTTTCCCAGCTGCATCCTCCCACCATTCCTCTGTGCCCAACCAGTCCATTACATTGCTCCAGCCCTCGGCCTCTGTCCCCACAAGGTAGCTTCCCCTGACCTGATCTGGTTCCACAGCCTCTGCTTCCTTTCTGCCCCCATGAAAAGACGCATCAGGAGGTCTTGCCGCCATCATTCTGTCACCTGCAAGAGAGAAAAGATAAACAGGACGCCAGGAGTGCCTGCTTCTCTCACAGGTGAAACAGGGCATCTCTAACTACAGATGGGCCTTTGAGAAAGCCTTACCTGCTGAGAGCATTTGGACGTCTGTGCCCATTTCATATGTTAGTTGTGCAGAAATACATCTCCCCTCCTGTGGACCCTTGTTCCCAACAGTCTCCCCCCCAAATCAAGATGGAAAGAACCCTCAGATGAGTTGGAAAACCAACAGAATTAGACCAAACGGAGAAAAACCACCTTCTTCCTCACCCAGTGGCCTCTCTCTGGTGTCCAACGGAAGCCTCTCTGCCTCACATGAATCCAGGTCCATTTCTGCAAAATGATCCTTTCCCTGAAAAAGAAACAAGGATTCAAAACAGAGAATGGGGAGAAATATTAGGAAGAGAAGGACAAAGACTTGAAGGGTGTGAGATCTCATTCCATGGATGCTTTCCCAGAAAACAGATGGGCCATCAGCAGACCATTATGGGATGTTCTCTGTCCTGTTTGGAGCCCCTTGGGAGTATCCAGAGGAAAGTCTCTCTCACCTGCTTTCTCTCCTCTGCCTGACTCAGGAGGAAACCTTTGGCCAGGGCCACCGCCTGGGAACTGGTCTCCGCTCCGCATTCCCTCACCCAGCTCTCCATCTCCGGGGGAAGGACAGCCAGGAACTGCTCCAAGATCACCAGGTCCAGCATCTCAGCTTTTGTGTGCCTTTCCGGCTTCAGCCACTGATGGCAAAAGTGGTAGAGTCGGCTGCAAACCTCTCGGGGTCCTTTGGCCTCCTGGCAGCAGAACTGCTGGCTCTGCACCTCTGAGCGGAGGGCGTCCTCCTCACCCAGGATCTTCTGCACTGGGTTTTCCCAGAATCCCCCACTGCTCCCACTTTGGATGGCATGGCCTCTTCCTGTTCCAGGGCCAGCTGAGTCTCGCTCATCCATCTGTGCTCTCAGGAAGCCTCTAAGAGATCGGAAGGAACCCTTTGGTCTTCTGCCGAGTTCTGTAAATATTAATGAGAAACCCTAGGAAATCCTACAAAGCAAATACATTGTTCTGTTACAGAATTTGTAGGACGGGGGGGGGGGGGCAATGGTTCCTTGAGCAGACATTCATGAGTCTTGGAGAGAACCAGGGCTGGACTGCACCGAATCCCAGACAATCTTTTTGAAAAGAAAGAGGAGGAAGAGGAGAAGAAATAAGTCTCTAGCCTTCTAGCAACGCAAAATGTGGAGGCAACTGAAGGGATTTTTCTGAGATTAATCAACCTGGTTTCTGCTGCCTTCCAGTAAATGCATGAAGTCAGAACTGACTGACAAGGGAATCCTTTGTATCTTGTGGGAAATGGATGCTTGGCTCTGGGGGGGGGGGTCCTCACCCGGGGGTCCTCAGGAGTTGCTCCCCACCCCCACTCTCCTGCTTCTGTCTCCTTTTCTTGCACTTGGACTCTCTGCCGCTCTCAAGACAGGCACCTGGGATGGGGTCCCTTTTTATTTACTCTGATGGCCAAGTGTGTATCTGGCCAACCCCCTGAGGGCCAAGTGGGCGGGGCCAAAGACATCTCCCTTGAAATTTAGGCCAATAATAATAATAATAATAATAATAATAATAATAATAGATAGATAGATAGCTTAACACACACACAGCCATTGAGGCCAGGGACCTTGGCATCAATGGCTGTGTGTGTGTTAAGGTATCTAACATAATAATAATAATAATAATAATAATAATAATAATAGGGACAGAGAGGATGTGGTCCTGGGCTGCCCTGCTCTGGGAGGGAGGGGATTGCTGCAGTGGCCTCCGTGTGGAGCTGCCCTGGGAGACGACTGGGAAACTGGTTTGCGATGCCGCACCCAGACTATGGGCTGGGATCCCTCTCTTTTTTCCTGGCTTTTCTCTCCCACCTTTCCTTCCTTCCTTCCCGTGGTTTTTTTTGGGGGGGGGGCTAGTCCACCTCCTCGTCCAACTTTGGAGAACTATTTGCACATGTTTCCTCTGTTGTGCAATGACGCTGAGCGACGTCACACAGAGTCAAAGTCCTAGGGACTCCTTTGTTCAAAGAAGGGAGATTTCGTGCGAGCCAAATGCGTTTGGGATCCTCTGATCTCCCGGAAGGAGAGCGTTGCAGACCTCGCCCCTCCCTGGCAGGACCCTCTCCTCCCCCTGCATGAGCAGATCAGGCCCCCCAGGCATCCTCCCCTGCTGCAGCCCTGGGACCCCCCCCCGTCTCCCCACTGCACCCTCTGGGGGGAGAGAGAGAGAGAGGAGACTCACCAGATCCCAGGAGGGGGCAGCCATGCAGCCCTTGCAGGAAAGGACTGGGGAGGGAGGGAGGGGCCTGGGCTCTGGAGGACCTGGCCCCCCCTCTTGCTTCCTGTCCTCTCTAGGAAGGCAGCTCAGTTCCCTTTAACCCTTGCAACGCCGAGGTCGCCAGGCTCAGCCCTCTCCAGAAGGAACCTGTGGTGATAGGTGAGCAAGTGTGGACACCGAAGGGCTAGGGGGGCACCTCAGGGTGCAGGATCTGGAGGGGGGAGGCAGCTGGTCAAAAGATGCAAAGACCCAGACGGCTGGGCCTGACCCAGGCTCCATCTGCTCCAGTGTTTGGGGTGTCCCACCCCTGTAGTAGGACTTTGAGTAGAAGCTGAGGAATCCAGGAGAAGACTCTTGGAAGACCCTGGCCAGGTGCTCTGAGAGGAACTCGCCTGTCCCCATGTTTTCCTCTTCTTGGGTTTTCTTCCATCCAGTAATAGTGAGTATTGGAGAAAACAAGAGCAGGGAGAGGATCCCTCAGAGCTGCCCCCCGCTGCCCGGCCTCTTTGCCCCCCACTCTGCACACTCTGTTGTGGAGAAGCCCTCCCTTCCCGAGGAACTGACAGCCTGACTTTTGCCTTTCAGCTGCTGGAGGAAGATCAGCTGTACCTGCTGGAGGTGATTCAGAACTGCCAGGCAGCTCAGCTCAGGGGGCTCCGAACCCTGAAGTGCTCCAAGCAGGAGACGGCCAAAGCCCTCCTGGTGAGTGATGGGTGGTGTGGGGGACCCCCATGGGGAAGTGGTGCTTTGGGGAAGGGGTTGTCCATCTGCTGGAGAGGAGGATCCTACTGGTCCTCTGGTTATTAGCGGAACAATCAACCAGCCTCTTATGTATGAGTCAAAATGGCCAGACTTTCACAGTTCATAAGATTTTTAATATTCTCAGTCATTTCAGCCTTACCATTAACAGACCAAATTTTCTGCCCTTTATTTACAGGAAAAAATGGTCAAGGCACATTCCACCCAATTATGAATTTTTATGTGCTTTAAGGGGACCCAGGTGGCGCTGTGGGTTAAACCACAGAGCCTAGGGCTTGCTGATCAGAAGGTCGGCGGTTCGAATCCCTACGACGGGGTGAGCTCCCGTTGCTTGGTCCCAGCTCCTGCCAACCTAGCAGTTCTAAAGCATGTTAAAGTGCAAGTAGATAAATAGGTACTGCTCCGGCGGGAAGGTAAACAGCGTTTCCGTGCGCTGCTCTGGTTTGCCAGAAGTGGCTTTGTCATGCTGGCCACATGACCTGGGAGCTGTACAACGGCTCTCGGCCAATAAAGCGAGATGAGCGCCGCAACCCCAGAGTCGGACACGACTGGACCTAATGGTCAGGGGTCACTTTACCTTTATATGTGCTTTAAACTTTGGCTGGACTTTAGCATATCTGAAGTCTGATTTGAATAACAGACCAAATGATGAAAAGCCCCAGATAATCACTCAAATCCTTGATATCACCAGCTCTGCTTCAAAACATCCCCGCTTTCACCTCCCACTTCTTAACACTCTACTCCAAACTCTGAAAACCAATCCTTCCATCTTTTTCTACCCAAGAGCAAAGCTTGGCTGAATTTCAGCCCATCACCCCACCCCACCATAACTTAAAATTCACTCTTCAATGCTTGCAGACACATTCCTTATCCTTCTGTGGTGTCCAGAATTGAACACATTGTGACAACTTTAAATATGTGCCCCCCATGTCCTTTCCGTAACACCTGCAATCATGTGTGTTGTGTTAGCAATTCACTCCTCCTGTTGCTGGATATGTGGATAGTAGGTCAGATGTCCTGGTTTACTTTCATTTTTTAAAAATAAATATTTATTGAATTTTATAACAAATAAAAATACAGACCTCAATCATCATGTTATATACCATTGTTCTCCCTCCCCTCCTCTGGACTTCCCTCAACTCCCCCTCTGCTGAGTTATTTAGCTTTATTTGTTGTATCCTGCTTTTCTTATAAAAAAAGTAAATTCCCTTATCATTTCTCTAAAATACCTATCTGTTACTGAAATATAGTTGTGAACGTTTATTCAAACCCTGCCAGTGAATCCAGTCCATTTTGTTGTTTCTGCAAATAGACTGTAAATGGTTCCTAGACTCCTTTGAAGTCCTTTTTGTCCTTTTCTCGTAGTTGATCTGTTAGCTTAGCCAACTCTGCATAGTTCATCAGTTTTTCTTGCCATTGTTCCTTTGATGGTATTTCTTCCGTCTTCCAATATTGTGCAATCAAGATTCTGGCCGCTGTTGTAGCATACATAAATAATTTCCATTTTTCTTTTGGCAGCTCTTGGTTTGAGATACCTAACAAAAAGGCTTCAGGGTGTTTAACAAAGTTCATTTTGAACATGAACCTGTTTACTTTCCTGGGTTTGGAAAGTGTAAGAACGGAAGTCAGTTTGAATTGTTTTTGCACTGGAAAGCATCAAAACAATACAGCACCTTTGCAATGGCGCCCAGCAGGCTTCCCGTGCCTCAGCAGAGACCAGCAAATTCCTTCTGCGCAGCGTCTCGGTGTGCCCTGTGCCTCAGAGCTTAGCCAGCAATAAGTCCAGAGAATTCAGCTTGTTTCTAACCTACAAGCATTTATGTACAAGCAGCAAAGAATACAGCAACGCCAGGAGAAAACACAGGCATTGTGTGTGTCTCCTTCAGTCAAAAGTGAAACTAAGTTACAGACAAAGGAACAAAGGAAAAGTACCCGTCTGTGAACCTCCCAGTGGGGCGAGAGCTGTTTTAACCCTGTAAGCTCAGGATCCACTCACAGTCAGTCTTATCTCTTCCGCTCTGCTGTCCTTTTGCACTGTTCTTTGTCTCCCTGTCTGTTGCTGAAGAGAGGATGCCGTTATAATCCGTTTGATGTCGTCTGCAAATGTGATGAGCATCTCCTCAGTTCCTTCATCCAAGACATTTATAAAGACGTTGAACAACAACAGACCCAGGACAGAACCCTGCAGCATCCCTCTTGTCCCTTTCCCCCAGGATGAAGGAGTCCTCTTTGGGTTCGGTCAGTCAGATCCACCTAACAGTTACCGGTACCTCATTCAGCCCACATTTTACAAGCTTCCTCACATAAATACCACAGAGGACTTTCTCAAAAGCCTTACTGAAATTGAGATGCACTATTTCCACAGCAATCCCCTGATCAACAGAGTTTGTAACTCCATCGGAAAAAAGGGGAGGAGAGATTTCTCTGGTTTTACTTGTTTTTGAGAAAGCCATGCTTACAACCTGTATATTTATGTTGTGATATCTTCAGATGAAGGGCACATAAATTTTAAAAATGATAATAAATAAGGATATTGGCAAGCCGGAACATGTGCAAAGGAAGGCGATTTATGTGTTTATTTAATTTGTATACCACCCAACCCACTGGTGCCGACTTGAATAAAATATTGTTGGGGGGCAGGTAAGACCCACCTTGCACAATCAATCCCATGATGCATGCACGACATTTGAATAGCAATGCCTATAATGGCAGCGACTGTTTGAAAAAGGTAGTATTTTGAGCCCGTAGTTCAATTTCCTAGCAGCTCCTCTTGCCCCGGAGAACACTTCTAGCATTTCATCTCCTCTACCTGTGGCATTGTTCAGCAGTGGGAAAAGTAACTTCTTCACACCGGGTGTCCATTTGGTATGGCCCTTTCCAGGTTTGTCTTTCATTTGTTCTCCTATGTGTGTTCCCAGTAGAAGCCACAATTCTGTGGGTACTCTAAGTGGTGCACAAAGCACCTAGAAGCTCCTTAGAGGTTGAAGTGCCGATCAAACTTCACTTTTGTGATCGATAAATTCCAATTAGCAGAACTGGGGGTGGTTCAGATTCTGGGGCAGTGCTTTTGGCCAGCAGAGGGTGTCACAGGGCCAGCCTACTTTCCCTTTAAAGCAAACTTGCGTCTGCAGCTGTTTTTGGACTACAACTCCCATCATCCTATCAGCACCAATAGGAAGGGATGATGGGAACTGTAGTCTGGAAGCAGCTGGGGACCCAAGTTTGGAAAACCCTGCTTTAAAGCAACTTTTGCATTTGGCCCGCAAAGATGGAACCTGTCCACGTTTGTATTTTCTTGTATTTTGTTTTCTTCATGACCTTTGTGCGTTTATTTTTGTGGGATATATAACACTGGTGCAGTCAATCACAACATTCCTAGAGTGTACACAAAGGGGTCTTGGTCCTCCAGCTAGTTTCCTGTGCCTGGAGGAGGATCATTTCCTTTGTGTGACCAAAGGTGGGAGTGGCCTTACCTGAAGCACAGAGGTCAGAAGCCATTCTCCTCTCTCTTCCCTCCAGGACTCTGAAGAAGCAACATCTCAAGTGAAGATGCTCTCTTGGCTTCCAGCTACAAGAGGCTTCCAGCCAAGAGAGGCCACAAGGAGCCTCCTCCCTTATGGAGAGACTCCACATGTACATACATTTAATCTAAGCCAGCGTTTTTCAACCGGTGTGCCGCGGCACAGTAGTGTGCCGCAAGACACCGGCTGCTGTGCCGTGGGAAGACACCGGTTGCTGTGCCGCCCTGGGCCGCTTCCGGGTCGGTCCGGGCTGGCGTCGCCTCGGCTCCGCTTCTCGCTCGCCAACCGCCGCCTTCGCCGGGGCTGCCGGGCGCTTTGCCTGCTGCCTCTGCCGCCCTGGTCGCGGTCGGGGATGGGCGGGAGGTGCCGGTGCCGCCGGGCTTGCTCGGGGCCGGGTGGAGGTGCTGCCGGGGGGCTGGGCGCGGGAGGCGGAGGGGGGGCGGGCGCCTGGCTCGCCGCGGTCGCCGATATCCTGCTCCGTTTTCACCCGCCTGGGTCCTTCCCCTCCCTCCCACCGGGGCGCGCGGACACCCCGCCCCCCGGGTCGGGGGGGTCGGGGTGCATGTGGTGGTGGTGTGCCGCGAGATTTTTTTCATGGGACAGGTGTGCCGTTGCCCCGAGGAGGTTGAGAAACACTGATCTAAGCTAGCCTGCCTTCTGAGACTTGTATAAGCTTGGATGTCTGTGAGTAAAATCTTTATACTTTTATCTTCTGCTTCTGGCTGAGAAGAAATGAGCCGTCCTCTTCTCTCTCAATTTGAATTCCCAAGTAATATTCAACGTCCCAATTCCTTTACTTCCACCTCTTTGTTGAGATGTCTGACTATGTCTTTATAGTCTCTGTCATTGGACGTTGAGATTAATAAATCATCGACAAAAGCCAGAATGTAAGAGAATTGTCCATTTCTGGTCTTAGTGTACAGGCACTTGTCAGCTGTTGACTGCTTGTACCCAAGCTGAACCAGCATTTCATGTAATTTCTGGTTCCATGCTCTTGCAGCTTGTTTCAAACCATAAATTCCTTTCTGAAGTTTACATACAAGATGTGCCTCATTTTGCTTGATAAAGCCTTTGGGCTGCTTCATATAAATCTCTTCAGAAATCGTCCCATGAAGAAAAGCTGTTGCTATGTCGACATGACGGACTTTCATCCCTTTAGAGGCTGCAATACTTAGAAGTAATCTAACACTGCTATATCGCACTGTAGGCGCAAATACTTGATCATAATCTTCGCCATACTGTTGTGAAAATCCTTGTGCTACAAGCCTAGCTTTGTAGCGTTGCACCTCCCCTTCTGACCCCTTCTTAAGCTTGAACATCCATTTGGACCCAATCGCCTTCTTACCAGGAGGTAGCTCTGTCAGGGTCCAGGTCTTGTTGCGATGCAGTGCATCCATCTCTTCCTGCGCGGCTTGCTTCCAGAGACTGGCCTCAGCAGCTGGCAACCGTTGAATCGCTTCCCATGTGGAAGGTTCCTGTGGTGGCGCCGGCCCTGCAAAGTAGGACAGTCGTAGTGGTGGAATGCCTCTGTTGGACCTGGAGGAACGTCTGACCTCTGGCTCTTGTTGAACCGCATCAGCTTCCTCATCTCCTTCCAATGGCGGCATCCCTGCATACGGGTCCTCTTCGTCTCTGGAGCCTTCTGACATCTGGTCCTCCGCGTCTTCTGGGGTGTCATCTGTAGGGGGTGCTACAACACTAGGAGGTATAATACTAGGAGGTGGATTAGTTTCTGGTATGGCTTCAAAAGGAAAACTTACAAACTCCTCTGTTGGTGGCTCATTGGAACAGTCAATTGCTGTGTTCCTTGTGTCAGCCTCCTCATGCCAGTGCTGCAGATCTGGATCGTCCTTCTGCCTGGATGGAGCTACTTGCGCTGACTGGATTTCTGAAACATTAATCTCATATACACCATTGATTAATTTCCCTTGAGCGTAAACCTCACCATTTTTCGTTACATTGCATTTTCCATTGGCAAATGTAACCCTGAAACCTTTCTTGTCTAAAGCAGACACACTAAGCAAGTTACAATTCAATTCTGGGACATATTGAACGTTAGGCACAGTTGTTTCAAGAGATTCATTGTTCACCTTGAATTTCAAACGCATTGAACCTGTACCTTGTGATTTTAGAACATTTCCATCAGCAATCTGGATTTCAGTCCATTCACTATCATTAATTTCTCTGAAATATTCTCTTTTATGCACAAAATGGCTTGTCGCTCCCGAATCTAAAATAATTGGTCACTTTTCCTTTCATTTCTTTGCACATTTAAACTCCTTTCTTGCAGTAGAAATGTACGCTCGTGACCCCCCCTTCTTTTCACCTTTTGGTTGAAAGGGACGGGACTTATTCTTAGGCTTCTTGCAATATTTTGCTATATACCCTTTGAAATTGCAGTTATGGCATATCACATCCTTGGACACCTCCCTTGATTTGGGAAACTGTTTGGAAACATAACTTGTGTCCATTTTCCTTGGATTCCTTTGTGGAGAATCAAGGTAATCTCTGCATTCCTCTCTTAAGTGATTTGCCAGTTCATTAAAAGTCAAATCTCTTGTGTGATCCATTATACTCTTAAATGAAGTAAATTCTTGTCCTAATGATGCCAGCATAAAAGTCACTTTGGTTGCATCATCAAAAGCTCTGGGAGTTAGGGCAATCCTTTGAACAATTTCATTAAAGTCCTTAAAATGCCCTGTAAATTGTTCTCTAGAGTTCATCTTTAACTTCAGTAGTTTATCCAATAAATGTCTATAAGAGTTCTCTGATGATTGTGCATAAACCCTCTCAATATCCTTTAGAATCTGAGATGCATCACTTTCATAGTCAATCAGAGATAAATTATGCTCATCTTTCAAACTGCACAAAATTATGTGTTTAGCTTCATTGTTTTGCCTTTCCCAATCTGCTCTCTTGGTTAAATCAGCTGAATCAGGTTTGGGATCTTTCACCGCTTTAATCACTTGCTTTGCACCAAGATGCACTAAAAGACACTGCTTCCATTGCACAAAATTACGATCATTCAGCAGCATAAAGCTTGATCTTGCTTCACTATCAAATCCTTTTTTAAAATTTTTTTTTATATTTTATTAGAATTTACATAGAAAGAAAAAAGAATTGGCACATTTTGCCATAAGAAAAGAGAAAAAAGGGAAAGGAAAAAAAACGGAAAAAAATACAATTATACAATTATACATTCATAAATATTTTACAATTTCACAATTAATCATAACATTCATACACCACTCACCATACCAATTTCTCATGCATCCCTTACCTAAAAAAGAAGTCGTTCATACAACCCCTTTCGTTCTCTACCTCCTATTCTACACATTTCCACTCGACATCCTCTCTAACACATACATCCTTTGCTAACCAGCCTATCACTCATACATACTTCAACTTACTTATCTATCCAATACATTGTCAAACATATAACATACTTATATTTAAAACGATATATAAATCCTAAAATTAATATAAGATAAAAAAGGAAGACTTGGTGACCTCCACCACCGTTCGTTACACTTCTTTTTCCAACCCGTATTATTCCCTCCTGTTGTTTCCTTATTTAATTCTCTTTCATTTTCAACCTGTCATTTTTCTCTATTCAATACTTAACTTGCAATTCAGTTTTACATCTTCCCTGTTCAGATATTCATTTAACGCTTTCCATTGATCTTCCACTACATTCTTTGGTTTCTGTCTTATGATATTTGTTAGTCTCGCTAGCTGTAGGTACTCACAAATTTTTTGTAGCCATTCCTCCCTAGTTGGAGCATGGCTTTCTTTCCAATGATGGGCAATTGCTATTCGTGCTGCTGCAGCTGTATATTGGAACAATATCATTTTTCCTTCTGGAATATCTTTATTGTAAATACCTAATAAATAGAGTTCCGGATTTTTACCAAATGTTTGTTTCATTAGTTTTTGGGTTTCTGTATGTACGATGTCCCAGAATTTTTTAATTTCTGAGCATCTCCACCACATATGATAGAAAGTGGCATTTTCTTTATTGCATTTCCAACATTTAGTTTTATTTGTCTTATTCATTTTTCCTATTTTGTCTGGTGAGAGATACCACCGATGGAGCATCTTCATTATATTTTCTTTTATTTGGTATGAGGCCGTAAAATCTATTCTGCTTTTCCAAATTTTTTCCCATTCTTTATATTCCAATTCATGTCCAAAATCTTTCTCCCAATTTAAAATATGTTTTCCTTTCACTTCTTGTCCTGATTCATATTCTTTTAGTAGTTTGTATATTTTAGATATTAATTTTTTATCTTTTTGCAGGACCTCTTTATCAAATCTTGAATCAATATTTTCGAATCCTTTCTCTTTTAAGTCTCTATCAAAATTTGTTTTAAGTTGCAGATAACCTAACCACCCAATTCCTTTCTTTTTCACTTCCTCAAACTTTTTCAATTTTGGCTTAGCCCCTATTTGTTCTACTAATTCTTTATAAACCGGCCATTTCTCTTTAATTTCGCTTTTTATAGTAGTGGATGCTTCCACCGGTGATAGCCACCAGGGTGTTTTCTGAACTATCTTTTCTCTAGTTCTTTCCCAGACTTCCATCAGCACCTTCCTGATGGAGTGGTCTGTGAATCTTCCATGTACCTTTTTTTCCCCGTACCATAAGTATCCGTGCCACCCATATAGACGATCCCACCCTTCAACATTTAGCAGCTTTTCATTTTCCAGAGTTAGCCATTCTTTTATCCATACCCAGCATACAGCTTCATAGTATGTTACCAAGTCAGGGACTGCAAAACCTCCATTTTCTTTCAAATCCATCATAGTTTTGGCCTTAATCCTTGCTTTTTTGCCTTGCCAGATGAAGTTCGCAAGGTCTTTCTGACAGTCCTGTAAATATTTTTTCCCTATTATGATTGGTGCCACTTGAAATAAAAATAATATTTTTGGAAAAATTTTCATTTTTATCAGGGCAATTCTCCCCATCAATGATAAGTTCAATTTCTCCCATTTTTAAAATCTGTTCTTGACCTCCTTCCATTCCTTGATATAGTTATCTTTGAACAAGTTTGTATTTTTATTTGAAATCCATAATCCCAAATATTTTACCTTATTTTCTATTTTGATCCCTGATTTACTCTCTAACAACCCCTTCTCTTTTACTCCCATATTTTTTGTTAATAATTTGGATTTGTCCCTGTTTAATTTAAACCCCGATACCCGTCCGAATTCCATCATTCTTTCCAATGCTTTTTGTATACTTGTCATGGGTGTTTCTGTCGTGATGATCAAGTCATCCGCAAATGCTTTAGTCTTATAGCAATATTTTCCGATATTAATTCCTTTGATCTCTCTCTCTTTTCTTAATGCCATCAGCAGAGTTTCTAAAGTAATTATGAATAGTAATGGAGAGAGGGGGCAGCCTTGCCTCACCCCTCTCCCTATCGGGATTCCTTCTGTAATTTCATTATTGATTATTAATTTTGCTATTTGCTTGTCATATATTGCTTTTATACCCCGCATCATTTCTTTTCCAATTTTCATATATTCTAATGTCTTAAACATATAATTCCAAGAGAGACTGTCAAAAGCCTTTTCGGCATCTACCAAAAGCATCGCTATCTTTTTACTCGGGTGCATTTCTGCATATTCAATTAAATCTATAATTATCCTTGTATTATCTTTAATTTGACGCTTAGGGAGAAATCCGGCCTGATCCTTATCTATAATCCTATTTAATATACCTTTTAATCTGTTTGCAATAATTCCTGTGAATATTTTATAATCAACATTGAGTAATGCTATTGGTCTGTAATTCTTAGTTAATCTTAAATCAGCTCCTTCTTTTGGGATTAAAGTTATTAATGATTCCTGCCACGATTCAGGGATTTTTCCATCTTCTAATATTCTATTCATCACTGTTTTTAACTTGGGGGCTATTATTTCTGCTAATTCTTTATAATAGATCACTGGGATACCATCCGGTCCAGGTGATTTTCCAATTTTTAAACCTTTTATTATTTCTATAATCTCCTCAGTTTCTATTTTCTTATTCAGCTTCTTCCTTTCTTCATCGTTTAATTCTAATGGGCTATTCTCTCCCAGATATTTTTCTATGGATTCTTCTTCAGCTTCTTCTTCTTTATACAACTTCTGATAGTAATTTTTAAATCCTTCTTTTATCTTTTCTGAATCTGTAATTTCTTCTTCCTCGATCATTATTTTATTAATTATCTTTTGTCTTTGTTTTTCTTTCACCATCCACGCTAGCATTCTACCTATTTTATTTGCATTTTCAAAATATCTTTGTTTCGTCCAAATAATCTTTTTCTCTACTTCCCTGTTTATCAAATCTGACAGATGTTGTAACAATATTTTTAAACTCTGTAAAATCCTTTCATTTTTGGGTTCTTTAACTAGCTCTTTCTCTTTATCCCTTATTTGTTTGTTTATTTCCAGAATGTTTTTATCTTTGTTTTTCTTTATTTTTCCCTTCTGTTGAATTCCCAGCCCCCTCATAAACGCCTTACTTGCCTCCCATATTATTTTATTGTCTGTTTGTTGATTCTCATTAATTTCAAAAAATTCTTTCACCTTTTCTTTCATAAGATTTACTCTTTGTTCTTCCCTCCAAATTTCATCATTCATCCTCCATCTGCCTTTCGTAATTGTCCTAAACTTTAATGTCATTGTTGTTGGGTTGTGGTCTGATATTGATTTATTTCCTATTTCTGCCTTACTCACATTCAACATTAATTTTTTTGTCACCCAAATGGCATCAATTCTCCCTCCTGATTTATGAACTTCAGAATAGTGAGTAATGTCCTTCACGTTTGGGTTTTTAACTCTCCACACATCATATAAATCTAAGTTTTGTATCAAATTGAAGAATGAGATTGGGAGTTTACCTGAATCTACCGTTTTTTCTCTCCTAGTTCTATCCATTTCCGTTGATATCACACCATTGCAATCTCCAAATATAATCATGTTCTCACTACCATAATCCCATAATTTCTCCTCTAACTTTTTATAAAAGTCATCCTTTTTATTGTTTGGAGCATAAATTCCTACCAACACGATTTTACCTTCTCTAGATTGTATCTCTACACCCAAAACCCTCCCATCTCCATCTTCGAACAATTTCTGTGGATTTAATTTAGAATTTATATACATTACTACCCCCCTTTTCTTCTCATTCCCCGCCGAAATAAATTCCTCTCCCAATCTTCCATTCTTCAGAACTCTAGCATGATCGTTTGTTATATGTGTTTCCTGGAGGCAGATGATATCCCATTTCCCCTTTTTTACTAAACATTCAATCTTATTCCGTTTAAATTTGCAATTCATCCCATTTACATTCCATGATAAGCATTTTAACAACATTTTACTTTATTAAGGTCAAGTAGCATCCACACTAAAATCAGTTCCGTTGTCTGTCAGCCGTAGGTAGTTTCTAATATGCGGGTTGTCAGCTCGTCTTCTGTCTTCAGTTGCTCAAAGTGTCACCGACTGGAAAGCCTTAATTAAGTTTGTTCTGTTACTGATGTTTCTTCTCCTTCTATTTCTCTTGCGTATTTTTGCCAAAATACTTTCGTATCTTCTACAGATCTGAATGTCCTTTTCTTTCCTCTGTAAGTAAACGACAATCCTTCAGGGAATTCCCATTTAAATAATATCTTATTTCTTTTCAGCGCTGGAGTCATAAATTTGTAAGCCTCTCTCTTTTTCAAGAATCTTTGTGGAATTTCTTTCATAATTTCAACCACAACATCATCTATCAAAAGCGGGTCCGGTCTGCATTTCATCAAAATTTTGTCCCTCAATAATCTTGAGTTAAGAAACACCAGACAGTCCCCTGGGCCTTTCTTTCCAGTTATTTTGTTAGGTCTTACTCTAAAAAATTGTTCAATGTCCAATATTAGTTGGTTATCATCAACGTTTAGCCACTTTGAAAGAGCGGCCATTATCTTTGTCATTATATCTTCATCACGACTCTCTTTTATCCCCCTGAAGCGAAGAGTCATCTCCCACTGCTTCATCTCCAGGAAAGCAAGTGCATCCCAGGTCTCCTCCTGAATTCTTCTTAGTTCATCTATTTCACCTTTGTGTCTGTCTTGATTTACTCTTAGTTCCTTTTGTTCAGTTGAGCTTTTTTTCCACAGTTCTTCATGCTTCGATACCTTTGTCTTAGTTTCATTTGTTATTGTCTCTAGTTCCTTTTGTTTCCCTGTCAGGGAGGTTACTTCAGTGGACAATTCTTTTATTAAAGTTACATTTTCCATAATTTTCCTTCCCATTATTTCCATTTTTCCATCTATGGTCCGCATATTCCCATCCAGTATTAATATCTTCTCGCTTAGGTTCTTCTCCATACTCTCCATTGCTTTTAGAATGTCTTTGAGGTCAATATTATTACTTTCATTCTCTGTTGTTCCTGCTCTTTTAAATTGTCCATGTGGTGTAGATGAGCCATTTGTCCCTTTCTCTTTCTTGCTTCCCATATTTTTATATGGTGTAGACTCTTCGTCTCCTTCAAATTGTTTGCTTCTATATGCGCTTTCTTTAGATTTCGGGAGTCCCCCCGTTGTCTATTCACTGAGTCATATTCTTATTTTTACGTTCTCTTTTACGAAGGTTCCTTTAGTTATTTTTCTTAACTGCTGTTCCGTCGGCGACCACTAGAGGTCACTGTGTTCTCCTGCTCTCTTCTGGCACTCTTCTTCCTTTTGCAGGCTCAACCCTCCTCGTTATCTTCTTTTCCTGTTCGCTTCTCTTCCTCCCATTAATGGCGGCCATCACACTTCTGACTCAGCAAGTAAGGAATATAGTCCATTCTCTACCTCTTTATCTTAAATAGTCTTAAATCGCTTTAAAACAGTAGCTCTAAAGTCCTCTTTCAGTCTCCTCCACCTCCTCCCTTTTTTTAAACGTTGTTAGTGTTTGCAATCGCCCGTCCCTTTACAGGCTTGTCTCTCCTACACCGTCTTTCGCTGTGCCTTTATCCCTTCTCTTTGATAATAATAACAGGTTTTTTACGTGTAACCCTGTGGTCCTCTTCTTTCACTCTAATTTTCCAAGCTTGACGCTTTAATCAGTCTATCTCTCTTGCGTCTCTCCTCTCCCCTTCCTTCTCATTCAGGGGCTATTTCTCTTCTTCTCCTTTAATCCTTTATCTTTTAACTGTCTTTAAGTTGCTCTCCTATATTTACTTTAATTTTTTATGAGAGCACGTCTTTCATTTTAGCTTTTGTAAAATATTTAAGGAGCTCAGCACCCTCCGAGTCAGGTTTTGGGGCGTTTTGCAGCAGAGAAAGGATTTACCCCTTTGCGCTGGTTGCCCTTAGATTTCGTTAGCTCTTCCAATAATAGAGTTCTTTTTTGGGGGAAGCCTTTTTGCGCCGCCGTGGGTCTTGCCCTCGGGATCCCCCCCCCCGAGGTCGGAAAGCTTACGCCTAGCCCCCGTTCTTACTTTCTCCAGTGCCGGGTCTGCCTCAAGTCTTCAGGAGCGCAGATCCCCACCCAACTCCTGGCGTGCTGGTCCGGAAGCCGTTTTTGCTTCACTATCAAATCCTGAGCTTGCCATCTTAATCCTCAAAATTTTTCAAAATTTTTCAAAATTTTAAAATTCCCAAAAATGGCTAAAATTCAAAAATCAAAACTCAAAAATGCAAACTAATCTTCACTGCCTCTGAGGTCTGTGAGCTCTGAGGGAGGGGAGGGGTCGCTAATCCCCCTTTCACAGCACAATGGAGAACAAAAGACCATGTGCTTACCAGGAAGTACAAAACGGAAAATTCTACTCTGCCAAAAATCACAATCCAAAGCAATCCTTTAAAAATACATAAAATACGCAGTTCTGGGCCCCAAAACCCTTTGTGGGAGATGAGTGGAAATGTGGATGAGGGAATATTGATTAATATTTCCTATCCCAGCTTGTGCTAACAAGCTCCAAACTAGCAGAGTTTCTCATCCCCAGTAAAGCGCAGCAAAACGTGGCGTTTAAGTTCCTATGAACTTCTATAACAAGGCAGATTCCTGGCATATATCCCCTGGTTCCCTCTTAACAGAAAATACATGACACATAAGCTTATAAAAGTATAAAGATTTTATAAGCTTATGTGTCGTGTATTTTCTGTTAAGAGGGAACCAGGGGATATATGCCAGGAATCTGCCTTGTTATAGAAGTTCATAGGAACTTAAACGCCACGTTTTGCTGCGCTTTACTGGGGATGAGAAACTCTGCTAGTTTGGAGCTTGTTAGCACAAGCTGGGATAGGAAATATTAATCAATATTCCCTCATCCACATTCCCACACATCTCCCACAATTTTTTTATTTTTTAGAGGGCAAATTGAAAGAGAAATTGTATGGCAAGTTGCAGATGAATAAAATGTGTTTGAAAAAAAAGCACAAAAAACTGGGTCGTGATATTATTGGGAGGGGGAGGGCAAAGACCCCTAGGCCATTAAGAGTTGGCGCCTATTCCCTACACCCACAGGTCTCAGGATGGTTACAACATAAAAAAACAAAACACCACATTTTAAAAGGGCATTAGATGCCAATCACCCAAAGGCCTGGTTAAAAAGGTGCGGATTTGCCTGGGTCCTAAAGCTGTATAATAGTTTTCCCGACCTTTGTATGAATTCTTTGATGGGAAGTGAGACTGTCCTTACTGAAGCATTTTCCACATTCCACACACTGATAGGGTTTCTGCCCTGTATGAATTCTTTGATGGGAAGTAAGATGGGAACTCTGACTGAAGCTCTTTCCACATTCCACACACTGATAGGGTTTCTCCCCTGTATGAATTCTTTGATGGGAAGCGAGTGTGGAGCTGTGACAGAAGCTCTTTCCACATTCCACACACTGATACGGTTTCTCCCCTGTATGAATTCTTTGATGGGAAGTGAGACTGATCTTCTTACTGAAGCATTTTCCACATTCCACACACTGAAAGGGTTTCTCCCCTGTATGAATTCTTTGATGGGAAGTGAGATGGGAACTCTGACTGAAGCTCTTTCCACATTCCACACACTGATAGGGTTTCTCCCCTGTATGAATTCTTTGATGGGAAGTGAGACTGTCCTTCTTACTGAAGCATTTTCCACATTCCACACACTGATAGGGTTTCTCCCCTGTATGAATTCTTTGATGGGAAGCGAGTGTGGAGCTGTGACTGAAGCTCTTTCCACATTCCACACAGTGATAGGGATTATCCCCTGTATGAATTCTCTGATGCTTAATGAGATTGGAGCTCAGACTGAAGCTCTTTCCACATTCCACACACTGATAGGGTTTCTCCCCTGTATGAATTCTTTTATGGAAAGTGAGACTGTAGCTGCGACTGAAGCTCTTTCCACATTCCACACACTGATAGGGTTTCTCCCCTGTATGAATTCTTTGATGGGAAGTGAGTTTGGAGCTTTGACTGAAGCTCTTTCCACATTCCACACACTGATAGGGTTTCTCCCCTGTATGAATTCTTTGATGGAAAGTGAGACTGTGTCTGTGTGTGAAGCTCTTTCCACATTCAAAGCACTGATAGGGTTTCTCCCCTGTATGAATTCTTTGATGGGAAATGAGAGATGACCTTTCAGTGAAGCACTTTCCACATTCCACACACTGATAGGGTTTCTCCCCTGTATGAATTCTTTGATGGGAAGTGAGTTTGGAGCTCTGAGTGAAGCTCTTTCCACATTCCATGCACTGATAGAGTTTCTTTCCAATGAGATTTTGTTGATGGGAAGTGGAATGGGAGATCTGACTGCAGCTTTCTCTACACTCCAAATTTTTACATGGCTTCTCCTCTCTGGGGATTTTATTGTGGTCACCTTTGTTCTCAATTTCCAATTCATCACAATCTGCAATGGAGACAAAAAGGGATTAGAGCAAGGGTCAGCAACCTTTTTCAGCCGTGGGGTGGTCCACCGTCCCTCAGACCATTTGATGGGCCGGACTATATTTTTTGGGGAGAAAATGAACGAATTCCTATGCCCCACAAATAACCCAGAGATGCATTTTAAATAAAAGCACACATTCTACTCATGTAAAAACACACTGATTTCTGGACTTTTCCCCGGCCGGATGTGGGAGGTGATTGGGCCGCTTCTGGCCCACGGGCCTCGGGTTGCCTACCCCTGGATTAGGGCCTCAGGAACAAATGGAGAAGAACTGAAGGGAGTTGGGTGTGTGTTCATTACCTGTGTTGTTTGTCATTAACCAACATATTTATTATTAGATTCTGATGAGTTGTTGAATGTTGCTTTGTTTGATATATAGTGGTGGTCAAAATTGTGGAAGCCTTTTGGAAAAAAGTGTATTTCAGAGGTTGGTTTTTTGTGTTTTTATTTAGTGAGGTTGTAGAACATAATAAAATTATAGAAATGGCACAAAGAATTGACTGGTCACCCAGAAAGCGATGTAAAATAGTACTATTAAGTGAACAAGGCTACAGTTATGAATAAATTAGAAGAGAGATTGGGGGAAACTTGCATTACACCGACCGTGAAACACCCAGATAGTGTGATGATCTGGGGTTGTATGGCAGCAAAAGGTGTGGGCAGAATTTGCGTTATTAATGGGAATGTAAATGCCCCAAAATGCATGAATGAAATAATTGAGCCCAAACTGAAGCGTTCCGCAGGTGATCTTTTCCCAGATACTTAAGAGTGTATATGGTATTTATTTATTTCAACAGGATTCAGCTCCATGTCATGTTGCTGCTGTGTGCAAAAGGTGCTTTCAAGATAATCCTATTCCACTGCTGGAATGGCCTGGGAGTAGCCCAAACTATAACCCAATCGGAAATCTATGGAGCCGACTAGAGAAACTTGCTAGTCAGAAGCAACCCAGCAATAAAGCCCAATTAACAAGGCAATAATTCAGTCTTGGTTTCACATTACAGCTGCAGAACTAAAAACTTGGTTCACTTCACAGGAAGGCGTTGCAAGGGCAGAATATGAAAATGTAATAGATCGAGAAATGGACCAAAAAATACAATATTGGAAATATAGACATTTTGAGTGGGCAAAGAAGCCAGGCAAAATATTAAAAAGAAACAGAATGAAAGATTGATAAATAGAGTGAGAATAGAAGGAAGAATCATAGAGAAGACAAAAGAAATAATGAGAATTTTTGAAATTTTTTATAGAGAATTATATCAAAAAGAGGAGGTAAATGAGCAGGAAATAGATGTTTTTCTAGAAAGATACAAATTACCCAAAATCCCAATAGAGAAAATAAAATTATTGAATGAGGAAATCTCCATATTAGAAGTAAAAGAAATGATAAAAGAAATGAAAAAAGGAAAAGCTCCGGGTCCTGATGGACTTCTGATAGAATTCTATAAGAGTTCTATAAATTCTATAAAGAATTCTATAAAACCCCTAACGGACCTAGTTGTCATGACCTCGGTGGGGGGCTTCTGCAGCCAGGCATTCAAAAAGGATTCCGTTTGCTTTTATCCATTAAGGCTTTATTGCTCAGTAAATGCTTTACAGCTTTCGGCAGATCGTAAATGCGTCAGCCCTCCATTAATCAGTTGCCGTTACTGGAGGAGGAAGTTACATTTTCGTGCTTTTTCCTGAAGCAATTCGGGAACCGGAAACAACTGGTGTTTTTTCCCCTTCTTCCCTTTGGAGTGGAGGCAAGATCCTGCCACAGCCCCTGCCACCTCCTCATCAGAACTTCCCTCAGACGTTTCCTCACTGGAATCTGTCAGCAGAACCGGGGTTGGGTCTCTATATAAGGTTAACGCTGGAGATGGCTGCTGCTTCTCCAGCCTCCTGACATCCACTCCCCCCTCTAAGCCCCCCTCCTCCCCCTCAGAGGTGGGTGACTCCCTCTCTGCACCATTTCTCTTCTGATCCCCGTCTCTTCCCCATTCACTTTCCTCCCCTTCTGTGGCTTCTTCATGCAAGGAGACGAACCCCAGGAAATCCGTGTCTTCCTCCTCATCTGATGCAAACACTTCTTCCCATCCCTCACCTCCTTCTGAGGACGACGAGCGCTGCCTTCCCCTGACCCTGACTGGGGGGAAACCGGTGTGTCGTTCCTTTCCCCCTCTGCACTGGACCTGAAACCCCAGAACTCTTCCTCGTCTTCTTCAGTGTCAGCACACACCTCCTGCAGGAAGAGATCTGGGGGGATAGGTTTATGTGGGAAAAGGGAATGGAATTCAGCCCTAAGGTACTCTTCAGTGACCTGGTCGGATGGCACCCACATGTTATCCTCTGGTGCTGCCCCCTCCCACGCCACCAAGTACTCCACCCTGTCTCCATGCCATCGAGAGTCCAGAATCTCCGTGGCCTCATTGTAGGCTTCTCTCTCCTCTACAATGGGCGGTGGGGGGGGGGCGTCCCACCCTCCCCCTGGAAACGGTGCCCCTCTCTGTATGGTGAGAGCAATGACCTGTGAAAGGGTGAATCCTCATGGTGTCCGGCAGCAACAGCTTAAACGCTACCAGATTGACCTGCTCAATGACTTCAAAGGGTCCCAGCTTGCGCTGCTCCAACTTCCTACAACCCCCCCTGATGGGCAGACCCCTGGTCAACAACCACACCTTGTCCCCCACCTGAATGACCTCGCCTTCCCCGCGATGGGCATCTGCCGCCATTTTGTAGGCCTCCTTGGCCTTCTCCAAATTGCTCTGGAGTTCCTTGTGCACCGTTTGCATTTCCTCTGCAAAACTCTCTGCTGCTGGTACACTGGGCTCCTCCCCCCCCCCGGGAAAGCTCTGGGGTGCCGCCCGTAATTGGCCAAAAATGGGGTCATCCCTGTGGACACATGGACAGAGTTGTTAAACGCAAATTCTGCCAGACTCAAAAATTGCACCCAATCATTCTGCCTCTGGTTGACGTAGCAACGCAAATACTGCTGCAGAATGGCGTTGGCTCTCTCTGCTTGACCATTGGTCTGCGGGTGTCTGGCTGTGGAGAAGCTCAGCTCCACCTGCAGCAAGCTCATAAGCTTCCGCCAGAACCGCGAGGTAAATTGCCGCCCCCTGTCACTCAGAACCCTCGAAGGTACGCCGTGCAGGCGAAACACATGATCTACAAAGAGTTTGGCTGTTTCCTCTGCAGACAACACCTTGGGGCAGGTGACGAAATGGCACATCTTAGTGAACATGTCCACCACCACCAGCACTGCCGTCTTCCCCCTGGACATAGGCAGATCGGTGATGAAGTCAATGCTGACCATTTCCCAGGGTCTGCTGGGGGTGGGCAGGGGCTGCAATAGACCTGCCGGTGCCCTAGTATCCCCCTTGGCCCTTTGACAGGTGTCACATGCCCTCACATAGTCCTTGACATCGTCTCGCACCCCCGGCCACCAAAATTCTCTGGTGACTAGAAGTGTCTTCTGTTGTCCAAAATGTCCTGCGGAGGGGTTGTCGTGGAGTTGTTTGAGAAACTTGGCTCTCAGCTGGTCTCCTGGGATGTACAGGGCCCCCTTATAAAACAAGAGCCCTCCCTTCTCCAGGAACCCTTCCTCCACTCCCCTCCCTTCCTTGAGGTCTCTGAACTTCTGTTGCACAAAGGAATCTGCGCGGGTGAGCCTCAGCAGTAATGAGGCTTGCTCCAAGGTGCTGGCACACGCCCACTGCTGTGCAGAAAACATGTGCCTCGCTGTTAGCGGCTCATCCTCTTCCAGGTATTGTGGCTTCCGGGACAGAGCGTCAGCCCGCACGTTCTGCGCCCCTGGCACATACTGGACCCGGAAATTGAAGTCCGCGAAGAATTCTGCCCACCGAATCTGTCGCACCTGGATTTGGTGCTCCGCCCCGATCAGAAAGTGGCACCACTTCTTGAAGGTTGCCAAGATGGCCAACAGTTCCTTGTTCCAGATGGTGTAGTTCTTCTCAGATTTGCTGAGCTTGCGCGAAAAGAAAGCGCATGGTCTCCAGTCCCCGTTATTGTCCTGTTGCAAAAGCACAGCTCCCACTGCTTGATCTGATGCATCTGTCTCTAGCATGATCGGCCGCTCCGGGTCGACATGCAAGAGGTTTTCCTCTGAGGCAAACGCTCTCTTCCTTGCCACTCAAACAGTCTGTGATGGGCGCAGTTAGCTTTGCGAAGCCCCTGATGAATTTGCGATAGAAGTTGGCGAAACCCAGAAACCTCTGCGCGTCCTTCTTGGTTCGGGGGCTCTTCCAGTCTAACACCGCCTTCACCTTCTCCCCGTCCATGGCTAGCCCTCTGTCTGACACTCGGTAGCCGAGGAACTCCACCTGCTTGACGTGGGATTGGCACTTCTCTAATTTGACGTACAGCTGGTGCTCTCAGCTTTTTCAGCACCTGCCTGACATGCTGCTCGTACTGAGCCTAGCTCTCTGAGAACACCAATATGTCGTCAAGGAAGCAAACACAGCTCTTGTACAGCAGGGGTCCTAGCACGTGATGCATGAAGGACTGGAAGGCCGTGGAGCCCCCTGCAGGCCAAACGCCATCACGAGCTACTCAAATGCTCCCAGGGGGGTAAACATGGTCGTCTTCCACTCGTCTCCCTCCCTCATCCGTATGAGATTGTATGCCCTCCTTAGGTCCAGTTTGGTAAAGATTTTCCCTCTGCGCACGACCGCCAGCAGATCGTCGATTCTAGGCATGGGGAAGGCGATGGGTTGACTGACGCTGTTCAGGGCCCTGAAGTCACATATAAGTCTCTTCTGGGAGGTCCCCTTCTTGTCCACGAAGAACACCGGGCTCCCACGGGAACTCTTGGACTCTCGCAGAAATCCTCTCTGTAGATTTTTATCTATAAACGCTTTGAGCTCCCGGATCTCCTGCTCAGACAGGGAATAGAGTTTCCCTGCCGGCAACTGGGCTCCTGGCACCAGGTTGATCTGGCAGTCGAAAGGTCGATGTGGTGGAAGCTTGTCCGCTTCCTTCTCGCTGAACACGTCACTGTAGTCCTCATATTGGGGCGGAATTCCCCGGGTGGCCTCCAATCTCACGGTCGCCGCCTGCGCGTTGCTGCCTGCAGTCCTCATTTCCTGCAGACAGTTCTCCACAGTGTCCCGAACCAAACGTGAGCGACCGTTGATGCCACGCCACCACTAGGTCATGTAGGTCAAGCCAGCTCATTCCCAGTACGATGGGACACCCTGCCAGCTTGGTAACGTTGAATGCGATGACTTCAGCGTGTTGGGAGATGCGCATTCTCATGGGGGGTGTTTGCTGCGCCACCTCCCCTCCTAACAGCTTCCTCCCGTCGATGGTAGTGACCAGCAGCGGAAAGTCAAGCGGCAGCAGGTGCAACTGATGCTGCAACGCAAATTCTCTGCTCATGAAATTTGCGGAGGCCCCTGAGTCAATCAACACTTCAACCTCCAGGAGGTGCCCATTACGGAGCTCCAGCACCACTCTGACCACGATGCCTACTTTGGGTGGGTGCGGGGGGGAATGGGTTCCTTTCACGGGGCCTTCACTGCTTGCTCGCCTGAGTGCTTGCCCCTCTCGACATCTCTGGCACCCAGGTGCTCCCGTTTTCCGGCTGCGCCCCACCTTGCTCTTCCGGTTCTGGCGCTGCCGCCCCCCTTGCTTGCCAAACGCGCCGTTGTGGGCAAAACTTGGCAAAGTGTTGCGTGTCGTTGCACACATAACACCTCTTTGTTTCCTTGCTCCCTTTTCTCTCCGCCCCCTTGGTCGTGCCCCCCCGACGTCGCTTTGGCTCGCACTGCCCCGATTTCCATGGGTTCCTCTGCTGGCAGAAACGTAGGGAGTCCCCTTGCGGTATTGTCGCCATTTGCTCTCCCTGGATAATGATTGCCCGGGGTTCCTTCTGCCTTGGGCTGTCTCCTCTCCCAGCTTCTATCCTCCTCTTGCATCCCTATATCAATGGCGGCCACCACTAGCTCGCGCATGCTCCTGGTTCTGGGCGCCCTGCTGAGCTCATCTTTGACCCAGGGATTCAGGCCTTCCTTAAAAACAGTCTGCAGGATTTCAGATTCCAAACCTCAATTCAGCTTGTGCGCAAGCATCGCAAAACGTGCATAATAAGCGCGCACCGTCCCTCCTCCCTGCTTGAGCCTCAGCAATTCCCGCCGGGTAGCCTCTGCTTCCCCTTCATTTAGGAACAGTGCATCCATTGCAGTCATAAAGTCTTTGAGGCTCCTCATCTCCTTTTCCCCCGCTGCCATCAGAGGTCTAGCCCATTCTTTGGCCGGCCCCTCCAAATGCGCAATTATGAATGCTATCTCCTCCTCCTCGTTCGAGAATTGACCCTGTTGCATCTTCAAGCAGTAATCAATGTCAGTTTTAAAACCAGGGTAATCTCTTCGGTTCCCTGAAAATTTATTGATAAGAGTCTCTAGCTTCCTCCCCAAAGGGACTTTCCCCTCGGTCTGCATCCTGCGCTCCTCTAATCTTGCCTGAATAACTCTGGCATGATTAGTCAGTTCCTCATTTCTGCTTGCCATCTGCTGCATTTCAAGGGTTAATTTGCTCATTTGCGCCTCCATCTCGGCCCGGCACTTAGCTAGCTGCTCCTCAGCTTGCCTCTGTAATTGAGAACTCACCTCTCCAAATTTGGCCGCAAGCTCCGCTTGGAATCTGGCCTCCTCCGTCATTTTACCTTTCCTTAATTCTTTGGCTGGTTGCTGGCAGCACCTCAGGACGGGGGTTGTCTCTTTTCACGAACGCCCAGCACTTTTAAAATATAATGAGTAACGGCAAGCTGTCATGACCTCGGTGGGGGGCTTCTGCAGCCAGGCATTCAAAAAGGATTCCGTTTGCTTTTATCCATTAAGGCTTTATTGCTCAGTAAATGCTTTACAGCTTTCGGCAGATCGTAAATGCGTCAGCCCTCCATAAATCAATTGCCGTTACTGGAGGAGGAAGTTACATTTTCACGCTTTTTCCTGAAGCATTTCGGGAACCGGAAACAACTGGTGTTTTTTCCCCCTTCTTCCCTTTGAAGTGGAGGCAAGATCCTGCCAGAGCCCCTGCCACCTCCTCATCGGAACTTCCCTCAGACATTTCTTCACTGGAATCTGTCAGCAGAACCGGGGTTGGTTCTCTATATAAGGTTAACGCTGGAGATGGCTGCTGCCTCTCCAGCCTCCTGAAACTAGTGAATAGAATCTTAATGAAGGGAACCATGCCTGATACATGGAAAGATGCATTAATATCTCTCCTTCCAAAACAAAACAAGGACCTGGAACACCTAACAAATTATAGACCAATATCATTATTAAATTCAGATTATAAAATGTTTGCAAAAAGATTGAACCTAATATTATTAGAAATAATACATTCGTACCAGGCGGGTTTCGTAAAGGGCAGGCAAATAAAAGACAATGTAAGAAATATAATAAACAGATATTAGGAGGAGCAAAATGTTTTAAAATTTGGAAAAAAAGATATATCAAAATTTATTTGAGATGGCAAAAAACCAAGAATTAAATACAAATTATTAATTGACCAAAAAGGAAGGGGAGGGTTCGGATTACCAGATCTAGAATTATACCACGATGCAGCAGGGCTAACTTGGCTGAAAGAATGGATGGAATTAAAAAATACGGACGTTTTTTCTTTATGACTGCTGTTCTAATAAATACTCCTTCATAAAAGTCATTACATTACATTCTTCATTAACTTATCTTTCCATTACTCCACACAAAAGTGGTGTTATAAGCCATCAAACCTCAGAAATACACTTTTCACAAAAGGTTTCCACAATTTTGGCCACTAGTATAAGTTGTTCATTTTAAAGTTGATGTTCTTTTTATATGGGATCAGATTATTATTATTTATGTTTCATGTTTATATATGTGTTGGAAGCCGCCCAGAGTCACTGGGACAACACAACCAGATGGGCAGGGTATAAATAAAAATTATTATTATTACTACAGTGGTATCTCGATTTAAAAACTATTATTATTATTATTATTATTATTATTATTATTACCGTATATTCCTGTGTATAAGACGAAAATCTTCTCCAAGTCAGGGGTCGTCTTATACGGTGGGTCAACACACTATAAACACTCTCTTGCTGTCTCTCACCCTCGCAGAAACGCCGGGTAGGGAGGGAAAGCCCCATGCCTTGCCTGTGTGCGCGCACGAGGCTTTCTCTCTCCCTCTCTCGCTGTCTCTCTCAGCCTGGAGTGGCGGGGTGGGGGGCACGCTCAGATCGATAACCCTCAAGCTGATCTTTCTTGCCTTTTAGTCGGTCAGCCAGTGAGACTCTTACTCTGAAGCAGGGTAGGGAGGGAAAGCCCCGTGCCTTGCCTGTGAGCGTGCGCGACTCTCTCGCTGTCTCTCTCACCCTCACAGCAACACAGGGTAGGGAGGGAAAGCCCACACTTATAATCCTCTATATGGCACCAACCCCAGCCCTGCTCTGATCCACTGCGCTGGGAGGGCACGAGAAAGTGAGACTCTTATTCTGAAGCCTCCCCCCACCTTGGCTCCTCCCTCCTCCCTGCTGGCTGATCTCTGCCTCTCCTTTCCAAGTCCATTCAATGCGTCTCTCTCTCTCTCTCTCTCTCATTCACAGGTCTGCAAACAAGACCCCACATAGAAAAGGACCAGCCGCTTGCTCTCTTAATAGCCTCATTCCAAAAAGAAAAAAGCACCAATCATTGCTCTCGCAAATTCCTGCCTTAATTTCTCTGGAAGTTCCTTCCTCCCTCCTTCCTTGCGTGTGGTGGTGCGGGGAATACTCAGAAGTCTTCTCTTTGGTCCTCCACCACCCCACCCCCTCTGCTCCCAGCCCTTTCCCGCTTTCCGGAGTGAGATCTGAGAGGCAGAGATGGAGGAAGTAGGATATAAGGGTACTATTTCGCTTCACTGCTGTCCTCAGGCGAGTATATCCCAAACTCTATATTTTAAGAGGAAAAGTTGGGGGTCGTCTTATACGCCCAGTCGTCTTGTACGCCGGAATATACGGTATTATTATTGTCATCACCATCATCATCATCACTGCTGCTACTACTACCTGAGATTCAATAAGCCTGGCTCTTCTCTGGGATGGATTTTATTTGGCCCAGTCATGGCATCCCCTCCATCTCCAATGTCAGTCGTCTCTTTGGTCAACCCAAGACTGACAGGAGCAAAAACAAAAACAGAAAACCTGAAGCTACTTATCTTTCTTAACAATTCTGAAGCTGACATGTAAGATGGCCTGGGCAGTTCAGACCAGCCCAATCGTGGTAGAAAAAGGAATAATTTGAGGAAGATTGTTCAAAGAAAAAACTGTAATTTATTGTTTATTGTGGGGGTGCTAGGTTCCCAGGTGTTATAGGGGGCGCTGTTGAGCTCTGTGAAAATATATGAGGTTGGTCACATAGCGGTATTTTTTGAATTTCCAGGCAGATAGGACGATCCCACAGGGAGCCTTACCAAGAGAGGCCACGATCCCACAATTCTCCTCCATGACGTCCTTATGCAGGGCTCTCTGGTCAGGATCCAGCAACGCCCACTCCTCGTCCGTGAACCGAACAGCGACATCTTCAAAGCACACTGGACCCTGAAAGAAAAAGGGAAATGTCTTCCTCTGAGACAGCAGAAATATGATCTGCTACATAATGCTCTGTTTCCTTCCTGTAAATTGCGGTGTTGTTTCAATAGGATTGCTTTGCTGCACATTTTAATTATGGATGCTTATTTTATTCTGCGTTTTAATTATGGGTGTTCATCTTTGTGCAAATAGGTGGTACTCCACCTTGTGTTTTCCAAGTCATTCTGCCTACGCAAGCATTCCAGTTAGGACCCCCTTCCTCCTCTCCTCGTGTGCTGTTCTGAAGAGGTTCCCTCCCAATGCCCTAGAGCCAATTTCAAGGGGTTCATGGGGGCATGGAGAGGGGGGAATGGGGGCAGGTCAGCTTCTGACACCTCCTCTTCCCAGGCTTCTCCCTTTTCTCCCTCTGACCGCCCATCCTTGTTCCACCTCAACTCCTTGGGCTCTGAGCCATCTTCCCTTCCTGGTTCCCCAGCTGCTTCCTCCCACCATTCCTCTGTGTCCAACCAGTCCATGACATTGCTCCAGCCCTCGGCCTCTGTCCCCACAAGGCAGCTTCCCCTGACCTGATCTGGTTCCCCAGCCGCTGCTTTCCTTCTGCCCCCATGAAATGACGCATCAGGAGGTCTTGCCGGCATCATTCTGTCACCTGCAAGAGAGAAAAGGTAATCAGGACGCCAGGAGTGCCTGCTTCTCTCACAGGTGAAACAGGGCATCTCTAACTACAGATGGGCCTTTGAGAAAGCCTTACCTGCTGAGAGCATTTGGACGTTTGTGCCCATTTCATATGTTAGTTGTGCAGAAATACATCCTCAGATGGAAAAGCAACAGAATTAGACCAAATGGAGAAAAACCACCTTCCTCCTTACCCAGTGGCCTCTCTCTGGTGTCCAACGGAGGCCTCTCTGCCTCACAGGAATCCAGGTCTATTTCTGCAAAATGATCCTTTCCCTGAAAAAGAAACAAGGATTCAAAACAGAGAATGGGGAGAAATATTAGAAAGAGAATGACAAAGACTTGAAGGGTGTGAGATCTCATTCCATGGATGCTTTCCCAGAAAACGGATGGGCCATCAGCAGGCCATTATGGGATGTTCTCTGTTTGGAGCCCCTTGGGAGTATCCAGAGGAAAGTCTCTCTCACCTGCTTTCTCTCCTCTGCCTGACTCAGGAAGAAACCTTCGGCCAGCGCCACCGCCTGGGAACTGGTCTCCGCTCCGCATTCCCTCACCCAGCTCTCCATCTCCGGGGGAAGGACAGCCAGGAACTGCTCCAAGATCACCAGGTCCAGCATCTCAGCTTTCGTGTGCCTTTCTGGCTTCAGCCACTGGTAGCAAAAGTGGTAGAGTCGGCTGCAAACCTCTCGGGGTCCTTTGGCCTCCAGGTAGCAGAACTGCCTCAACTGCCAGATCTGCACCTCTGAGCGGAGGGTGTCCTCCTCACCCAGGATCTTCTGCACTGGGTTTTCCCAGAATCCCCCACTGCTCCCAGTTTGGGTGGCATGGCCTCTTCCTGTTCCAGGGCCAGCTGAGTCTCGCTCATCCATCTGTGCTCTCAGGAAGCCTCTAAGAGATCGGAAGGAACCCTTTTGTCTTCTGCCAAGTTCTGTACGTCTTAATGAAAAGCTCTAGGAAATCCTACAAAGCAGATACATTGTTCTGTTACAGAATTTGTAGGACTGGGGGGGGGGGGGATGGTTCCTTGAGCAAACATGAATGAGTCTTGGAGGGAACCAGGGCTGGATTGCACCGCATCCCAGACCATCTTTTTGAAAAGAAAGAGGAGGAAGAGGAGAAGAAATAAGTCTCTAGCCTTATAGCAACACAAAATGTGGAGGCAACTGAAGGGATTTTTCTGAGATTAATCAACCTGGTTTCTGCTGCCTTCCAGTCAATGCATGAAGTCAGAACCGACTGACAAGGGAATCCTTTGTATCTTGTGGAAAATGGATGCTTGGCTCTGGGGGGGGTCCTCAGGAGTATCTCCCCACCCCCACCCCCCTGCTTCTGTCTCCTTTTCTTGAACTTGGACTCTCTGCTGCTCTCAAGACAAACTCCTGGGGTGCGGTCCCTTTTTCTTTGCTCTGAGGGCCAGGTATATATCTGGCCAACCCCCTGAGGGCCAAGTGGGCGGGGCCAAAGACATCTCCCTTGAAATTTAGGCCAGTAATGATAATAATAATAATAATAATAATAATAATAATAGATAGCTTAACACACACACAGCCATTGAGGCCAGGAACCTTGGCATCAATGGCTGTGTGTGTGTTAAGCTATCTAATATAATAATAATAATAATAATAATAATAATAATAATAATAGGGACAGAGAGGATGTGGTCCTGGGATGCCCTGCTCTGGGTGCGAGGGGATTGCTGCAGTGGCCTCTGTGTGGAGCTGCCCTGGGAGACGACTGGGAAACTGGTTTGCATTGCAGCAGCCAGACTATGGGCAGGGATCCCTCTCTTTATTCCTGGCCTTTCTCTCCCACCTTTCCTTCCTTCCTCCACGTGGGGTTTTTTTCTGCGAGGGGGGGGGGGCTAGTCCACCTCCTCATCCAGTTTTGGAAAACCATTCGCACATGTTCCCTCTGTTGTGCAATGGTGCTGAGTGATGTCACACAGAGTTAAAGTCCTAGGGAAAGAAGGGAGATTTCGCGGGGGCCAAATGAGTTTGGGGTCCTCTGATCTCCAGGAAGGAGAGCGTTGCAGACCTCGCCCCTCCCTGGCAGGACCCTCTCCTCCCCCTGCATGAGCAGATCAGGCCCCCCCCAGGCACCCTCCCCCCCCTGCTGCAGCCCTGGGACCCCCACCGTCTCCCCACTGCACCCTCTGGGGGGAGAGAGAGAGAGGAGACTCACCAGATCCCAGGAGGGGACAGCCATGCAGCCCTTGCAGGAAAGGACTGGGGGGAGGGGCCTTGGCTCTGGAGGACCTGGCCCCCTCTTGCTTCATGTCCTCTCTAGGAAGGCAGCTCGGTTCCCTTTAACCTTGCAAAGCCGAAGTCCGCCCAACTCAGTTCTGTCGCTTGGCAGAATCTTGGCTTTTTATTCTTTTTGATGGATTTAGGGAGGCTACGCCAATGCCCAGATGTCAGAGGAACAGCTTGCAGGGGAAAGGGCTTTGCAGGAGGCAAGGAACCAACTCCTCGAATGGAGTGGAGAGAGAGGAGGGGATCCGAGGGTCATCTAGTCCAACCTCCAGCAATGCAGGAATCTCAGCTAAAGCAGTGTTTCCCAACCTAATCTAGGCAACGGCACACTTGTTTCATTAAAAAAATCTCGCGGCACACCGCTCCTCCCCCACCCGGCTGCGCCGGGTCTCCTGACCCAGAGTTACCTCTGGGATCAGCTGTAGCGCGGCGTCCTTTCTCCCGCCCATCAGCTGGGGTACCAGGTCGGGATTCTCCCGCGAGGCTTCTGTTGCTGCTGCTGCTGCAGCAGCCAAGGGAGCAGCGCCGCCCTGGCTTCCACTTCGCCGCTGGGCTCCAGCAGCGCCGCCGCCACGGTCCTGTGCAGCCCTGGGCTGCAGGTCCCTTTTTCCGCGGCACATCAGCCGGTGTCTCGCGGCACACCAGTGTGCCGCGGCACACCGGTTGGGAAACGCTGAGCTAAAGCATCTCTGCTTAGAAACCTCCAAGGAAGGAGAGTCCACCACCTCCCAAGGGAGACCTTTCTCCTGCCAAACTGCTCTTAGTTGTCCCTCAAGGCAGCGGGGTCCTGAGTTCTAGCACGGCTGAAACAATCGCACTGGCTACCAAGGAGGAACCAAGCAAAATAAATAAATCCTATTCTCATCATAAATGGGTAATTCTTTCTTTTGCACACTTTTTATGCTAATATACAAAAGTATGCCATTTCCCTTTCCATAAATGGTTAATTGCTCATTCAATGAACTGAAAATGGAGGGTTGTTATTATGTTTAGGGAAGCTTTTAATATTTGATGGGCTATTGTATTTTAATATTTTGCTGGAAGCCGCCCAGAGTGGCTGGGAAACCCATCCAGATCCACGGGGTATAAATAAATTATTATTATCATTAATAATACCGTAATAAAATTAATTAAATTAATTAAATTGATCAGGTGAGTGTTCTCCTTTTGAAAGAGGCAGGTGAAATCTCCACAGTTGCTAATAGCATAACGTTAAAAGGCTAGTGAAATATGTCATCCTCACAACAGCTCTGTGAAGTAGGCTACGCTGACCACCAGGGAGCTTCGTGACTGAGTGGGGATTCGAACCCTGCTCTCCCAGGTCCTCCTAGTCCAGCCCTCCAACCAATACCCCTCTGCCTGGCTCCATCTTGCATCTCTCCAGCTGCCCCATGCCATTGGCCTTCTCCCCCTTCATGGGGGTCTCTCTGGTTCCAAGGAAGATCCCACCACCTTCCTCTCTCGGCCCCTTGCACAGACACAAACACACCCCACCCATTAGGGCTCCGGAGTCGCTCTCTCCACCCTGCTCCAAGGTTCAGGCGCTTGAGGGCCCTGTTCAGCTGCCGGCGGAAGAACATGGTGTCCCCGCTGCAAGTCCAGGAGCAGCCCGTGGTGATAGGTGAGCAAGTGTGGACACCGAAGGGCTAGGGGGGCACCTCAGGGTGCAGGATCTGGAGGGGGGAGGCAGCTGGTCAAAAGATGCAAAGACCCAGATGGCTGGATCTCACCCAGGCTCCATCTGCTCCAGTGTTTGGGGTGTCCCACCCCTGTAGTAGGACTTTGAGTAGAAGCTGAGGAACCCAGGAGAAGACTCTTGGAAGAACCTGGCCAGGTGATCTGAGAGGAACTCCCCTGTCCCCATGTTTTCCTCTTCTTGCAGATGTACCCCGGGTTTTCTTCCATCCAGCAATAGGGAGTATTGGAGAAAACAAGTGAAGGGAGAGGATCCCTCAGAGCTGCCCCCCGCTGCCCGGACTCTTTGCCCCCCACTCTGCACTCTCAATTATGGAGAAGCCCTCCTTTTGAGAAGAACTGACAGCCTGACTTTGGCCTTTCAGCTACTGGAGGAAGATCCACTGTACCTGCTGGAGGTGATTCAGAACTGCCAGGCAGCTCAGCTCAGGGGGCTCCGAACCCTGAAGTGCTCCAAGCAGGAGACGGCCAAAGCCCTCCTGGTAAGTGATGGGTGGTGTGGGGGACCCCAATGGGGAAGTGGGGCTTTGGGGAAGGGGTTGTCCATCTGCTGGAGAAGAAGATCCTACTGGTCCTCTGGTTATTAGCGGAACAATCAACCAGCCTCTTATGTATGAGTCAAAATGGCCAGACTTTCACAGTTCATAAGATTTTTAATATTCTCAGTCATTTCAGCCTTACCATTAACAGACCAAATTTTCTGCCCTTTATTTACAGGAAAAATGGTCAAGGCACATTCCACCTAATTATGAATTTGTATGTGCTTTAAGAGGGACCAGGTGGCGCTGTGGGTTAAACCACAGAGCCTAGGGCTTGCTGATCAGAAGGTCGGCGGTTCGAATCCCTGCGACGGGGTGAGCTCCCGTTGCTTGGTCCCAGCTCCTGCCAACCTAGCAGTTCTAAAGCATGTTAAAGTGCAAGTAGATAAATTGGAACCGCTCCGGCGGGAAGGTATACAGCATTTCCCTGCGCTGCTCTGGTTTGCCAGAAGCGGCTTTGTCATGCTGGCCACATGACCTGGAAGCTGTACGACATCTCTCGGCCAATAAAGCAAGATGAGCGCCGCAACCCCAGAGTCGGACACGACTGGACCTAATGGTCAGGGGTCCCTTTACCTTTATATGTGCTTTAAACTTTGGCTGGATTTGAATAACGGACAAAATGATGAAAAGCCCCAGATAATCACTCAAATCCTTGATATCACCAGCTCTGCTTCAAAACATTACCGCTTTCACCTCCCACTTCTTAACACTCTAATCCATACTCTGAAAACCAACCCTTCCATCTTTTTCTACCCAAGAGCAAAGCTTGGCTGAATTTCAGCCCCACCCCACCATAAGTTAAAATTCACTCTCCAATGCTTGCAGACACATTGCTTATCCTTCTATGGTGCCCAGAATTGAACACATTATAACAACTTTAAAGATGTGCCCATGTCCTTTCCGTAACACCTGCAATCATGTGTGCTGTGTTAGCAATTCACTCCTCCCGTTGCTGGATATGTGGATAGTATGTCACATGTCCTGGTTTACTTTCCTTTTTAAAAAATGAATATTTATTGAATTTTATAACAAATAAAAATACAGACCTCAATCATCATGTTATATACCATTGTTCTCCCTCCCCTCCTCTGGACTTCCCTCAACTCCCCCTCTGCTGAGTTATTTAGCTTTATTTGTTGTATCCTGCTTTTCTTATAAAAAAAGTAAATTCCCTTATCATTTCTCTAAAATACCTATCTGTTACTGAAATATAGTTGTGAACGTTTATTCAAACCCTGCCAGTGAATCCAGTCCATTTTGTTGTTTCTGCAAATAGACTGTAAATGGTTCCTAGACTCCTTTGAAGTCCTTTTTGTCCTTCTCTCGAAGTTTGTCTGTTAGCTTAGCCAACTCTGCATAGTTCATCAGTTTTTCTTGCCATTGTTCCTTTGATGGTATTTCTTCCGTCTTCCAATATTGTGCAATCAAGATTCTGGCCACTGTTGTAGCATACATAAATAATATCCATTTTTCTTTTGGCAGCTCTTGGTTTGAGATACCTAACGAAAAGGCTTCAGGGTGTTTAACAAAGTTCATTTTGTCAGGGGGCTGCCCCCCCCCTTCCAGCCCGGCTTTGAGCGAGCACCAGGAACAGCCCGCGATCTTGGAGACAGACTCCTCCTCCCCCTCCCAGGAGAGCTCTGGAGAAGGGGAAGCGGTGGGAGGGCTCCAGCCAGCCAGGCAGAGCCCTCGCAACGTAGCAGGGGAAGGAAAGAAGAGACGGACAAGGTGCTTTCGTTTTCCAAGATGCGTTTCCTGACGGGAGAATCGCAAAGATCCACTTCCGGAATCTGAGAGTGATTGACGAGATTTTTTTATGATGTACTCCGCATTGTAAAGTAATTAGCCTAGATAAAAGCTTAATAGCTTAATGTTTCACAGTCTTTCTTTGAACGGCCAGCTGGGGAAGGGACCCCACGCAGCCTGACACCTAACGAAAAGGCTTCAGGGTGTTTAACAAAGTTCATTTTGAACATGAACCTGTTTACTTTCCTGGGTTTGGAAAGTGTAAGAAAGGAAGTTAGTTTGAATTGTTTTTGCACTGGAAAGCCTCAAAACAATACAGCACCTTTGCAATGGCGCCCAGCAGGCTTCCCGTGCCTCAGCAGAGACCAGCAAATTCCTTCTGCGCAGCGTCTCGGTGTGCCCTGTGCCTCGGAGCTTAGCCAGCAATAAGTCCAGAGAATTCAGCTTGTTTCTAACCTACAAGCATTTATGTACAAGCAGCAAAGAATACAGCAACGCCAGGAGAAAACACAGGCATTGTGTGTGTCTCCTCCAGTCAAAAGTGAAACTAAGTTACAGACAAAGGAACAAAGGAAAAGTACCCATCTGTGAACCTCCCAGTGGGGCAGGAGCGACTCTGAGAGCTGTTTTAACCCTGTAAGCTCAGGATCCACTCACAGTCAGTCTTATCTCTTCCGCTCTGCTGTCCTTTTGCACTGTTCTTTGTCTCCCTGTCTGTTGCTGAAGAAGAGAGAGGATGCCATTATGATCCGTTTGGTGTCGTCTGCAAATGTGATGAGCATCTCCTCAGTTCCTTCATCCAATACATTCATAAAGACGTTGAACAACAACAGGCCCAGGACAGAACCCTGCAGCACCCCTCTTGTCCCTTTCCCCCAGGATGAGGAGGAACCATGAAGGAGTCCTCTTTGGGTTCGGTCAGTCAAATCCACCTAACAGTTACCGGTACCTCATTCAGCCCACATTTTACAAGCTTCCTCACATAAATACCACAGAGGACTTTCTCAAAAGCCTTACTGAAATTGAGATGCACTATTTCCACAGCAATCCCCTGATCAACAGAGTTTGTAACTCCATCGGAAAAAAGGGGAGGAGAGATTTCTCTGGTTTAACTTGTTTTTGAGAAAGCCATGCTTACAACCTGTATATTTATGTTGTGATATCTTCAGATGAAGGGCACATAAATTTTAAAAATGATAATAAATAAGGATATTGGCAAGCCGGAACATGTGCAAAGGAAGGCGATTTATGTGTTTATTTAATTTGTATAGCACCCAACCCACTGGTGCCGACTTGAATAAAATATTGTTGGGGGGTAGGTAAGACCCACCTTGCACTATCAATCCCATGATGCATGCATGCCATTTGAATGGCAATGCCTATAATGGCAGCGACTGTTTAAAAAAGGTAGTATTTTGAGCCCGTAGTTCAATTTCCTAGCAGCTCCTCTTGCCCCGGAGAACACTTCTAGCATTTCATCTCCTCTACCTGTGGCATTGTTCAGCAGTGGGAAAAGTTACCTCTACACACCGGGTGTCCATTTGGTATGGCCCTTTCCAGGTTTGTCTTTCATTTGTTCTCCTATGTGTGTTCCCAGTAGAAGCCTCAATTCTGTGGGTACTCTAGGTGGTGCAGAAAGCACCTAGAAGCTCCTTAGAGGTTGAAGTGCCGATCAAACTTCACTTTTGCGATCGATAAATTCCAATTAGCAGAACTGGGGGTGGTTCAGATTCTGGGGCAGTGCTTTTGGTCAGCAGAGGGTGTCACAGGGCCAGCCGACTTTCCCTTTAAAGCAAACTTGGGTCTCCAGCTGTTTTTGGACTACAACTCCCATCATACTATCAGCACCAATGGGAAGGGATGATGGGAACTGTAGTCCAGCAGCGGCTGGGGACCCAAGTTTGGGAAACCCTGCTTTAAAGCAACTTTTGCATTTGGTCCACAAAGATGGGGCCTGTCCACGTTTGTATTTTCTTGTATTTTGTTTTCCTCATGACCTTTGTGCATTTATTCTTTTATTTTTTAAGCAGGCAAATTGAAAGAGAAATTGTATGGCAAGTTGTAGAAGAATAAAAGGTTGCGTTTGAAAAAAAAAGCACAAATAAATGGGTCATGGCCTCCTTAAATATTTTATTGGGAGGGGGAGTGCAAAGACCCCTAGGTCTTTAAGAGTTGGCGCCTATTCCCTACACCCACAGGTCTCAGGATGGTTACAACATAAAAAAACAAAACACCACATTTTAAAAGGGCATTAGATGTCAATCAGCCAAAGGCCTGGTTAAAAAGGTGCGGATTTGCCTGAGTCCTAAAGCTGTATAATGGTTTTTCCGTCCTTTGTATGGATTTTTTGATGGGAAGTGAGACTTTCCTTCTCACTGAAGCATCTTCCACATTCCACACACTTGTAGGGTTTCTCCCCTGAATGAATTCTTTGATGGGAAGCGAGTGTGGAGCTGTGACTGAAGCTCTTTCCACATTCCACACACTGATAGGGTTTCTCCCCTGTATGAATTCTTTTATGGTAAATGAAATAGGACCTGTCAGAGAAACTCTTTCCACATTCCACACACTGATAGGGTTTCTCCCCTCTATGACTTCTTTGATGGGAAGCGAGATTGTGGCTGTGACTGAATCTCTTTCCACATTCCACACACTGATAGGGTTTCTCCCCTGTATGAATTCTTTGATGGGAAGTGAGAGAGGAGCTATCAGTGAAGCTCTTTCCACATTCCACACACTGATAGGGTTTCTCCCCTGTATGAATTCTTTGATGGGAAGTGAGCTTGTCGCTGTGACTGAAGCTCTTTCCAAATTCCACACACTGATATGGTTTCTCCCCTGTATGAATTCTCTGATGCTTAGTGAGATTGGAGCTCTGACTGAAGCTCTTTCCACATTCCACACACTGATAGGGCTTCTCCCCTGTATGAATTCTTTGATGGGAAGTGAGAGAGGAGCTATCCGTGAAGCTCTTTCCACATTCATAGCATTGATATGGTTTCTCCCCTGTATGAATTCTTTGATGGGTAGTGAGATGGGAGGTGTGACTGAAGCTCTTTCCACATTCCACACACTGATAGGGTTTCTCCCCTGTATGAATTCTTTGATGGGAAGTGAGAGAGGACCTGTCAGTGAAGCTTTTTCCACATTCCGCACACTGATAGGGTTTCTCCCCTCTATGACTTCTTTGATGGGAAGCGAGATTGTGGCTGTGACTGAATCTCTTTCCACATTCCACACACTGATAGGGTTTCTCCCCTGTATGAATTCTTTGATGGGAAGTGAGAGAGGAGCTATCAGTGAAGCTCTTTCCACATTCCACACACTGATAGGGTTTCTCCCCTGTATGAATTCTTTGATGGGAAGTGAGCTTGTCGCTGTGACTGAAGCTCTTTCCACATTCCACACACTGATATGGTTTCTCCCCTGTATGAATTCTCTGATGCTTAGTGAGATTGGAGCTCTGACTGAAGCTCTTTCCACATTCCACACACTGATAGGGCTTCTCCCCTGTATGAATTCTTTGATGGGAAGTGAGAGAGGAGCTATCCGTGAAGCTCTTTCCACATTCATAGCAATGATATGGTTTCTCCCCTGTATGAATTCTTTGATGGGTAGTGAGATGGGAGGTGTGACTGAAGCTCTTTCCACATTCCACACACTGATAGGGTTTCTCCCCTGTATGAATTCTTTGATGGGTAGTGAGATGGGAGGTCCGACTGAAGCTCTTTCCACATTCCATACACTGATAGGGTTTCTCCTTTGTATGAATTCTTTGATGGGAAGTGAGAGAGGAGTCATGACTGAAGCTCTTTCCACATTCCACACACTGATATGGTTTCTCCCCTGTATGAATTCTCTGATGCTTAATGAGATTGGAGCTCTGACTGAAGCTCTTTCCACATTCCATGCACCGATAGAGTTTCTTTCCAATGAGATTTTGTTGATGGGAAGTGTAATGGGAGATCTGACTGCAGCTTTCTCCACACTCCAAATCTTTACATGGCTTCTCCTCTCTGGGGATTTTATTGTGGTCACCTTTGTTCTCAATTTCCAATTCATCACAATCTGCAATGGAGACAAAAAGCGATTAGAGCAAGGGTCAGCAACCTTTTCCAGCCATGGGCCGGTCCACCGTCCCTCAGACCATTTGCTGGGCCGGACTATATTTTTGGGGGAGAAAATGAATGAATTCCTATGCCTCACAAATAATCCAGAGATGCATTTTAAATAAAAGGACACATTCTACTCATGTAAAAACACACTGATTCCTGGACTGTCCGCTGGCCGGATTTAGGAGGCGATTGGGCCGCATCTGGCCCATGGGCCTTGGGTTGCCTACCCCTGGATTAGAGCCTCAGGAACAAATGGAGAAGAACTGAAGGGAGTTGGGCGTGTGTTCATTACCTGCGTTGTTTGTCATTGACCAACATATTTATTATTAGATTCTGATGAGTGGTTGAATGTTGCTTTGTTTGATATACAGTGGTACCTCGCCTAGCGAATGACTCGCCTAACGTCTTTTTCGCCTAACGAATGACTTCCGGTAAAACAAAATGGCCGCCGCAAACTAATTTCTTCGCCTAAAGAACAGACGTCGCGGCCGCTTTTAATAGGATTTCTTCGACTAACGAATTTTTGAATAGGATTTCTTCGCCTAACGAATTTTTCCCCAATGCAGTCCTATGGGGATTCGCCGAACGACGCTTTTCGCCTAACGGACATCGCGTCGGAACACATTATCGTTGTTAGGCGAGGTACCACTGTATAGTGGTGGTCAAAATTGTGGAAGCCTTTTGGAAAAAAGTGTATTTCAGAGGTTGTTTTTTTGTGTTCTTTTATTTAGTGAGGTTGTAGAACATAATAAAATTATAGAAATTGCACAAAGAGTTGACTGGTCACCCAGAAAGCGATGTAAAATAGTACTATTAAGTGAACAAGGCTACAGTTATGAAGAAATTAGAAGAGAGATTGGGGAAAACTTAACCAAAGCTGGCCTTTCTATACAGTATTTTTGAAGAGGTATAAGGAGACTCAGTCACTACAAAATCAGACTAGTAAAGGCAGGAAAAGATTTACATCCTAATTGCATTACACCGACCGTGAAACACCCAGATAGTGTGATGATCTGGGGTTGTATGGCAGCAAAAGGTGTGGGCAGAATTTGCGTCATTAATGGGAATGTAAATGCCCCAAAATGCATGAATGAAATACTTGAGCCCAAACTGAAGCATTCCACAGGTGAACTTTTCCCAGATACTGAAGTGTGTATATAGTATTTATTTATTTATTTATTTATTTATTTCAACAGGATTCAGCTCCATGTCATGTTGCTGCTGTGTGCAAAAGGTGCTTTCAAGATAATCCTATTCCACTGCTGGAATGGCCTGGGAATAGCCCAAACTGTAACCCAATCGGAAATCTATGGAGCCGACTAAAGAAACTTGCTAGTCAGAAGCAACCCAGCAATAAAGCCCAATTAACAGAGGCAATAATTCAGTCTTGGTTTCACATTATTACAGCTGCAGAACTAAAAACTTGGTTCACTTCACAGGAAGGCGTTGCAAGGGCAGAATATGAAAATGTAATAGATCGAGAAATGGACCAAAAAATACAATATTGGAAATATAGACATTTTGAGTGGGCAAACAAGCCAGGCAAAATATTAAAAAGAAACAGAATGAAAGATTGATAAATAGAGTGATACTAGAAGGAAGAATCATAGAAAAGACAAAAGAAATGAGAATTTTTGAAAAATTTTATAGAGAATTATATCAAAAGGAAGAGGTAAATGAGCAGGAAATAGACGTTTTTCTAGAAAGATACAAATTACTCAAAATCCTAATAGAAAAAAAATATTGAATGAGGAAATCTCCATATTAGAAGTAAAAGTAACGATAAAAGAAATGAAAAAAGGAAAAGCTCCGGGTCCTGGTGGACTTGCGATAGAATTCTATAAGAGTTTAAAAGACATCATAATAAAACCCCTAACGGACCTAATGAATAGAATCTTAATGAGGGAACCATGCCTGATACATGGAAAGAAGCATTAATATCTCTCCTTCCAAAACAAAACACGGACGTGGAACACCCAACAAATTATAGACCAATATCATTATTAAATTCAGATTATAAAATTCTCGCAAAAAGATTGGCAAAAGGTTGAACCTAATATTACTAGAAATAATACATTTGGACCAGGCGGGTTTCGTAAAGGGCAGGCAAATAAAATACAATGTAAGAAATATAATAAAACGATATTAGGAGGAGCAAAATGTTTTAAAATTTGGAAAAAAGATATATCAAAATTTATTTGGGATGGCAAAAAGCCAAGAATTAAATACAAATTATTAATTGACCAAAAAGGAAGGGGAGGGTTCGGATTACCGGATCTAGAATTATACCACGATGCAGCAGGGCTAACTTGGCTGAAAGAATGGATGGAATTAAAAAATACGGACGCTTTTTATTTATGACTGCTGTTCTAATAAATACTCCTTCATAAAAGTCATTACATTACATTCATCATTAAATTATCTTTCCACTGGTATATAATTTTATGGTATTACTCCACACAAAAGTAGTGTTATAAGCAGTAAAACCTCAGAAATACACTTTTCACAAAAGGTTTCCACAATTTTGGCCACTAGTATAAGTTGTTCATTTTAAAGTTAATGTTCTTTTTATATGGGATCAGATTATTATTATTTATGTTTCATGTTTATATATGTGTTGGAAGCCGCCCAGAGTGGCTGGGACAACATAACCAGATGGGCCGGGTATAAATAATAATAATAATAATAATAATAATAATAATAATAATAATTTATTATTTTACCCCACCCATCTGGCCGAGTTTCCCGAGCCACTCTGGGCGGCTTACAGTCAAATGTTAAAACAATACAGCATTAAATATTAAAAACTTCCATAAACATGGCTGCCTTCAGATGTCTTTTAAAAATAGGATAGCTGCTTATTTCCTTGACCTCTGATGGGAGGGCTTTCCACAGGGCGGGCGCCACCACCGAGAAGGCCCTCTGCCTGGTTCCCTGTAGCTTTGCTTCTCACAGTGAGGGAACTGCCAGAAGGCCCTCAGAGCTGGATCTCAGTGTCTGGGCTGAATGATCGGGGTGGAGACGCTCCTTCAGGTATACAGGCCCGAGGCCGTTTAGGGCTTTAAAGGTCAGCACCAACACTTTGAATTGTGCTCAGAAACGTACTGGGAGCCAATGTAGATCTCTCAGGACCGGTGTTATGTGGTCCCGGGGGCCACTCCCAGTCACCAGTCTAGCTGCCGTATTCTGGATTAATTGCAGTTTCCGGGTCACCTTCAAAGGTAGCCCCACGTAGAGCACATTGCAGTAGTCCAAGCGGGAGATAACCAGAGCATGCACCACTCTGGCGAGACAGTCTGCGGGCAGGTAGGGTCTCAGCCTGCATACCAGATGGAGCTGTAGACAGCCGCCCTGGACACAGAATTAATCTGCGCCTCCATGGACAGCTGTGAGTCCAAAATGACTCCCAGGCTGCGGCAACTGGTCCTTCAGGGGCACAGTTACCCCATTCAGGACCAGGGAGTCCCCCACACCAGCTAGCACCCTGTCTCCCAAAAACAGTACTTCTGTCTTGTCAGGATTCAACCTCAATCTGTTAGCTGCCATCCATCCTCCAACCGCTTCCAGGCACTCACACAGGACATTCACCGCCTTCACTGGTTCTGATTTAAAAGAGAGGTAGAGCTGGGTGTCATCTGCATACTGATGAACACCCAGCCCAAACCCCTGATGATCTCTCCCAGCGGCTTCATATAAATATTAAAAAGCATGGGGGAGAGGACGGAACCCTGAGGCACCCCACAAGTGAGAGCCCAGGGGTCTGAACACTCATCCCCCACCACCACTTTCTGAACACGGCCCAGGAGGAAGGAGTGGAACCACTGTATAACAGTGGCCCCAGCTCCCAACCCCTCTAGACAGTCCCGAAGGATGTTATGGTCAATGGTGTCAAAGGCCGCTGAGAGATCCAGCAGAACTAGGAAACAGCTCTCACCTTTGTCCCTAGCCCGCCGGAGATCATCAACCAGCGCAACCAAGGCAGTTTCAGTCCCATGATGAGGCCTGAACCCTGACTGGAGGGATCCAAATGGTCCGCATCCTCCAGGCGTGCTTGGAGTTGTTCAGCAACCACCCGCTCAGTCACCTTGCCCAAGAATGGTAGATTTGAGACTGGGCGATAGTTGGCCATAATGGCCGGATCTAAAGATGTTTTTTTAAGAAGTGGTTTAATGACCGCTTCTTTCAGCGGGTCTGGAATACTCCCTCGCAAAGGGAAGCATTCACCACCCCGCGAAGCCCATCGCCCAGCCCTTCCTGGCTCGATTTTATTATCCAGGATAGGCAAGGATCAAGGAGACAGGTGGTTGGTTTCACTCGTCCAAGCAGCCTGTCCACATCCTCGGAGGTAACAGATTCGAATTGATCCCATGTAACATGACTAGACAGGGCTCTAGCACTCTCCCGCCCCGGCCCTGCTCCCACGGTGGAGTCTACCTCCTTCCGAACCTGAGCGACTTTATCTGCAAAAAACTTTGCAAAAGCATTACAGGAGATCTTGGGGTCCCTACCAGGCCCCGATGACGAAGGTGGTTCCAATAAATTGTGAACCACCTGAAAGAGTCTCCTGCTGCTGTTTTCTGCAGATGCAATAGAAACGGTGAAGAAGGTCCTCTTCGCCGTCGCCATTGCCACTTGGTAGGCTCGAAGTTGAGCTCTAGCCCGTGTCCGGTCTGATTCAGAATGAGTTTTCCGCCACCGGCGCTCTAGCCGTCTCAGCGACTGTTTCATCGCCCTCAACTCCGGGGAAAACCACGGGGCTGTCCGGGCTCCATGCAATCGGAGAGGGAGCTTCAGAGCCAGACAGTCAATAGCCCTGGTTAACTCCACATTCCAGCGGGCCACCAGGGAATCAGCTGAAAGGCCATTATTACTATAGTGGTACCTTGATTTAAGAATTATGATTATTAATTCTATTATTATTATTGTCGTTGTCTTCAACATCATCATCACAGTTACTACTACCTGAGATTCAATAAGCCTGGCTCTTCTCTGGGATGGATTTTGTTTGGCCCAGTCATGGCATCCCCTCCATCTCCAATGTCAGTCGTCTCTTTGGTCAACCCAAGACTGACAGGAGCAAAAACAAAAACAGAAAACCTGAAGCTACTGATCTTTCTTAACAATTCTGAAGCTGACATGTAAGATGGCCTGGGCAGTTCAGAGGAGCCCAATCGTGGTAGAAAAAGGAATAATTTGAAGACGATTGTTCAAACAAAAAACTGTAATTTACTGTTTATTGTGGGGGTGTTAGGTTCCCAGGTGTTATAGGGGGCGCTGATGAGCTCTGTGAAAATATATGAGGTTGGTCACATAGAGCAGTGTTTCCCAACCTAATCTAGGCAACGGCACACTTGTTTCATTAAAAAAATCTCGCGGCACACCGCTCCTCCCCGACCCGGCTGCGCCGGGTCTCCTGACCCAGAGTTACCTCTGGGATCAGCTGTAGCGCGGCGTCCTCTCCTGCACGCGCCTAGCCCCTGCTACACCGCGAGGGAGCTCGCGTGCGCGCAGCGCGCAGGCTCCACTCCGCAGGCACTCGGAACCCTGCTCGCCTCTGGAAATAGCTGCGCCGCAAAGTGACCGAGGAATGCGCCCCCCAGTAAACTTCATTCAAACCCAAATCCTCCTGCCTCTCTCCCTGCCGTCGGTCCGTCTGTCCGTCCCACGTCCCCCACCCCACCCTCCTCTCCATCTACCGGCTATTTCGAGATCCAGACCAACTTTCACCCTTTCCTAGTTTTATTTTAATGGGGAGGATTAAGGGCTGGCTCTGAAAAGTATCCAAACCATGTCAGGATTGCGCTCGCCTCTCGCCGCCTCTCCCTGCCCGCAAGCCATCGGGGCTGAGCGTCTCCCGAAGAAGCTCCCGAGAAACTCGGCGACTTGCAGGAGGAGGAGGAGGAAGGCAGAGGCTCCTCTCGCGCGCTTTCCCTCGGGCGGAGCGCGGGGGACGGAACAAAGGGCGGAGCTGGAGCTGGACTCCTGGGTCCTTGCCGAGGCTGGTGTGCGAGCCTCCAGGCAAGCGCCCAGGCTTGGAAAGGCGGCGGCGGGATTCGCGGGAGGCTTCTCAGGTGGTTGGCGGTTGGAGCGCTCGCAGAGCGCTCCTCCTTTTAGGGTGGCGGCCATTTGGCCGGGTGGCAGCCGGAGCCCGGCACAGCAGCCGGTGTCTCGCGGCACAGGCACACCGGTTGGGAAACACTGACATAGAGGTATTTTTGAATTTCCAGGCAGATAGGACGATCCCACAGGGAGCCTTACCAAGAGAGGCACGATCCCACAATTCTCCTCCATGACGTCCTTATGCAGGGCTCTCTGGTCAGGATCCAGCAACGCCCACTCCTCGTCTGTGAAACGAACAGCGACATCTTCAAAGCACACTGGACCCTGAAAGAAAAAAGGAAATGTCTTCCTCTGAGACAGCAGAAATATGATCTGCTACACAATGCTCTGTTGTTTCCTTCCTGTAAATTGCGGTGTTGTTTCAATAAGATTGCTTTGCTGCACATTTTTATTATGGATGCTTATTTTATTCTGCGTTTTAATTATGGGTGCAAATAGGTGGTACTCCACCTTGTGTTTTCCAAGTCATTCTGCCTACGCAAGCATTCCAGTTAGGACCCCCTTTCTCCTCTCCTCGTGTGCTGTTCTGAAGAGGTTCCCTCCCAATGCCCTAGAGCCGATTTCAAGGGGTTCATAGGGGCATGGAGAGGGGGAATGGGGGCAGGTCCCATTTTGCAGCGGATGGGGCTGGTTAGGTGAATCCAAGCCACTATTTGTTCTCATTTGTCCACTGCTTAGAACCCAATTATAGCATTCAGAGATCCATCTAGAAATAAAATAAGCCTATTTTGGATGGCCATCTGTCTTGGATGATCTAGCAGAGATTCCTGCAATGCAGGGGGTCTCCTGGCTCTGAGAGACAAGCAGGGAGGGTGGATTCTGGCAAAAGGAGAGGGAGCCACCAGTGGCTCCTCCTTATCCTGACTCACCTCTGCCTCTCCACCTCCCTCCACCCACTCGCCTCCTTCCTCTTCTGCCTCTGATTCTGGACTGCATTCTGCCACAGAGTCTCCCAGCTCACTAAGCCCTGTTACCCTTTCAGCTTCTGACACCCCCTCTTCCCAGGCTTCTCCCTCTTCCCCCTCAGACCGCCCATCCTTCTTCTACCTCCACTCCTTGGGCTCTGAGTCATCTACCCTTCCTGGTTCTCCAGCTGCATCCTCCCACCATTCCCCTGTGCCCAACCAGTCCATGACATTGCTCCAGCCCTCGGCCTCTGTCCCCACAAGGCAGCTTCCCCATACCTGATCTGGTTCCACAGCCTCTGCTTCCCTTCTGCCCCCATGAAAAGACGGATCAGGAGGTCTTGCCGGCATCATTCTGTCACCTGCAAGAGAAAAGAGGTAAATATGACGCCAGGAGTGCCTGCTTCTCTCACAGGTGAAACAGGGCATCTCTAACTACAGATGGGCCTTTGAGAAAGCCTTACCCGCTGAGATCATTTGGACGTTTGTGCCCATTTCATATGTTAGTTGTGCAGAAATACATCCTCAGATAGAAAAGCAACAGAATGAGACCAAACGGAGAAAAACCACCTTCCTCCTCACCCAGTGGCCTCTCTCTGGTGTCCAACGGAGGCCTCTCTGCCTCACAGGAATCCAGGTCCATTTCTGCAAAATGATCCTTTCCCTAAAAAAGAAACAAGGATTCAAAACAGAGAATGGGGAGAAATATTAGGAAGAGAATGACAAAGACTTGAAGGGTGTGAGATCTCATTCCATGGATGCTTTCCCAGAAAACGGATGGGCCATCAGCAGACCATTATGGGATGTTCTCTGTCCTGTTTGGAGCCCCTTGGGAGTATCCAGAGGAAAGTCTCTCTCACCTGCTTTCTCTCCTCTGCCTGACTCAGGAGGAAACCTTCGGCCAGGGCCACCGCCTGGGAACTGGTCTCCACTCCGCATTCCCTCACCCAGCTCTCCATCTCTGGGGGAAGGACAGCCAGGAACTGCTCCAAGATCACCAGGTCCAGCATCTCAGCTTTCGTGTGCCTTTCTGGCTTCAGCCACTGGTGGCAAAAGTGGTGGAGTCGGCTGCAAACCTCTCGGGGTCCTTTGGCCTCCAGGTAGCAGAACTGCCTCAACTGCTGGCTCTGCGCCTCTGAGCGGAGGGTGTCCTCCTCACCCAGGATCTTCTGCACTGGGTTTTCCCAGAATCCCCCACTGCTCCCAGTTTGGGTGGCATGGCCTCTTCCTGTTCCAGGGCCAGCTGAGTCTCGCTCATCCATCTGTGCTCTCAGGAAGCCTCTAAGAGATCGGAAGGAACCCTTTGGTCTTCTGCCGAGTTCTGTACGCCTTAATGAGAAGCTCTAGGAAATCCTACAAAGCAAATACGTTGTTCTGTTACAGAACTTGTAGGACCGGGGGGGGGGGAGGATGGTTCCCTCAGCAAGCATGGATGAGTCTTGGAGGGAACCAGGACTGGACTGCACCACATCCCATACCATCTTTTTGAAAAGAAAGAGGAGGAAGAGGAGAAGAAATAAGTCTCTAGCCTTCTAGCAACGCAAAATGTGGAGGCAACTGAAGGGATTTCTGTGAGATTAATCAACCTTGTTTCTGCTGCCTTCCAGTCAATGCATGAAGTCAGAACTGACTGACAAGGGAATCCTTTGTATCTTGTGGGAAATGAATGTTTGGCTCCAGTGGGGGGGTCCTCAGGAGTTGCTCCCCACCCCCACCCCCCTGCTTCTGTCTCCTTTTCTTGCACTTGGATTCTCTGCTGCTCTCAAGAGAGACTCCTGGGGTGGGGTCCCTTTTTCTTTGCTCTGAGGGCTAAGTATGTATCTGGCCAACCCCCTGAGGGCCGAGTGGGTGGGGCCAAAGACATCTCCCTTGAAATTCAGGCCAGTAATAATTTATTATTATTATTATTATTATTATTATTATTATTATTCTGCTAGATAGCTTGACACACACACAGCCAATGATTCCAAGGTCCCTGGAGGCTCAGTGAGTAGCAGCACCCATTTCCGGCTGGTTTTCCAGCAACAATCCCTTTGGGACAGAGAGGATGTGGTCCTGGGATGCCCTGCTCTGGGTGCGAGGGGATTGCTGCAGTGGCCTCTGTGTGGAGCTGCCCTTGGAGACGACTGGGAAACTGGTCTGCAATGCAGCAGCCAGACTATGGGCTGGGGTCCCTCTCTTTAGTCCTGGCCTTTCTCTCCCACCTTTCCTTCCTTCCTCCACGTGGGTTTTTTCTTTGGGGGGCTGGTCTGGTCCACCTCCTCGTCCAGCTTTGGAAAACCATTCGCACATGTTCCCTCTGTTGTGCAATGACGCTGAGCGACGTCACACAGAGTGAAAGTCCTAGGGATTCCTTTGTTGAAAGAAGGGAGATTTCGTGGGAGTCATTTTATTATGAAATGAGTTTGGGGTCCTCTGATCTCCCGGAAGGAGAGTGTTGCAGACCTCGCCCCTCCCTGGCAGGACCCTCTCCTCCCCCTGCATGAGCAGATCAGGCCCCCCAGGCACCCTCCCCCCCCTGCTGCAGCCCTGGGACCTCCCCCCCCCCCCGTCTCCCCACTGCACCCTCTGGGGGGAGAGAGAGAGAGAGAGAGGAGACTCACCAGATCCCAGGAGGGGACAGCCATGCAGCCCTTGCAGGAAAGGACTGGGGAGGGAGGGAGGGGCCTGGACTCTGGAGGACCTGGCCCCCTCGTGCTTCCTGTCCTCTCTAGGAAGGCAGCTCAGTTCCCTTTAACCCTTGCAAAGCAGAGTCCGTCCAACTCTGCTCTCTCTCGCTTTATAGAACCTCGGTTATTTCTTATTTTTTTATGGATTTAGGGGAGCAACGGCCTCCCTGGCCACGCCAATGCCCAGATATCCTTTTGGGGGTGAGGCTCTTGGTTGGACTCTGAGCATCTCCCTCCCTTAGCCGGAAACCAGAGGAACAGCTTGCAGGGAAAAGGGCTTTGCAGGAGGCAAGGAACCTCCTCCTCTAATTCAGGAGTGCAGAGAGAGGAGGGGACCCGGGGGTCATCTAGTCCAACCCGCAGCAATGCGGGAATCTCAGCTAAAGCATCTCTGCTTAGAAACCTCCAAGGAAGGAGAGTCCACCCCCTCCCAAGGGAGACCTTTCCCCTGCCAAACTGCTCTCAGATGTCCCTCAAGGCAGCGGGTCCTGAGTTCGAGCACGGCTGAAACAGCCGCACTGGCTACCAAGGAGGAACCAAGCGAAGTTCAAAATAAATAAATCCTATTCTCAGCATAAATGAGTAATACTTTCTTATGCCTGCTTTTTATGCTAATATACAAAAGTGTGCCATTTCCTTTCCAGAAATGGTTAATTGCTAATTCAATGGAGTGAAAATGAATGGTTGTTGTTATTATGTTTAGGGAAGCTTTTAATATTTGATGGACTATTGTATTTTAATATTTTACTGGAAGCCGCCCAGAGTGGCTGGGGAAACCCATCCAGATGCACGGGGTATAAATAAATTATTATTATCATTAATAATAATAATAATAATTAAATTGATCAGGTGAGTGTTCTCCTTTTGAAAGAGGCAGGTGGAATCTCCACGGTTGCTAATAGCATAACGTTAAAAGGTTAGTAAATATGTTATCCTCACAACAGCTCTGTGAAGTAGGCTAGGCTGGTCCAAGGTCCACCAAGGAGCCAAGGCAACAACTTATTGCAGCGCTTAAGCGAAACCTGCAACGCTGGCAGAGGAAGGACTGTTGAGAATAATTGGACCCAACTGCAGAGCCCACATACCCTGCTGAGTTTTCAGCTAATACTTAGCATATAGCCTGGAGCGGATAAAAAACCCTGCTAAAACTTCCGCACTCCTTGCCTAAGGGAGCGACTTTAATTATGGTTATAAATTCGCTTTCAGGGTGGGGAGGGAAGCTCAGCACTTCGCTTAATTCCGAGCCGTGCAAAAGGCTGGCATGTTTAAAGGCTTGCCCTCCCTCCTTTAGCAGGAGATAACACACACAGAGAGACACATTCCGCTTTGTAATCAACTGGTTATGTCGCAGGGTTAACCTAATTCCTTCTGACGATTTCACGCCAGCGCACAAAATGGGTGGGGGAAGCTTTAGATAGCGAGACTGCTTGCCTGGAATAGAGGGCTTAACTATTTAAGAGTTGCCAAGTGGTTATTAAACAACTTTATTATCAAGCCGGGCTTTGATTGACTATATCCACCATTCAGTGGATTTGTAACTGGCTGGCTGACCGAACCCAAAGGGTGCTCATCAATGGCTCCTCTTCATCCTGGAGAGAAGTGACTAGTGGGGTGCCACAGGGTTCTGTCTTGGGCCCAGTCTTATTCAACATCTTTATCAATGACTTGGATGATGGGCTTGAGGGCATCCTGATCAAGTTTGCAGATGACACCAAATTGGGAGGGGTGGCTAATACCCCAGAGGGCAGGATCACACTTCAAAATGACCTTAGCAGATTAGAGAACTGGGCTAAGGCAAACAGGATGAATTTTAACAGGGAGAAATGTAAAGTACTACACTTGGGCAAAAAAAAATGAAAGGCACAAATACAGGATGGGTGACACCTGGCTTGAGAGCAGTACATGTGAAAAGGATCTAGGAGACTTGGTAGACCACAAACTTGACATGAGTCAACAGTGTGATGCAGCAGCTAAAAAAGCCAATGCAATTCTGGGATGCATCAATAGGAGTATAGCATCTAGATCAAGGGAAGTAATAGTACCACTGTATTCCGCTCTGGTCAGACCCCACCTGGAATACTGTGTCCAATTCAGGGCACCACAGTTCAAGAAGGATACTGACAAGCTGGAATGTGTCCAGAGGAGGGCAACCAAAATGGTCAAAGGCCTGGAAACGATGCCTTATGAGGAACGGCTTAGGGAGCTGGGTATGTTTAGCCTGGAGAAGAGAAGGTTAAGGGGTGATATGATAGCCATGTTCAAATATATAAAAGGATGTCATACAGAGGAAGGAGAAAAGTTGTTTTCTGCTGCTCCTGAGAAGAGGACACGGAGCAATGGATTCAAACTACAAGAAAGAAGATTCCACCTAAACATTAGAAAGAACTTCCTGACAGTAAGAGCTGTTTGACAGTGGAATTTGCTGCCAAGGAGTGTGGTGGAGTCTCCTTCTTTGGAGGAGGTCTTTAAGCAGAGGCTTGACAGCCACCTGTCAGGAATGCTTTGATGGTGTTTCCTGCTTGGCAGGGGGTTGGACTGGATGGCCCTTGTGGTCTCTTCCAACTCTATGATTCTATGATTTTATGATTCTAAAAGACATCTGAAGGCAGGGCTGTTTAGGGAAGTTTTTAATATTTAATACTGTATTGTTTTTAACGCTCGATTGGGAGCCGCACAGAGTGGCTGGGGAGACCCAGCCAGATGGGTGAGGTATAAATTATATATTATTATTATTATTATAACACTGGCCTGCGAGCGCTCCAGTTGGAGAACAGCCTTTACCAAAGGTATCATGGGCTTTGAAGACACTCAAACTCAGGATGCAAGGGAGAAACGTGCTAAGAGGGAGGCACACTTGGCAAACCCTCACCATAATAATAATAATAATAATAATAATAATAATAATAATTTATTATTTGTACCCCGCTCATCTGGCTGGGTCTCCCCAGCCACTCTGGGTGGCTTCCAACAAAAATAAAAAATACATTAAAATATCACATACCGGTATTCAAAGCTTCCTTAAACAGGGCTGCCTTCAGATGTCTTCTGAATGTCAGGTGGTTGTTTATCCCTTTGACATCTGAAGGGAGGGCGTTCCACAGGGCGGGCGCCACTACCGAAAAGGCCCTCTGCCTGGTTCCCTGTAGCTTTGCTTCTCGTAGTGAGGGAACCGCCAGAAGGCCCTCGGCGCTGGATCTCAGTGTCCGGGCTGAACGGTGGGGGTGGAGACGCTCCATCAGGTATACTAGGCCAAGCCTGAACTCCCGCCTGGAAACCTATGTCCCCACGGTGGAAGGATGTGTGGATCCAGAATTGGCCTCCACAGTCACTTATGGACTCACCGTTAAAACTGCGATCATGGAAGACAATCTTACTCGGCTACAAGAGATCACCAAAGAAGAATGTGCTTCTTCTCTGTGTGTGGTATACATCACCTGAAGAGGACTCTGACTCCTGGTCCCTGACACCAGGTTCCTGGGATGAGCTTCTTGCACCTCCCCGCTGTTGTTTCTCGATCTCTTGCTGCCCGGCACTTGTTCTCCCTTAAACCTTGGTCTATTACCCTCTCAAAAACTCCCTCATTATTTGGACTCTTCAGATCAGCTCACAGATATGCCTTTATAAAGGCAAGATTTAACGCCTTCCCCTCCAATGTGATGGAAAATAGACTCTCTAATGGACAGGTATCACTGTTATGTGACTGTAACTGCGGATCACCTGAATCGCTGCACCACATACTCCTTAGCTGTGCTTTTTATTCATCGCTCAGGAGTAAGTTTCTTGCTCCACATTTAATGGGAATTGCGGATGATTCCAATGAAGCCAAACTGAGATTTCTATTGAATGATGAAGACCCATCCAGATCACTCACTGTTGCTAGATATCTGAACAGCGTCTTATCTCTAAAGAAGAAAAAAGGGCTTCTGTATGGTCCGGAGAACCCCTCTAAACCAGGAGCCATAATGCGGAAATAGAACGGCGGATAGTCTGAGCGTTTTACCCAGTAACGAACAGAGGGTGACGCTCCGTGCTAGACTCTGTCGAAAGACATAAATATTATATGTTGTTTTGGAATTGTGATTTTATGTGTTGGGCCAATGACTGTAAATAAATTTACTTACTTACTACATACTCTCTTGCTGCCCTGAGCAGCCGGCTGGTATTGTTGGTCCGGTCCTGATGGGCAGGATGGACCCAAAGGTGTAGAAATCTCACTGCTGGCCTGAAGTTCTAATGCTTACGGCGTTAGGATGAATAACTCTCAGGCTGTGTGCTGAGCGTGACAGTGAGGTATGACGGAGCATAAACTGAGCTGACAAGGTGGGAACTAAAAATAGCTGCAATGCATAGCTGGGCCAGACATATTGTCAAGAACATGGAGTCATTGTAGTGTAGAATTGTTGTGCTGGAAGGGATCCTGAGGGTCATCTAGTCCAACCCCCTGCAATGCAGGAATCTCAACTAAAGCATCCAAGACAGGTGGCCATCCAATCTCTTCTTAGAAACCTCCAAGGAAGGCGAATCCACAGCCTCTCATGGGAATTTGCTCCACTGCAAACAGCTCTTACCATCAGAAACCTGATGTTTAGTCGGAATCTCCTTTCTTGTAACTTGAAGCCGTGGGTTTGAGTCCTACCCTCCAGAGCAGGAGGAAACAAGCTTGTTCCATCCCCCATGTGACAGCCCTTGAGATACTTGAAGATGGTTATTATACCAGTATATCCTCTCAGTCTTCTCTTTTCCAGGCTAAATACACCCAGCTCCTTCAACCGTTCCCGCTTGTCAACATCCTTCTTAAATTATGGTGCCCAAACTGGACAAAGAACTCCTGCTGCATCACACTGTTGACTCATGTGAAACATGTGGTCTACTAAGACCCCCTAGACCAGGGGTCAGCAATGTGCGGCCCATGGGCCGGATGTGGCCCACAAAGACCCTTTTACTGGCCCACGAGCTGTCCACGAGCAGCACAGCACGGTGCGGGGACTCGCTGAGTAGCGCCGGAAATGGTGTCTGTGCACACGCAGATACCAGAAAACGCGTCTGCGCGTGTGCAGACGCCAAAAATTGCTTCTACGCAGGCGCGATTTTCGGCGTCTGGGCATGCGCAGAAGCGATTTCCGGCATCGCGCTGCACCAGTCCGGCCCACGGACAGTTTCCGTGGGAATGATCCGGCCCATGGCCAGTAAACCTTGCCGACCCCTGCCCTAGACCCTTTTCACATGTAATCTAAAAATGTACTAGAACATCAATGCATGAATATTAAACATTCGTGAGGTAATGTGAGGTAATTACTCTTCTTCTTCTTCATCTTCTTCTTCTTCCCAGAACTACCCAGATTCCTCATGTAGGCTTTAAGTCATTATGTCAGCTTTGTAAACCAATCAGAGAAGGTCTGGGAATATTGAAATCTCCCTTCATTGGATATCCAAGAAAGCTGCATCTTGGACGATTCTGTATTAACTATTAACTATTTATTTGTGCTTTTATCTCGTGTTTTTATCTTGCGAACCGCCCTGAGATCTTTTGATGAAGAGCAGTATATAAATCTAATAAATCTAATAAACACAGGTATTGCCCTATTGTCTTGTACATGTTCTCTCTAAAGCATTGTGCATGACCAGAGATTGCCAACACGGCTGCTTGTGTTAGAGCCTATGTGTTAGAACAGGGGTGGCCAAAACGGTGCTTTTCAGATGCTATTGGTCTGAAACAGCAATCAGTCCCAGCCAACATGGCCAATGGTCAAAGGAGTTTGTTACAAATTGCATCTGTCAGGCAATTTGCCCAAGAGATGCTCATAAACATTCTTCTTCTTCTTCTTCTTCTTCTTCTTCTTCTTCTTCTTCTTCCTCTTCTTCTTCCTCTTCTTCTTCTTCTGCGATCCCTCATAGCCAAGTAAGATTGTCATCCATTTCGCCCTGAGTTCGAGTGTCTTCAAAGCCCATGACACCTTTGGTAAAGGCTGTTCTACAACTGGAGCGCTCGCAGGCCAGTGTTTCCCAATTGTTGGTGTTTATACTACATTTTTAAAGATTTGCCTTGAGAGAGTCTTTAAACCTCTTTTGTTGACCAGCATTACACTTTCCATTTTTAAGTTGGGAATAGAGTAGTTGCTTTGGAAGACGATCATCAGGCATCCGCACAACATGACCAGTCCAGCGAAGTTGATGTTGAAGTCTAACAGTTAAACATAAAGAACCTGCCTCATTTTACTGGTGGTGGATTCTCAGATGGCCCAGCAATGGTAGTCATGTTCAATGCACCCTAAAAAGGAATGTTTCTTCAGTGATGGGATATAGCCTTGTCTGAACATCTTTCACAACGCAGAGGATTGGTCAGAGGTGAAACAAAGAAAGGTCAGTTCCAGGAAGTGTTTTGTTAATATTATTTCACCTTTTTAAAAAGGACTAAAAAATGATCAGGCCCTCCTGCGCCTCACTTTGGAGGGGCTGCACTGCTGCATAAAAATCAAACAAAACTGGTAACGACTCTTCTAAGATCATTTAATCATTTGCTGCAAGCTTGTCTGACTCTGTACAATACATTATATAATGTGTGTCTGTAACTAGGTTGTGTTATGCATGTTTACTCAAAGTTGTTTTGTTTTTTTTTTAATTAGTTTTTTTAAAAGCCTGCTAGACTCCAGGATGCCTGTCCAAATCAGACACATCCTGATTTTCGGGTGTAAAAAAGGCGTAAGGGGGAATTTTGCCGAATCTGCAGAATGTCAGGGGAAACCCGGCTGCATGGCAAGGTGACGGGGAAAGCACCGGAAAGCTCAACAACTTTGTGGGTGCCAGGAATTTTACTTTTTGAAATATGGCAACCCTATTCCCTGACCATGGGCCTTGTTTGCTGAGGCTGATGGGAGTTGGAGTCCATTGAACCTCCAGAGGGCCAGAAGTCCCCTGCCCCTGATTTAAACCTTATTTTTAGAGCCAAAGGGGCACAGAAGTTGGGAGCGAGCTCCACTATTTGAGCTGCAGCAACAGTGGCTGCCTGTTTGCTACCTGAGCCCTGAGAGAAACCTCTTCTGCTGTTCCCCTAGCAAGGCAAACAGGCCTTTGAAACCCCCAAAGAGCAGGCCGGGCATTAGCATCCAGGCTGAGCAGCCAAAGTAAACCACGAGCTCATTGTAAAACATGATCCCTCGGCCAGTAAAGCGAGATGAGCGCCGCAACCCCAGAGTCGTCCGCAACTGGACCTAACGGTCAGGGGTCCCTTTACCTTTACCTTTTTACTGGCTCACTGGGAAAACTTCAGAAATCCATATAGACATGTGAGCTCAGCTACCCAGCAGCCCCTCTGCCTAAGTGATAATTCCTGGCATCCTGATACCTGAGTGCCAGACAGGTAGCCATTCCAGAAATAACAAACCCAGATGAAGACAAAAGGGTGTGATTAACTTGACTGGGAAACAGGGAAATGTAAATATCTCTTTTGTTTCACTTGATGGGTGTTTGGTGGAGGGCAAGGGGAGGCATGGGGCAGGGTCCAGGATGCTCAGATTACTGCCAGCAGACCTCCCCTTTCATGATGTAACCATGATGTACTAGTGATGTAGTTTTTTTTGGGGGGTGTAACATGGGGATTAGCAGCTATTAAATGTTTGGGTTCTCTTTTGTACGGGGGGCTTCCATCTTGTTTCACCTGGTAGTAGGTGGGAGTCCTGTCGCGACAGTCTTCAATAAAGACCAAGCCTACTGGCTGCTGTTTGCTCTGATATTCCTGGCTGGTGTCCTTGTTTTCTTTGTCCAAGGGAGCCCTCAGATTTATCCGATAACAGTACGATTTCCAACTTTCTGACTCTTGCCTACTGCTGGGTCTTTACCAGCCAGCGCTGGACTGCGACCTGGGAGACCAGAGTTTGACCACCGGAGACCAGGCATGAAGCAAACTGGGTGACCTGGGGCCAGTCCCTGTCTCTTGGCGCCTAAACTACCTCACCAGGTTGTTGCGAAGATAAAATGGGGAAGGGGAGAAGCATGTACAACACCCTGGAAGGGACAGGTGATGTATCAATGTAAAAAAATACAAATACAACCAAACACAGCTTGAACTTCAGACATCAGCAGCTGATCGTGCCGATCTCCCATGTCGTGCAAAATGTTGCCTGCTGATTTCTGCTGATCAAGCGGTGTAGCAGCCACAAGAGACCGCAGGATGGACACAGACACACACCCTGTCAGCTAGTCATCGTGGACATCCTTCCAAATTCCTAATATGTCCGCGATGCCTGTAGCTAATTGGTAGGATGGTGAACGAACACCATCCGTGCTCAGATGTAATTCTCCCCAGTTGTTATCGGCAGCAAAACTCCAACGGAAACAATTGCACACCCGGTTTCTCACACGGCTGGGTGCAACGGTGGTCTTGAAGATTCCTCTTCCCGCCTGCCCCTGTGCTCTTCCTCCTTGTAAAAGGAGCCTTGATATCAACAAGCTCATTTTTTTCAAGATGTCAGAACCGTTTGGGTGCAGAGTGCAGCTCTGGGGGAGAGCACTGATTCCCCAGAGTCTCATTCATGCGCATGGTAAATAAGCAGATGGCATCAGTGTCTGTCCGTGGGAAGGCATGAGCAACACTGTAGTAAACTCTCCCTGTTCGATCTTTGCTCTTGAACGAAGGGGGATCTGTTTTCTTTCCACATCCCAGAGGGAGAAACAGGCCAATCTCTTGGCTGGGTAAGAAACAGGCCAGGTAACCACAGGTTAAAGGTAAAGGGACCCCTGACTGTTAGGTCCAATTGCAGACGACTCTGGGGTTGCGGCATTCATCTCGCTCTATTGGCCGAGGGAGCCGGCGTTTGTCCGCAGACAGCTTCCGGGTCATGTGGCCAGCATGACTAAGCCACTTCTGGCAAACGCCATTTACCTTCCCGCCAGAGTGGTACCTATTTATCTACTTGCACTTTTTGGTGTGCTTTCGAACTGCTAGGTTGGCAGGAGCAAAGACTGAGCAACGGGAGCTCACCCAGTCATGGGGATTCGAACTTCCGACCTTCTGTGTGGTCCACAGGTTATCTAGGCACAATTCAAGGTGCTAGTTAGGTCCAGACTATCCAAAAGACCATAGTCTCTCATAGGAATTTGCCCAGGCTCTGAGGTCTTCAGGAAAGGCCCTTCTTTCAGCCCCACCATCCTCACAGGGATGCAGGACAGGGCCTTCTGGGTGGTGGCTGCTCCCAGACAACTTTGGAACTCCCTCCCTAGAGAAGCCAGACCTGCTCGCTCCTTGTTGTCCTTCCACCAGCAGGTGGAGACTCTCTTATCCTGAGAGGCCTTTGGGAACTGGCTCCCAGAGGCGTAGGAAGGCCAGGTGGTACCCGGTGTGGAAAATTTATTGTCACCCCCCTACACATTGATTATTATTTTTTTTGCCTGCAAAAATGGTTTTATGTTATTTCATATTTTCTTACAAAGGAATAATAATAAGTAAAAATAAACTTTTATTTATATCCCGCCCTCCCCGGCCGAAGTCGGGCTCAGGGCGGCTAACATCAGATACATAACATTGATATAAAATCAAACAATAATTAAATTACCTCCTAAAAACATGTCAAAATCAAATTTAAGTCTAATTAGATGGCTTTCCGCAGGGTTAGGGTTGGGAACAGTAAGTGCTCCACTGAATTGAAATTTCAGCCATCACGACATAGGAAAACAGCCAAGTAAACAGCTATTTTCGTGGAGGAGGGTCAAGATATTAACTGATATGCATGAAATTTGTTATATAGTTATATAATCCCTAGTGTAGTAAGATAAGACCTTTGGAGCAGGCATTAAAAAAAAACACCAGTTTTTTATGAACCACCCTAGTAGGGCAGTAATTGTTCCTTGATAATTTGTCACCCCCTCCATGATGGAACCTGGGGCAACCCGCCCCCCCCGTTTCCCACTTCCTATGCCCCTGCTGGCTCCCCCCCCCTTTTTTTAAGGAAAGGGCTTTTAATAGTGCTGTGCTGTTTTCATTACCTACTGCTATATTTCAATAGGCTAGTTTTTTTAAAAAATATTATTTAAATTCCATTAGAGTTCAATTACTTTTAAATTATTGTTTTTAGTGAGCCAGGGTGAGCAGTGGTGAAAACAACTTAGGGCGCCTCCTCCCGGGGAGATGCATGCCTGGCACATGCCTTTGTCCGCTTCATCCGGTCACCGGTTTTTCCTGTTTTGCCAAAGGGACACAAGAGTGTGGGACTCTGTGGGCTTTTGTTTTGGCACAGCCAGTGCCTCTTGTCCTTTCTCGAAGCCAAAGGGCGGTGGGGGGGGGGGAGCGCAAGTCACCGGAGCATCATTTGAGCAGCAGCCGGTGTGCTGAAGCACCACTAAAAATAGAGCAAGATGAGAAACACGCTGCGGGGAACAGATGGGAGCATCGCTGCTGCACACACTTCCAGCTGCCTCAACCGCACCTGCCCAGGCTGCATGCGCATCGTGCATTTAAAGTGCATCTCCTCCCCATCAAGAATCCTGGGAACCGTAGTTTACCCCCCAGAGAACTACAATTCCCAGCACCTTAAAAAAAAAACCCACTATAGTTTCCAGGATTCTCTATGGGGATGGGGTGTGGGGGGTGACCTTTAAATGTATGATGTGGACACAGCTTGTGGCTCTTTTCCTATCTAAAACCTGCTACTCAGCCAGCAAAAGAACAAATAATAATAATAATAATAATAATAATAATAATTTATTATTTATACCCCGCCCATCTGGCTGGGTTTCCCCAGCCACTCTGGGCGGCTTTCAAAAGAGCATTAAAATACAATAATCTATAAAACATTAAAAGCCTCCCTAAACAGGGCTGCCTTCAGATGTCTTCTAAAGGTCTGGTAATTGTTGTTCTCTTTGACATCTGAAGGGAGGGTGTTCCACAGGGTGGGTGCCACTACAGAGAAGGCCCTCTGCCTGGTTCCCTGTAACTTGGCTTCACGCAGCGAGGGAACCGCCAGAAGGCCCTCAGCGCTGGACCTCAGTGTCCGGGCTGACAAAGCTTCACTTGGACTGGAAGCCTGGAATGCCCAGTGCTTTTTTTCGGGGGGGGGGAATGCAGGAGGACGCATACCCCTAAACATTTTGCGAATCTTGGCACTTTTCTCCATTTACTGTATTTATTTTCCACCCGATTTGAACTATAAAATTGTGATTTTCTTGGGTCAAGATGAGAGTACCCCTAAACATTTGTAAAGAAAAAAAGCACTGGGGATTTGCAAAGGGAGGGACACCGATGGAGGGAGATCTAGCTCCCCAATTTTCTGTTTTCTCCAAGGCTGCAGATCCTACAAGATGCCCTTATACCTGGGAGTCAGCCCCATTAGAAAGCAATGGGGTTGATTTCTGAGTAGGCACCAGACAGCATTACGCTGGAAGGACATTCCTCCCCTTTGCAAAGGATGCACAACGAAACAGGGGGAGTCAGGTGAGTGGGGGCCTTTTGGGGAAATGAAGGCCAGCATCTCCATCTCCTCCTCCTCCTCCTCTTGCATCCTGGGAGCTGGAGTCCATCCCGGGCCGCGCTGCCCAGTGCAAACTACGACTCCCAGAATTCTGTGCAAGGAGAGAGAGAGAGAGAGAGAGAGAGAGAGAGAGAGCTGGCGTGGAAGGGAAGGGTGTTGTGTTTCCATCTGCCAGAGGTTTGATGTGGCTGCCCGGCGAGTCCCGGGAAAGGTGGCAGCGCGCGCCGGGGGCTCACTAGGTAAAAAAGCAGGGTGGGGAGGGTGGGGAAGAGAGGACTGATGGGCTGGGCGAGGGATGGTGCAAAGGGGTGGCGCGTGGCGGAGTTTCTTTGCGCGCAAGAAAGCAGGCAGGCGCCGGGATACCTGGGCATCGCGTGCGCATCTTTGCAACCCCGGGAGAGGCGGCGCAGCTTCTTATTTGCAACGGATCTCCACAAGGTGGGAAGGGAGGAGAGAGAAAGAGAGAGGCGACAAGGCAGCCGCCCCGATCCCAGGCTCGGTGTGGGAAGGAGGGAGCGGAGCTGATCCACCTTACCCAGACCTAAAGCTGATCCAAGCGCCCCTTCGTTCAGGAGAAATGTGAGTGATCTGGGCGGTCTAGCAAGCGGGTGTAACCGAACCCTGGTCGACACAACGTGAGAGCGCGACGACCCGGGTTCATTTTGAGTTCTCTTCCCTCTGCCGGAGGTGGAGTCGCAAATGTAGTTTGCGCCCAGTTTCAAGCTCCAGATTAGCGGAGCAGATTTGTGCGGGCAGAGACGGGAACGCAGAGGTAAACTTTGGGGGTCCTTTTCCATCAGGCTTTGGGTTTCTCCTGCCGCCACCGGAAAAAAAATATATACCTCCTCCCTTCTCCACATTTCTCCCTCGCCTTGCAGGCTTCATCCAACCAGGTAGATCCGAGGCACGTTTACCTGGGGGGGGGGGGGGGGGAGCGCCAGGAAGAGTCAGATGAGGCTTGATCCCCTATAAGCGTATATTGGGCGACAGCCTCAATGGTACTTTTCTGTAGTATTTTTGTTGCCCCGTTTGAACAAAACTCCTGGACTTTTCACCACTCGTTTTTATCTTCATTATTTCATAGACTAAAAACAGATTTTTTTTATTATTTTTTAAAATTGCTTAATTTATAATTCCATGTGCTCCTATGATTCTGCAGACCCGAATCTTTCTTCCCCTTTCTGCTCTGGGTTCCTGGCCACCCACCCCATTCATTGAGTGATTGCATTTATAGCCCCTCTGATTGGCTACAAGGAACTCCAGGTGGCCTACATGGTTCTTCTCCACCCCCCCCCCCCTTATTATTATCATTTTCAATATATTTTTATTGAAATATTTCCCATAAGTAACAAGAGCATGTTTCCAAATGGTAGAGTCTTTCATAAAGGTCAATTTGAGGCATTTTTTGTCGTAAGCAATTTGGGGTTGAGGGGGGCCGAGAAGGGGGGAGAGAGAAGGGGAAGGAGGGTTGTGGCGAGAGGAGGCAGTGGCTGGGTCCAGGAGGATCACCCAGTGAAAGGTTCATGGCTGAGTAGGGGGGGATTCTAACCCTTATCTCTCCCAGGTCTAAATCCAACGCTAACCATTATACCACATTTCCCCCCAACCCCCTTGCCTGGCCACTTTGTGGTGCCATGCTTTGATTCTGGGCACCACAGAATCACCACAGACTCTGGGCACCACAGTTCCAGAAGGATACTGACAAGCTGGAACGTGTCCAGAGGAGGGCAACCAAAATGGTCAAAGGCCTGGAAACGATGCCTTATGAGGAACGGCTTAGGGAGCTGGGTATGTTTAGCCTGGAGAACAGAAGGTTAAGGGGTGATATGATAGCCATGTTCAAATATATAAAAGGATGTCATATAGAGGAGGGAGAGAGGTTGTTTTCTGCTGCTTCAGAGAAGTGGACACGGAGCAATGGATTCAAACTACAAGAAAGAAGATTCCACCTAAACATTAGGAAGAACTTCCTGACAGTAAGAGCTGTTCGACAGTGGAATTTGCTGCCAAGGAGTGTGGTGGAGACTCCTTCTTTGGAGGTCTTTAAGCAGAGGCTTGACAGCCACCTGTCAGGAATGCTTTGATGGTGTTTCCTGCTTCGCAGGGGGTTGGACTGGATGGCCCTTGTGGTCTCTTCCAACTCTAGGATTCTATGATTTCCCCCCCCCCCCCCGTTTCCTGATCCCATTTCTGTACTCCTGCCAAGTTCCCTGCTCTGTGCGTCTGTGCAAATTAGCAAAATCATATGCTTTCAAGCGGTGTGAGTTTGTGTTTATGTGGCAGAGCCCCTCCGCTGAACGGGTGGGCGTTTATACTCTCTCTCCCCTCTCCCTTGGTTTTCTTTGTGAGCCTGACTGCACAGCGAAGGGGTGTTTTGCAGCAGCAGAAAGGAGCCGGGAGTTTTAGGAAGCAGTTTAAAGCAGCCTTCTCCAACCCAGGCTCTTCCAGGTGTTCCGCACTACAACTCCCACCAGCTCCACTAGGGGCGGAATTATGGGAATTGTAGTCCAGATCCAGGTGGCGCTGTGGGTTAAACCACAGAGCCTAGGGCTTGCTGATCAGAAGGTCAGCGGTTCGAATCCCTGCGACGGGGTGAGCTCCCGTTGCTCGGTCCCAGCTCCTGCCCACCTAGCAGTTCGAAAGCACGTCAAAGTACAAGTAGATAAATAGGTACCGCTCCGGTGGGAAGGTAAACAGCGTTTCCGTGCGCTGCTCTGGTTCGCCAGAAGCGGCTTTGTCATGCTGGGCACATGACCCAGAAGCTGTATGCCGGCTCTCGGCCAATACAGCGAGATGAGCGCCGCAACCCCAAAGTCGGACACGACTGGACCTAATGGTCAGGGGTCCCTTTACCTTTAACTTTTAGTCCAGAACAGCTGGAGGGCCCCAGGTTGGGGAAGCCTGCTTGGGAGCAACGCCCTGCTCCAGGTATGTTCTAGATAGCTTCAGTTAAACATAGAAGCAAAATGCTAATCTCTAAATCCTGCAGAGGGAAAAGGAACTGCAGCCTCCCTCCCTCCCCCCTCCCCACCCTTTTGTAATTTACATAACAGAGATAATTCGAGAGGAGCATTAAAAAAAGATCTGGTTAGCCGCACACTCTGTGCCTTTATTTAGAAGTCCAGTGACCCCAATTGCCGCTCTCCTTCTTCCTCTCCACCCCACGGCTGGAAAATTCCCACTAGCAGAAAAACAAGTTGTTTTCTTGGAGAGATGGGTGAGGAGCGAAGGTGATCTGATGTTACATCCTGATAGTTCTGCATTCCTAATTCCCGCCTTTCCTCTTCTTAAAGTTCTTCTCCTTCTCCTGCCGGGATAGAGCCAGCCTGGAGATCTCTGCAGAAATGGCCCTGTTGAAATGCGGATGGCTCTGGAGGCAGAGTAAGTCTCAGCCTGGGAATTTACGAGGTGGGGTGGAACATAAGAGACTCTTTCTTCTTCTGAGAGAGACGGGGAAGTTCCGGGGCTGCTGCAGTTTGCTGGGTTCATGATGGGGCGCTTGAGAGACCAGTTATGTCTTGCGATTCTTTGCACATTTCGGACCCTGAACCCCAAAACAGTACAGCCCATTTGTGTCTGCTTGGGAGCAAGGACTTACTTGGGTGCATAGCTGTCAACCTTTCCCTTTTCTCGCGAGGAATCCCATTCGGAATAAGGGAATATCCCGCCAAAAAAGGGGGGAAAGTTGACAGCTATGCTTGGGTGGCACTGTGGTCTAAACCACTGAGCCTAGGGCAGTGATGGCTAACCTTGACACCCCAGATGTTTTGGAACTACAACTCCCATCACCCCTAGCTAACAGGATCAGTGGTCAGGGATGATGGTAGTTGTAGTCTCAAAACATCTGGAGTGTCAAGGTTAGCCATCACTGGCTAGGGCTTGCCGATCGGAAGGTTGGCAGTTCGAATCCCCGCAACGTGGTGAGCTCCCATTGTTCGGTCCCTGCTCCTGCCAACCTAGCAGTTCGAAAGCACGTCAAAGTGCAAGTAGATAAACAGGTACCGCTCCGGCGGGAAGGTAAATGGCGTTTACGTGCGCTGCTCTGGTTCGCCAGAAGCGGCTTAGTCATGCTGGCCACATGATCCGGAAAAACTGTCTGCGGACAAATGTCGGCTCCCTTGGCCAGTAAAGCGAGATGAGCGCTGCAACCCCAGAGTCGTCCGCGACTGGACCTAATGGTCAGGGGTTCCCTTTACCTTTACCTTTTTAAGCTTGCAAAAGATTGGATGTTTGCTCTTGTTGGGGGCCACACTCTTTGTAAAAAACCGGCTAGAGATGGACAAAGCTGTCTTTGCTTCCCAGACACATCTGGCTGACTACTGTCGAAAATGGGAAGGTGAACCAGATGGGAAGGTCGGATCCAGAAAGGCTCTTTTCATACTCTTATTGTGTTTTTAATATTCTGTTGGGAGCCGCCCAGGGTAGCTGGGGAAGCCCAGCCAGATGGGTGGGTTATAAATATATTATTACTAGTATATTAAGCCCGTTGAAGAAAACGGGCGCTAGCCGGAGGCGGAGCAGCAGGAGCCGGGGGACCGGGAGGCTTCAGCGGGGGCAACCGGCTGGCCCGTCAGCGGAGGCCGCCTCGCCTCGGACCCCCGCCGGCTGGACAGCGCGCAGGGAAGGGCGCGTGCCGGACGGGGGGCCTCCTTCAGGCGGCGGCAGGAGCCTCCGTTAAAAACGGGCCGGCGCTGGCCCGGCCGGCTCCTCCGCCGCCGGCGCTGCCTCCGCCGACGTGCCCAGCCCGACGCCGCCTCGGCGGAGCAGCAGGAGGAGCTGCTCCACCCTGGAGGGGAAGGGGGCGGAAGGCGGAAGGGAGAAGCTCGCCAGCAGCGGGCGGAGCGGGGTTGGCGGGGCGGCAGCAATGGCGGCGGCGCAGTTTCGCCCGGCCGGAAGTGTCTCTGCGTCGTCCCGCCCCCCTCTCCGCCCCCTCCAATCCCTGCGTCCCCGTGTGACATGCGCAGAACGCACTTCCGTGACACACGGAAAGGCAGGGACATAGCAAGATTATTATATAGGATTATTAATTAATGTATTATTATTATTATTATTATTATTATTATTATTATTATTATATCTTAGGGCAGAAAATCCAAGCAGCACTCCCCCAAAGGTGGTGGAATGCAACAATCCTTTTAACAATGTTCACTTTGCTTTGCTTTAATGATATTCCAACTGCCCACTCAGATGGGGGGGATAAGCAATATATTATTATTATTAAAACCAGCTTTCGGTGATTTTAATTGACTGGCAGCCATTACAAAATTGTCACCGTAATTTATAGACGTTTAGGAGGAGCAACTTTTGCCATTAGGGATTTATCTACAGGCTTGGAAACTTTACTTTAAAAACCCCATATACAGTGAGAAAGTGCAGATTCTCAGAATTGCACGAGGTGGAACTGGCAGTTTTTGGAGGCCATTTACAATATGCATATTTTTAAATTGCCTTGGACTTGGTTTCCATGAAATCGCAGCATAACTATAAACAAATATTCTGTATGACAGTTTTGGCTAGCAGTTATTTCCTAGATCGCCACCCGTCTTCCAAACATCTAGAGCAGTGTTTCCCAAACTTGGGTTTCCAGCTGTTTTTGGACTACAACTCCCATCATCCCCAGCTACCAGGACCAATGGTCAGGGATGATGGGAATTGTAGTTCAAAAACAGCTGGAGGGCCAAGTTTGGGAAACACTGATCTGGAGTATCATCTGGGTTGTTGGATGTGCGTGGGGTGGATTTTGAGGGCTGCAAGTTCTCCACCCATTAGCTTACAGCACAGTTCTTTTTATTATTAAAAAACTTAAAAATGCAGTAAAATGGCTACATACAAATTAAGTAAAACAGAGAATACACCACAAAGCAACACATAGTGCGACAATAGCAGTTCCAAGGCAGCTCAGGTAACCCAGCCACAATGTGTTGATTAAAACTTGAGAAAATAAAATAGTTTTTTAAAACCACCTGCCTATATTATATGAGGCATGGGGCAAGCCAATGTCCTTTTACATCAGACACCCCCAAATTTGGCCCTCCAGATGTTTTGTGACTACAATTCCCATCATCCCTGACCACTGGTCCTGTTAGCTAGGGATCATGGGAGTTGTAGTCCCAAAACATCTGGAGGGTCGAGTTTGTGGGTGGTGGTGCCTGTTTTACATGGTCTTCAAACACTGACAAGTCCATATCGATTCTCCACGGTGAGTTTTGTGAGGTTGGTGGGAGAGCTTCTTCCCTTATGTATGAAAAGAAGGGAGACCAGGTTTCACTGGAGGCATTTTCCTTCATCACCGTGTCTACTTAGGAGCAAGTCCTGTTGCATTCAGCGGGGCTTCCTCCCAGGTAAAGGGGGGTCAGGATCGTAACCTTATTTGCTTGCTCCGCTTCCACCCAGCTTCTCTGCCCAGGCAGTTTGCCACTTTTAAGTCCGAAAAAATGGGGGAAACCAAGGGGAAGAGATCCCGACAATACAAGAATGGCAGTTAAAGATGGTGGAATTCATGAACTTAGCAAGGATGACGGCAGCGATTAGAAATGTAACAAAACAAAAAGTCAGAGGAGAATGGATATATGTTGATGAATACTTAAAGAATGAGGGAGTAAAAACAGATTTAATGATTTGCTTAGATTGATACATAAACTGAAGGAAAGAAATTGTAAAGAAAATTAATTATGTTATCAAATAGGTTATGAAAGATATTGTAGTAATAGGATCTACCGCAAAGTAATAAAGAAAAAGGAATAAAGTGAAACATGAGGATGAACTGTAGGAAGTAAATTTTAAAGGTATGTGGTAGTATGTGGTAAAGGTATGTGGTAGTATGTGGTAGTAAGGGGGGAGGGGGGGAAATGGGGGAAACCAATACGAAGTTACAGCAGGCAAAATAATAACGAATTTGGTGTTGCAAGACCCAGACCCCCATGAGCTCCATATAGCAGCCAGGGATGATGACAGTTGTTTTCCATTTTGGCTCCCCTCGCTCCAGAAGCAACGGTCTCCCCCTTTCCCTCGCCCGGCCTCCTCCTCTCCTCCTGTTTACTTGGAAGCAAGGCCCGTTGCTTTCGACAGAGGGTGGGCTGAGGACTGTAGCCTAGGCAACATTTTGTTCCAAACGGCTCTGCTCGAGGCGATCATCCACCTGAATAACTGCTGAAGCCACCGAGGCAGAAGAAACCGCTCCTCGTTCTCTGCGCTGCCGTCCGTCCCCTCCAAGCTGGACCATCTGTTCCCACTCGCTGTCTCCAGAGAGATGCACGAGTGAGAGCAAACACACGGGTCCCCCTCCTCCGGGCCGCTCGTCCTCCAGAACCTTCCTCAGGGTCCTTGCTCGACGCCTGCTCTTCTCTAACGCAGAGGTACGCAGGTGGCGCTGTGGTTTAAACCACTGAGCCTCTTGCGCTTGCTGATCGGAAGGTCGGCGGTTCAAATCCCAGCAACGGGGTGAGCTCCCGTTGCTCTGTCCCAACTCCTGCCAACCTAGCAGTTCGAAGGCACACCAGTGCAAGTAGATAAATAGGCACCATTGTGGTGGGAAGGTAAACGGCGTTTCCATGCGCTCTGGTTTCCGTCACGGTGTCCCATTGCGCCAGAAGCGGTTTAGTCCTGCTGGCCACATGACCCAGAAAGCTGTCTGTGGACAAATGCCGGCTCCCTCGGTCTGAAAGCGAGATGAGCGCTGCAACCCCATAGTCGGCTTTGACTGGACGTAACCGTCCAGGGGTCCTTTTGTTGTTGTTTAGTCGTTTAGTCGTGTCCGACTCTTCGTGACCCCATGGACCAGAGCACGCCAGGCACTCCTATCTTCCACTGCCTCCCGCAGTTTGGTCAGACTCATGTTGGTTGCTTCGAGAACACTGTCCAACCATCTCTTCCTCTGTCGTCCCCTTCTCCTTGTGCCCTCCATCTTTCCCAACATCAGGGTCTTTTCCAGGGAGTCTTCTCTTCTCATGAGGTGGCCAAAGTATTGGAGCCTCAGCTTCAGGATCTGTCCTTCCAGTGAGCACTCAGGGCTGATTTCCTTCAGAATGGAGAGGTTTGATCTTCTTGCAGTCCATGGGACTCTCAAGAGTCTCCTCCAGCACCAAAATTCAAAAGCAAATACCTTTACCTTACCTCTTCTGTAATGCAATGCATTGCTGCCCTCTGAGTGTTTCTGGACTACAACTCCCATCACCACCTTGCAGCCAGGATGCCCAGTGGCCAGTGATGATCGGATGATGTAGTTCGGCAACATCTTGAGGGCTGGTCTTTGACCGTATTAAAGTTTACTTACTTACTACATCTTGAGGGCGTCATCTTGGCTACTCCTCTTATAATAGAATTGTGGAGTTGGAAGGGTCCCTGAGAGTCATCTAGTCCAACCCTCTGTAATGCAGGAATCTCAACTAAAGCATCCATGAGAGATGGGCATAATAATAATTATAATAATGACAAAGACGATAATAATGATAATTTATTACTTATACCCCGCCCATCTGGGTGGCTCCTAACAGAATATTAAAAACACGATAAAACATCAAACATAAAAAATTTCCCTAAACAGGGCTGCCTTCAGACGTCTTCTAAAAGTCAGGTAGTTGTTGATTTCCTTGACATCTGATGGGAGGGCGTTCCACAGGGCGGGCGCCACCACTGAGAAGGCCCTCTTCTGCCTGGTTCCCTGTAACCTCACTTCTCGCAGGGAAGTGGCAAATGGATGGGGGCCCCTCCCTCAACAGACCAAAGCCAGAATTCAGAATTTGGGTGCAGATTGTGTGAATTAGAAGCAAACTGCAGGCTGGGAGATATTTTGGAGGAGAGATGGGTTGTTAAACCACTCTGGGATTTTCACCTCTGCAAGGCTTCCTCTGCTCCCAAATTCCTTCGGTGCTTTCGTCATCCTACCTGCAGCTGCCCAGAAAAGCAAAAATATTAACTGTATTTCTCTCTTTTTTTCAAAAAAGCAAGCAAAACTTTCACATTGCTCCCTGCCCCCTCCCTGCCCCTCAGCGGACCCAGCTTCTTTTCTCCTGTCAAAGGCTTTTAGCTGGGGACATTTGATCCCGGAGCCTCTTTTTTTTTATATAAAAAAAAGCAGAATAGAAATCCAGCAGACGGGGCGGAATACGAGAGGAATACAGCTGGGAAACAGAGTCAGCCAAGGCGGCCTTTCTCTGTGGATCGTGCCCCTGGCTTTGGCTTGCAGGCAGCTTTTGCTCTCTTTTTCTGGCTCTGGAGCTGGGCGAGGGATATGTAAATAGAGGCGCAATGACCTCGGCGCGCCAAGGAAGGGTTGGCAAAAAAAGAGGAGGCATTGCATTTGCATTCTGCTCTCTCATCTCCACTTTTTTGGTCTCCGTAGTCACCTTTCTCCACCCTTCCCTCTCTCTCTCTATCATCTATCTAAAAAAAAAATAAAAAAATCCTTCCAGCAGCACCTTAAGAGACCAACTAAGTTCGTTCTTGGTATGAGCTTTCGTGTGCATGCACACTTCTTCAGATACCTGGGTGGGGTATAAGTTGTTTAATATTGTTGTTGTAAGAATTTTAAGGTCTCAAATATAACAACAACAACAACAACAACATATAATAATGTTCAAGTGTCCCTGCGTCCACTGTGTGTCAGTGGAACTGCGTGAGTGCGCATGTCCCACAGGGACGCACGGATTGGACAGCTCTACTCCCCCCCCCCAACAGGGACACAGGCATTGGAGCGGCCGGAGAGGGGGGCGTGTCCGGGAGGCAGCGGCGGCGCACGCACGTTGTCACTTGGGGCAGCGCCGCCGCCTTGCACGGAGCCTCCTCCTCCTCCTCCTCCTCTGGTCGCCGCCGCCGCCACGCTCCTTCTCTCCCCCGGCCGCGCCGATCACGCGAGCCCCCGGCTTCACCCGAGGCCTACCCGCCCGAAGCCGCCGCCGGGGCCACCTGTCAGCTGCAGTCAGCCGCCAGCCTCTGCCGCCTCCTCCTCCTCCTCTAGCGCCCGTTATTGTAACGGGCTACCTTCAACTAGTAATAATAATAATAATAATAAAATATACCCCACCCTTCCCGGTCCAAAAACCAGGCTCAGGACGGCTAACAACAAATACAAAACAAGGATTAAAAACAACAACAACAAAACAGTTAAAAACAGAATAAAAAAACAAACATCAGTGGGATCACCAGGGCTAACTGGCCAAGTTAGTCTTGCTAGGCCAGTAGGGAGACCAGGGAAGAATTTTAATGTGGGGACCCAGAAGGGTTTCTTCAGAAAAAAGGGAAGGGGGAAAAGGAATACGGGATCTGGCTAGATTGAAGGCCAGGCGGAATAACTGTCTTACAGGCCCTGTGGAAGGAGGTCAGGTCCCGTAGGGCCCTAGTTTCGTGGGACAGAGCATTCCACCAGGTCGGAGCCAACACTGATAAAGCCCTGGCCCCGGTGGAGGATAATCTGGCTTCTTTGGGGCCCGGGACCTTTAAGCTGTTGTTATTCGTGGACCTTAAGGTCCTCTGTGGGGCATACCAAGAGAGGCGGTCCCATAAGTACGAGAGACCAAAGTCGCAGAATAAATATTCATAAATGCACACATTTCTAAATATATGAACCATGTGTCTGAAATAGTTTGAGAGAGCAATCCTGAAGCCATTTTGACTCTCCTAGTGACCTCAAATATTCCTCTGAAGTAAGGGAGGAAAATGGGGAAAGCCTTCCCATTGTCTTTTTGCTTACAAATCCTGTCTTATCTGAAGAAGTGTGCATGCACACGAAAGCTCATACCAAGAACAAACTTAGTTGGTCTCTAAGGTGCTACTGGAAGGAATTTTTTTAATTTTGTTTCGACTACGGCAGACCAACACGGCTACATACCTGTAACTATCATCTGCCTGCCTGCCTGCCTGCCATCTATCTATCTATCTATCTATCTATCTATCTATCTATCTATCTATCTATCATATATCCATCCATCTATCTATCTATCATCTATCTATCTATCTATCCTTCCATCTATATATAATAATAATAAATAATAAGAATAATAAATTTTATTTATACCCCGCCTTTCCCAGCCGAAACTGGGCTCAGGGCGGCTATCATCAATAAAAATTACAATAAAATCTATCTATCTATCTATCTATCTATCTATCTATCTATCATCTCTCTATCTATCATCTTTCTCTTTCTTTTCTCCCTCCACAGGCTCCATCCTGAGACGCTGGAAAAGGAACTGGTTCGTCTTGTGGGTCGACGGCACCCTCGTCTACTACCACGATGACACCGGACGCGATATGGACGGCCGGATCAACATCAAGTTCAACTGCAGGGACGTCCGGACGGGTCGCGAGTGCCGCGGTGAGTGTTCGCTCGTCGCTTGTGAACCACGCCAATCCTGCAGGGACAGAGAGCACGGGTGTTTTTTTTGACGCCGGGATCCTGGGGATCCGCCGTTTATTTTTTCCTTAAACAAGTCGCTAGTCCTTAAGACTGCATCTGTGTGTTCATTGCGTTTATATCCCACTTTCCCCCACCCCCACCAAGGAGCTTAAGGCTGTGCGCATGTCTCTCCCCCCTCCTCATTTAATCCCCACTGTGAGGGAGGTTGGGCTGAGAGGCAGCGACTGGCGCAAGGTCGCCCGGTGAGCTTCATGGCTAAGTGAGGATTCGAACCCTGGTCTCCCTCTGGTCCTAGCCCAGCACTCTAACCACTACACCACACTGGGTCTTCAACTGTGAAAAGGCGCTGAAAAATAGGGCTGAACTGAATTACTTCCCACTTGCACCAAGCCTTGATGGTGATGATTTATTATTTTATTACTTTTATTGTTTTATTATTGGTTTCCCCAGCCACGCTGGGCAGCTTCCGACAGATACAGAAACATAATAAAACACCCAGACATTAAAAACTTCCCTATACAGGGCTTCCTTCAGATGTCTTCTAAAAGCTGTAGAGTTATTTATCTCCTTGACATCTGATGAGAGGCCTTCAGACTATCAAAAGAGGTATATTCGATCTCATTGTATATGCTTATAGTAAGTCGGTCTGCCAATATATTTAATATTTTTCATCATCCGTTCCAAGAAACCCTCCCCAGAGTCCTTTCCTTGAATTGCCTGCCTTCTCTTTGCCTCTGGGGATGCACCTGATATTTACAAAACAGCTCTGGTTATATAAAAGAGGCCCAAGAGGCCCATTCTCCGTGGCAAAACATCCTTGGGGGAAGGTGCTGCGTTGCAGCAGAGAGACGGTGGCGGGGAGGGATGCTTCACCCTTCCCCTGCCGGCTGCTTCCCCCCTGAAACCCCCTCCTCTTGTTACTTTGCTGGCCCACCCTGTGGGGTTCCAGACGGACTTGCGCACTGGGAGTAGCAGAATGAAGAGAAAAACCAATGGGAGCTGGGGCAGGGCCGGATTTAGGTTTGATGAGGCCCTACTGAAGGTAATGGGGCCCTTTATATGTCCAGCTGTCCTTTGTCAACAACAAATTGTCCCTGTTTTTGGTGTTGAATATACAGTGATACCAACCGGTTGCGAACGGGATCCGTTCCGGAGCCCCGTTCGCAGCATGAAAAGGCCGTAACATGAAGCTCCGTATCTGCGCATGCCCGCCGCACGATTCGGCGCTTCTGCGCATGCGCGTGATGTCATTTTGCGCATCTGCGCATGCGCGAATTGCCGAACCCGGAAGTAACCCGTTCCGGTACTTCCGGGTTCGGCACGTTCGTATCCCGTGACCAACGCAACCTGAAGCAATCGTATCCAGAGGTACGACTGTATGCTATATGGTAATTTATGGACCTCATAGGTATCTCAAGCCATTTGCCCATGTTGCCATGCAACCAGTCCATGTAGAATGCAGGCACCCTATATATAGAAAGGAGCAAACCAGTGACATTTTAGGGAGCAGGCTAGCAGGCGGGGCCCATGACTTACATCCAAAGAGCCTACACAACACAAAACACTGTTGCTGCATGTAGGTTTTATTTTATTTGTTTTTTATCTTATATTTTGGAAATGTACATCCAGTTTTTTTCCCTTTGATTTCTTTGGGGGCCCCCAAGAGAGTGGGGCCCTAAGCTATAGCTTGTTTAGCTTATACGTAAATCTGGCACTGGAGTTGGGTAGAGGGTCCCACGACAACTGGGGAGCTCCAGACTAGCCCCTTGCCCCGCTTTAGAGGTTATTGTTCCAAGTTTGGGGCGGATTTGCTTGCTCTTTTGGTTATGGGCAGAGCGGGAAGACCCTGGCTGTGCATAGTTCAATCCTTGAGATCTCCAGGAAGGCCTGGGAGATATTCCTGTGCAACATCTTAGTTATTTTAGGCAATGTGGAGCTAAGATGGACCACAAAGGTCTGAGTCAGCATCAGGCATCCTTCCTACGTTTATTTTTCAACTTGTCATTGCTGCCTAGCGGCAGGTGGTGTTTTGCCACATTGGAGGAAGAAGAGTTTGGATTTGATATCCTGCTTTATCACTACCCGAAGGTGTCTCAAAGCGGCTCACATTCTCCTTTCTATTCCTCCCCCACAACAAACCCTCTGTGAGGTGAGTGGGGCTGAGAGACTTCAGAGAAGTGGGGCTAGCCCAAGGTCACCCAGCAGCTGCATGGGGAGGAGCGGGGAAGCGAACCCGGTTCACCAGATTACGAGTGTACCGCTCTTAACCACTACACCACACTGGCTCTCAAAAGCCTTGGAGAGATGGAAAGGTGTGGGAAACATAGGGTTGTCTACAGCAGTGGTTCCCAAACTTTTGGGGGCCACCGCCCTCTTGGTTCCACAAACTCATCCCCAGGGCCCGTCGCCCTATTTAAAAGGCATCGTTCAGAACAGTGGCCTGTATGACCCACTAAGAAAGATGATGCTATGATGGATCTCAAAGCAGTACCAATGCAGGTGGTACTTCTGGGTTCTCTTGTTTCAAAGGAATAAACAAAATCCCAGTTCTTGCATGATATTCCTTGTTGCCCTTCCTAGCCAAGACTGTTGAAGGAAGCAAAGTCCCTCATCACCTTGGGAAGCTGTGGATTCTCCTTCCTTGGAGGGCCTTCTCGGTGGTGGCACCCGCCCTGTGGAACGCCCTCTCACCAGATGTCAAAGAGAACAACAACTACCAGACTTTTAGAAGACATCTGAAGGCGGCCCTGTTCTAGGGAAGCTTTTAATGTTTAATAGATTACTGCGTTTTAATGTTGTGTTGGAAGCTGCCCAGAGTGGCTGGGGAAACCCAGCCAGATGGGCGGAGTATAAATATTATTATTATTATTATTATTATTATTATTATTAAAGCAGAGTTTGGGTGACACATTTCTCATGGATGCTTTAGCTGAGATTCCCGTCCCAGGTCCCTTCCAACTGTACAGTTCTGTGATGCAATGAATTAATTGCACATTTATTCAGAATCCCATTTGAAAATGTTAGTTTAATCAATTCAGCTTAACTGATCCAGTTGTACCAGCTTTCCTCCCTGGGGCAGAAGCAACATTCCCCCCCCCCCCCCGCCTCTCAGCTCTCTGTCTCTGCTCCCTCTGTTTGCGTGTTTTTGCTCTGGCACGGCTTGGTACCACAGTGCTGAGTGATCCAGAGCATTCTTTCGCAGACAATGGATGGAAAGAAACAGCCCAAACAGAGGGATGGTTCATGTAGCTCCATGTCTCTCCTTTCTGAGTCTTCCAGCAGCAAAAAATAAAAAATAAAAATTGCAATGCTCTGCAGTTGCCTAAACTGGCTGCCAGTCTCCAGCTCACTCCCTGCAGGGGATTCCAGGATATTGATGCATAATGTTCAATAGACTTTAAGTGACCTGCTCATCTCATTTTTCCTCCCTGGCTACAGCTGGGGCTGAAAGGGAACGCTCTTCCAGCCCAAACGCTTGCAAAAGTCAAATTCCTCCTCCCAAAATGTGACTTCTTCTTTTTTAAAACTTTACTACATTTTCAAAATGTTCAAAATTTACAAAAAAAAGAATAAACTGATCCGAAATTACATATTCTGAGATAAGAAAAACAATAGTACAAAACACATAGTAGAAATGTATAAAGATCTAAGATAAATAGGACAAGAAAATAATACAAGAAATGCAAAAAAATTAATAAAAAAGAGAAGAAAGAAAAATAAAAGCAAAACAGAAAAATATTTATCAAAAACAACATTATTTAAAGAGTACAAACCATAACTTCACCCGTACCTTCACAATGGTTTGAGTCCCTTATAAATTTGTTGACTTCCCTCTATCGCTTTGCGGTTTCAACTCAACTATTACATTTAAATTATCTGTATTCAATTGTTTGTCTGGACAGGATGAAAATCTTTTCCTCTTCCTAAAATTTGAGAGTCTTTTTGTACCAACACCATTCTCAAATCTGTTTGATTCAGAATCATTTTCCATGCATGGAATTGGAACGGCTTTGAATTGGTTTATTGTTCTTGGTGCTTTCACCGTGAAGCCGCTTCAAGGTATTTTATTATGGGAAGTGGAATAAAATCGATTCAGGACCTCATTTCTTACATTTATATCCCACCTTTCCTCCCAGGCTCTCAAAGTTGTGCACATAGTTTTCCTCCCTTCCGATTTATTCTCACAACAGCCCTTTGAGGTAGGTCAGGCTGAAGGAGGCTGTGACAGGCCCAGGGTCACCCAGCGAGCTTTGTTGACTGAGCGCAGATTCGAACCCTGCTCTCCCAAGTCTTAGTCCACTGCTCTAACCACTACGCTTCACCAAAACCACCCCACTTCCTTTCCCTTCACCACTTTGAGCGCCCCCATCCAATTCCCCCCCCCTTATCTTTGCTTACAAGGGGACGTGGGTGGCGCTGTGGGTTAAATCACAGAGCCTAGTGCTTGGTGATCAGAAGGTCGGCGATTCGAATCCCCGCGACGGGGTGAGCTCCCGTTGCTCAGTCCCTGCTGCTACTAACCTAGCAGTTCGAAAGCACGATGTGCAAGTAGATAAATAGGTACCACTCTGGCGGGAAGGTAAACGGTGTTTCCGTCCGCTGCTCTGGTTCGCCAGAAGCGTCTTAGTCATGCTGGCCACATGACCCGGAAGCTGTACGCCAGCTCCCTCAGCCATTAAAGCGAAATGAATAAAGCGAGCCGCAACCCCAGAGTCGTCCGCGACGGGATCTAATGGTCAGGGGTCCCTTTACATTTATCTTTGCTTACACCAGGGGAATAGCAAAAGGCCGGCATAAATCTCAGAGGCAGAATTTTCCCCTCCCCTCACCCCACCGTAAACTGCAAGCGCAAAGAAGATTTGCTTCCAAGCCCAGCTCAGGTCAGACACAGATGAGTTTGCCCCACTTCTGCGTTTTGACCCGAGGCTGGATTTCCTGCTGACGTCAAGCGGAGAATTTGGGGCAGCTGTGGGGCCCAGACAGGTGTACCAGACAGCCATGTCCTCTGCCCTCAGTTCCAAGCACCACATGTGGAGCTGGTTGCACTGATTTTAAAAACGGTAGCCTTGCCTAGTGTCAAGGATACTCTCTTCTCATCACAGGTTTAAAGGCAGGACCCCAATACTGTAACTGGAAATAGATATGGGGGCTATTTCGCCTGGGTCTAATTAAAGCTTGTCGATTACACCCCCCGGAAAGTTTCACAGTCAGGCAGAGAAATCCAGAGACACTATTGCCAAATCTTGGAAGTTGTTTAACCTTAATAATTTAGATTGGTGATATTGTTTGGCAAATTGCCCTTCTTGAAAAGAGATTTCGTACGCTAAAAGTCTCTAAAGGGCAGAGCTTGAACGACCTCTGTTTTTTAAAAAAAATAAGATGTGGTTTTATTTCTTATACAAATATTAAGGCGTGTGTTTCCTTCAGTGCCATCAGCCTACGTAAATGGCTGGCTCATTTAGGACTACATAGAACTTCTAGTTTCAGGAAAGATGGAACTGATGGATAGAGAGTACAGTATATTTCCGTGTATAAGACTAGGTTTCCCCCCTAAAAAATCATGTCCAAAATTAGGGGGCGTCTTATACATGGAGAGTGCCGAGGGTGGATTTTCTTAAATCTAAGTCCCCCAAAATACATGGGGGCGTCTTACTAGATGGAAAAATACGGTACTTTCATTTATTATTTGAAATGGGAATCTTCGTTGTGGGTTAATACTTTTCGATCCCTTTTGCGTCTTTGTCCTTTTGTCCTTCCAGTCTGTGACACTTTATGGTTTTACATTTTGACTCCCTGTTTCCGTTCTTTCTGTTACGTTTGCACTTTTCTTTTTATAACAAATCAATGATTTTTATTTTATTTTTCTAATCCCCTGTTTTGCACGCCAAGAGTGGAACTTGGATGGAGTTTGGGGGTGGGGTGAGGAGAGAAACTGATTCCCGCAAGGCCTGTCCTCCATCTGTCTCGTCTGGTCTCTTCCGAACGCTGCCCCATCTCCTGAGTGTCTCTGGGTTCGTTGCCAGATCTTGTGCCGCCGTTGGTTTTGTTGTGGTTTCAGCAGGAGCCGCCGAGTCGTAAGCTTCTCCCCAAGGTCCCAATTACTCCGTCGGTTGCAGCAGCGAGCCTGACATGCAGAGGCATCCGGCTCGCTCGGCTGCGTGCGGCTGATCCCTTGCTTTGCCACAGACTTCCCCTTCTAAATCGGCATGTTTTTGGCCCTCCAGCAGCGGGAAGCCTTGGGCCGAATCTGGGCCAATCCTGCGAGTCTTTGGGGACATGAGCTGCGGGAGCATCCTTGCGCCACCCATCGTTGAGGCTTTGAGAATTCCTGCTTTCCTTTAAAGGATCCTTCTAGGGCTTGCTGATCAGAAGGTCAGCGGTTCGAATCCCCACAACGGGCTGAGCTCCTGTTGCTCGGTCCCAGCTCCTGCCCACCTAGCAGTTCAAAAGCACGTCAAAGTGCAAGTAGATAAATAGGAACCGCTCCGGCGGGAAGGTAAACGGCATTTCCGTGCGCTGCTCTGGTTTGCCAGAAGCGGCTTAGTCATGCTGGCCACATGGCCCGGAAGCTGTACGCCGGCTCCCTCGGCCAATAAAGCGAGATGAGCGCCGCAACCCCAGTGTCGGACACGACTGGACCTAATGGTCAGGGGTCCCTTTACCTTTACCTTAAAAGAAACACCGAGGAAAGGCATTTTGCTACGTCTCCAAAGACAAGTGAGATGCATGGAGGAGAAGGCAATCGATGTCGGAGGCAGCAATGCTTCTGAATGCCAGGCGCTGGAAACTGCAGGACGGGAGAGTTGCTCTTGTGTTCGAATCCTGCTTGCTGGTTTCCCATTGGGGCATCTGGTTGGCCACCGTGAGAACAGGATGCCGGACTAAATGGGGCATTGGTCCAGTGTTAGAAACTCGGGTAGATAAGCTTACTGTGCCCCTGAAGGACCAGGTGCGCAGCCTGGGAGTCATTTTGGACTCACAGCTGCCCATGGAGGCACATGTCAATTCTGTGTCCAGGGCGGCTGTCTTCCAGCTCCATCTGGTACGCAGGATGAGACCTTCCCTGCCCGCAGACTGTCTCTCCAGAGTGGTGCATGCTCTGGTTATCTCCCGCTTGGACTACTGCAATGCGCTCTACGTGGGGCTACCTTTGAAGGTGACCCGGAAACTTCAACTAATCAATATTTAAGTTCAGAATAGAGTAGTTGCTTTGGAAGACAACAATCAGGCATCCGCACAACATGACCAGTCCAACAAAGTTGATGTTGAAGAATCATTGCTTTGACACTGGGGATCTTTGCTTTTTCCAATACACTACAACGGCCAATGATGGTTTGAAAGTGATATATATATATTTTCTTATGAAATAACAAAAAAGCAACGGACAGTGTTCCGGTATTGCCACTGTTTCGTTAGTGTATTCATCAGCATATAATAACTAACCATATGATAGAAATTTTCACGGAGCAGTGGTCATAAAAATATGGTTACATTCATAAGAAAAAATATATATCACTTTCAAACCACCATTGGCCGTTGTGTTGCTTATTTTTGGTTTTCTGCTTGAAGAGCGCAACACGCAGGGGTTTTTTTGTCTTCCAATGCACTGGCATTAGTTCGCCTGTCTTGTTGATCCATCTAGCTCAGTATTGTCTACACTGACAGGCAGCATCAGAACATAAGAAAAGCCTGCCAGGTCAGGGAAATGAGGATCTTCCCTGCTAAAAGATCTTCCCCTCTCTCTCTCTCTCTCTCTCTCTCTTTCTCTCTCTCTGGATGAGCCCTTTTAGAACTGGGATGCGGGTGGCGCTGCAGGTTAAACCACAGAGCCTAGTGCTTGCCGATCAGAAGGTCGGTGGTTCGAATCCCCGTGACAGGGTGAGCTCTCGTTCGGTCCCAGCTCCTGCCAACCTAGCAGTTTGAAACCACGTCAAAGTGCAAGTAGATAAATAGGTACCGCTCCGGTGGGAAGGTAAACAGCGTTTCTGTGCGCTGCTCTGGTTCGCCAGAAGCGGCTTAGTCATGCTGGCCACATGACCCGGAAGCTGTACGCCGGCTCCCTCGGCCAATAAAGCGAGATGAGCGCCGCAACCCCCGAGTCGGTCACGACTGGACCTAATGGTCAGGGGTCCCTTTACCTTTACCTTTTTATGGTTTTCAAAAACTGTGTTCCCTTTGGTTTTATGACAATCTTGCGTCGAACATCTTTGGAAGTTGTTTTGTAAAAAGCACTGAGTGAAAAGCTAAACCATATGAAGGGCAGCATGCAGGCATCCCAGCAGCCTCTTATCGATGGGGCCTTGGATGGATCCGGCCCCTGTAATAGCAAGGGAATGCTTCCATCCTCTGCTCTCCTTCCTCCAATCTCTGTGCTTCAGCCCATCTATGGGAAGACCATTTGGTAAACCTGTGACTTACTAAGCACATTGAGTGTGGCTTTGTGGGAAGCTGAATTCTGAGGGTTTTTTTAGCAGAACAAGAGAGATAATAACTCCTTGATTAATTACAGGGTCCTTTGAACCTGATCCCTGACAAAGTAATGGGAAATTAATAAAGATATTCCGACCAGGCGTTTTAATCAACACGTTGAACGCAGTTTAATGAACAGCCGGCACGATTAGAGCAAAACGCCCCATCTATTACTTTATTAAATAGAGACCGCGTTTAGTGTGGTTTCTGGTTTCCGGCTTCTCTGCCCAAGGGATGGGTGAGCTTGTGTAGAATCCACAGGCTTTGGGCAAGGAGGGTCCTGGTCCCTGGGAGGGGGTCCCGTAAATGATGCTGCCTGGCACCAAGGTCAGGATGGCATCTCCCCCCCTCTCCCGATTCCAGGGACAGAAGCTGAGCAGGGCTGGCAGTCAAATTTAAACGCAGGGAACACAATGGGAGGATCAGAGGTCAAGTGTGAGAGCCAGTGTGGTGTAGTGGTTAAGAGCAGTGGACTCGTAATCTGGTGAACTGGGTTCGATTCCCTGCTCCTCCACAAAGCAAGTATCAATTAAGGAATGAAAGACTGTACACTTTTATTTTTATTTTGTGTTTAACATCAATTGATCATCTTTGTTATGTTATGCAATTTTCAACCAATAAAGCATTTATTAAAGAAAATCAAATCAAAGTTTTGCAATCGCATATCCAATATATAACATAGAAACAAGTATCAAGGAATCCCCTGGACTTCCCTCTTCCCCTTTGTGGGTCCTGTTGTTAATCATTTCCTCCTGCATCTTTTATAATAATCCAAGTCTTTTAATTCTCCATTTTGTCCAAAATTCACCATTAAACTACAAGTGTTATTCCAGTCCTGCTAACAGTTTTACCGTATTTTTCGCTCTATAAGGCGCACCTGACCATAGGACGCACCTAGTTTTTAGAGGGGAAAGGCCCCATTTTTTTGAGGATCAGCTCAAATTTCTGCAGCTTCTTTTGCAAAGGAGAAAAGCCCCATTTTTTGAGGATCAGCTCAAAGTTGTTGAGCTTACTTTGCAAAGGGAAAAAACCCTGTTTTATGAGGTTTAACTCACAGTTCTGCAGCTTCAGGAAGCCATTTCTACAGTTTCCAGACAGATAATCTAATCAGCCAGTCACATGTCGCTGGGGAAACAGCCTCCCTCTGCAAGGGGGCGGGGCTGGAATCTCTCTCCCTGATCTCTCTCCCCGATCGTTTGCTGAGCAGCTGCTCAGGGGGCTTCCTTTCAACACCCCGTCTCTCTTTTTTAAAAAAAGCACGATCTGCTTTTGCCCCTGGGCAGTTCAGCTCCAGGGACCACACATTCGCTCCATAAGACGCACAGACATTTCCCCTTACTTTTTAGGAGGAAAAAAGTGCGTCTTATGGAGCGAAAAATATGGTAACTGTTTACAATGGTTTTTTTAAAGATAAATTATAATTCTCCCCCCATTCCTTACTGAAATTTTAAACATTTTTTTCCAACTACTTTCTTAACCCCCCCCCCCATTTCTGTCTGCCTCTCCTTTGGCTTTCCAGACATCCCACCTCCTGAAGGGAGAACCCGCGAGTGTCTGATGTGCATCGTGCAAAGAGACGGCTCCAAAACGATGCTGTGTGCCGAAAGCGAGGACGATGCTGTGTAAGTTGCTGCAATAATAATCCCATTTTACAGATGGGCAATTGAGGCCAAGACTTGCCCGTGGCTGCTCAGTTTAATATGAGTTAGTGTTAAATATTCCACATTCCATATAGTTGTTATTGTTACGAATTGTTCTCCCTGCGCCCCAAGGTTCCAGGGTGGGCTTACAGCATTAAAAGTAATTTAAAACTTTAAAAATGGGACCAGAAGTTCATCAAAGACTGGGCTAAATTTACAGACTATTTAAAGGAAAATTGTATTCAAATGAATACGTTGGTAGGATTGCAAGAGGCTTTGTAGAGTAAGGAAGAAATATTGTTGTTAGTACAAAGATATAGTGATTAATTTTAGAAAATAATAATATAAAACAGTGATTGATTTTGGAAATATAGATATAAGGAATAGATATTAGAATATCATAAGGAAGGTTTGACGGAAGTCACGGCCATAAAAAGCTAAAGCGGTATAAGATGTGAAGATAAATGTGCGAATTTATTATTGTATTTATATAAAACCAATAAAAAAGATTATAAAATAATAATAATAATAATAATAATAATTTAAAACAACTTGCAGCCACGAAAATAAGGTGAGTCCTTAAAGCACACACCTCAAGCACCTTTACCACCCTCTGAAAAAATACAATGAAGATGCCAGATGCATCTCTGTGGGGAGTTGCACGGCTTTGGGGACGCCACAGAGAAGGCCCCGTCCCCCTGAGCTACTGCCACCCCGAAGACTCTGAGGGCACAGGAACTACCAAGAAGACCCCCCCTCTGCCGATCCCAGCACCTGAGAGGATCTGTAGGGAAGGAATCATAGAATCATAAGATTGTAGAGTAGGAAGGGACCTTAGGGTCATCTAGTCCAACCCCCTGCAATGCAGGAATCTCAGCGGAAGCATCCATGAGTCAGGAGGAGGAGGCCTTTCAGATATTTGCAGCCTGGGTCAATTAGGACTTCAAACGCCAATGCGAGCACCTGGAATTGGACCTGGAAACGAGCCAACGACCAATACGGATTAATTAATACTGTTAAATGTGGGAGCTAAGAAGGTGGGAAACGGGTCTGGAGCCCTCTTTCCGCCACAGTGTTCCGTGACTCAGTTTCCACGATCTGTGAAATGGGGACAAAAGGGCTCTGCTGCCAAACGATCACCGGCCGCTGAAGCCTGAGAAAACTGCTGGGAAGAGCTTCCCGGTGACGAAGTGAGACTGTGGCATTGGAGCTGGGACTACAAATCCCATGATTCCTGACCATTGGCCGGGCTGTTTGCAGGGGCTGCTGGGAGTTGGAACCCGCAAAAGAGAAGGGAAATAACCCCGTGAAAAACCCCTGAAACGAGGTAAATGTGAATTCAAATAATGTGTTAAAGTAATCTCAAAAAAAAAATCTTTTTAAAGTTGATTTCAAACAGAAATCCTTAGACACATGTACCCTATATACTCGAGTATAAGCCTAGTTTTTCAGCACATTTTTTGTGCTGAAAAAGCCGCCCTCGGCTTATACTCGAGTGAGGCAGGCAGTGGCTCCTATGAAGCTTTTCCAGGTTTTTTGTGGTAAAATTGGGTGCCTCGGCTTATATTCGGGCCGGCTTATACTCGAGTATATATGGTAACTAAATGTATTAAATACTCTCAAAAATATTTTTAAGTTGCTTTCAAACAAAAATGCTCAGACACATGTAACTAACCCAAAGGAAACAAACCCTACAATGAAACAAACCCTACAAAAAACTTTGTTTGATGAAAATAACTAATACAGCCTTAATGACTTTCAAAAACCTTTTGGAGTAGCTCCTGAACAGAATTACTCAAAATTGTAGTAAACTGCTTAAGGATGTAAATAATGGCAAGAGCCCTCCAACTGAACTTAAATAGTGTAATATACTACAAAACAAACTTGCTAAATATGAAAAAACTGCAAAATAATCTTGACGAGGTGCTAGCTATAAAAACTCGTTTCAATGGAAAGTCTAACAGTTTCCTCAGAAGGAAAAAAAGGAGAAATTCAAATAAGGCATAATTGCTGTCGAGTTTAAAGGGAGAATCAAAAGGACTTAAACCAGAAAACTCCCAAACAGAACGTGGTAATTATCCGCTCAAAAAACTTTTGATTTAGCTTCTTCAAGGTGAAAACCTACACTCCGGTTTAGACACAAGCCCCATAGCTTGTTAATTGTTTTCAAAAGAGGCTAAGAAAGCTTTCATGATCCCGTTCTTACGAAGCTATTACAGCGGCATTGGGGAGGGGAGAGATGCCCCCGTTCTCTGCACCACTTCCTTCCTTCCTGTCCCTGAGATCCAGCCGACTTAAAGGTTAGCGCCAGCCCTTGTTAATGATGTTTACTCTTGGCGCTGGTGCTGCTGCCTCCAGGCCTCGGGGAGCACAGTTTGGAAACAAACCCTCTTCCTCCGGGGATGTGGTAGCTCTAGAAAGATTTCCACCTCCTCGCGTCGGCCGCTGTGTTTACAAACTGGAGGGCAACTGTGTTCCACCCAGGCTCCCCTGGCAACGGACCGGTCGGAAACATTCCCCTGCAGATTCATGCAGTGTACGGAAGCCAGGTGGGCAGAAATGCAAGCTGTTCAGATTTAAGCATGTAGAGGGTCCCAGGTTCAAGTCCTGCCATTTCCAGGGGAGACTTCTGAGGCCCTGGAGAGCTGCTGGCAGTCATTGTAGACAATACTGAGCTAAATGGACCTCCTGTGATCACTATACGTAGGACCAGATGAAGTCTGTGGGGTCCAGCAGTGGTAGAGGTGGGGTGGTCAGCAAACCTTTTCAGCAGGGGGCCGGTCCACTGCCCCTCAGAACTTGTGGAGGGCCGGACTATATTTTTTTTGGGGGGGGGGGATGAACGAATTCCTATGCCCCACAAATAACCCAGAGATGCATTTTAAATAAAAGCACACATTCTACTCATGGGAATATTGAGCCTGGAAAAGAGAAGACTGAGAGGAGATAGGAGAGCCATCTTAATAATAATAATAATTTATTATTTATTCCCCAGCCACTCTGCGCGGCTTCCAACAGAGCATTAAAATGCAGTAAACTATTAAACATTAAAAGCTTCCCTAAACAGGGCTGCCTTCAGATGTCTTATAAAATTCTGGTAGTTGTTGTTCTCTTTGACGTCTGACGGGAGGGCGTTCCACAGGGCGGGTGCCACCACCGAGAAGGCCCTCTGCCTGGTTCCCTGTAACTTGGCTTCTCGTAGCGAGGGAACCGCCAGAAGGCCCTCGGCACTGGACCTCAGTGTCCAAGCAGAATGATGGGGGTGGAGATGCTCCTTCAGGTCTACTGGACCGAGGCCGTTTTCTTCAAATATCTAAAGGGCTGTCACGTGGAAGAGGGAACAAGCTTGTTTTCTCCTGCTCTGGAGGGCAGGACTCGAACCCATGGGTTCAAGTCGCAAGAAAGGCGATTCAGACTGAACATCAGGAAGATCTCTCTGGTGGAAAGAGCTGTTAAACAGCAGAATTGACTCCCTCGGGAGGTTGTGGGCTCTCCTAAGTGGTTTTTAAGCAGAGGTTGGCTAGCCACCTGACCTGTATGATCTAGTTGAGATTCCTGCATTGCAGGGGGTTGGACTAGATGACCGTGGGTGGTCCCTTCCAACTCTGCAATTCTGTGAAACCCATGGCGCTCCCTGGGTGACCTTGGGCCAGCCCCTACTTCTCAGCCCTAACCTGCCTCACAGGGTTGTTGTGAGGATTAGATAGGGTTGGGAAAGAACCACGTCCACCACCTTGAGCTCCTTGGAGGAAGATCTGCGTTGTAAATTCAATAAGTTCACTTCATCTCTGCGGCTGGAGAGATAGTAGTAGTGCAATTTCCATCTGGGCCGTGACTGAAGGCCACCGGTTATTTCCCAGCTGCTTAGCAGAGCAGCTTGGGCAGATAATTAAAGATGACTTGAAGACGTCAAGGGCCGTGGAGGTCAGGGAAGGGCCAGCACAACCCCAGCTAAGCTGGGGCAGGGCGAGGGGGGGGTCATTTGCTGAAGTGATGCTCCCCCTGCAAAATCCAATTAGAAAAATCCCTGCCCAGGAGGTGCAGCCATAGCTGTCAACTTTCGGATTTGAAAACAAGGGATTTTTTCAAACTTTCGGGTTTGAAAATAAAGGATTTTCCCCAACTTTCGGATTTGAAAATAAGGGATGCCGTGAGGGCGGTGCAATGGCACCAAGTAGCCTCGCCACCCTGCGCTCCAGAGGCTGGGCGCGAACGGGTGAGCGAAAGAGCGAGCGCGTAGACGGCAGGCAGGCTGTCTGTCTGGTTGGGCGTGAGGGTCTGGCTGCACAAGGCATGCAAGCTCCTCCCCCAGTCGGTCTCAGACTCCTTATTGGCAGCCGAGCAACGCAGCTGAGGAGCCTCCCTGGCCGGCAGGGAGGGAGAGGAGCTGCTTCCTTTGAAATCTGGGGAATTTAAGGGATATCAACAATCCAGGATAACAGCATTGGAATAAGGGAGTTTCCCGCCAAAAAAAGGGAGGGTTGACAGCTATGGGTGCAGCCTCGGTGACTCCTCTAGAGTCGTCGCCAGGTGGAGTCATCAGGGCGATGTCTAATGGCACAGAATCATGGAATTCTGACATTGAAAGGGACCCCGGGGGTCCTCTAGTCCAGCCCCCTGCAATGCAGGAATCTCAACTAAGGCAACCGTAAATAAATAAAAATAAATAAAAATTGTCCAGTAGCACCAGGACGTATGGTCCGTCTAGCTAAAGCTATGGTTTTCTGAGTAGTGATGTACGGAAGTGAGAGCTGGACCATAAAGAAGGCTGATCGCCGAAGAATTGATGCTTTTGAATTATGGTGCTGGAGGAGACTCTTGAGAGTCCCATGGACTGCAAGAAGATCAAATTGATCCATTCTGAAGGAAATCAGCCCTGAGTGCTCATCAGAAGGACAGATCCTGAAGCTGAGGCTCCAATACTTTGGCCACCTCATGAGAAGAGAAGACTCCCTGGAAAAGACTTTGGTGTTGGGGAAAGATGGAGGGCACAAGGAGAAGGGGATGACAGAGGGCGAGATGGTTGGACAGTGTTCTCGAAGCCACCGCGGGAGGCAGTGGAAGACAGGAGTGCCTGGCATGCTCTGGTCCATGGGGTCACGAAGAGGCGGACACGACTAAACGACTAAACAACAAACAACAGCACCTTAGAGACCAACTAAGTTTGTTCTAGGTATAAGCTTTCGTGTGCATGCACACTTCTTCCAGACTCTTATATATATCGTGAGAGGGTGGGGTGGGGTTTTTCTCAGAAGGATGATTGACTCAATGGGTATGGTAAACCTGACGACTGTTAACGACTGCAATTAGTCCTACAGGAAAAAGCAAGGGATAGTATGCAGGTGATCAATTTGTAATGAGACAAGCATGTATAATGAGACAAGAATCCAGTATCTCTATTCAGACCTGGTCTCCCCATAGTAATTAATAAACTGAAAACTATGGAGAAAGTAAAAGGAAATTCGCCAAAATCTACACTTCCGACATGAGTTGCCATCCATCCTGATTTTCCCGGACGTTCCAGTGATTTTTGCCCGGATGCTGTTTACGAGGCCAAATCCCAGCTATGTCTGACAACTCTACTGCAATAAAACAAAACAAAACAACAACAACAACAATTTATTTATACCCCTCCCATCTGGCTGGGTTTCCCCGGCCACTCTGGACGGCTCCCAACAGAACATTAAAAACACGATAAAAGATTCTAGTTACAGGTAGGTAGCCATGTTGGTCTGCCGTAGTTGAAACAAAATTCCTTCCAGTAGCACCTTAGAGACCAACTAAGTTTGTTCTTGGTATGAGCTTTCGTGTGCATGCACACTTCTTCAGATACCATCCTGATTTTCCCGGACGTTCCAGTGATTTTTGCCCGGACGCTGTTCACACGAAAGCTCATTCCAAGAACAGACTTAGTTGGTCTCTAATGTGCTACTGGAAGGATTTTTTTTTATTTTGTTACGATAAAAGATGAAACGTTAAAAACGTCCCTAAACAGGGCTGCCTTCAGATGTCTTCTAAAAGCCAGATAGTTGTTTATTTCCTTGACATCTGATGGGAGGGCGTTCCACAGGGCGGGCGCCACCACCGAGAAGGCAGCACCTTCCCGTTTCGCCTCAGACAGCGAAACAGGGCAGTCTGCCCCCGACTGGAGCTGTAATGCACAACATCCGAAGGGCATCATGTTGGTGAAAACAGCTATGGAGGCACCTTTAGCACTTGCTGCTGGGCCAAACGGCTGCTTTTCTGCTCCAGGCTGGGCAAGCGGAAGAAAAACAGGCCTCCTTTTGTGTCTCCCAGATCTGCAGAGCCCATGCAGCCAGGGTGGATAAAAATCAATGATTTTTTTAATTAAAAAAAAAACAGATTTTTTTAAAATTTAAATCGGATTTTTTTGATTTAAATTAGATTTTTAAAATAAATTGCTTTTGGAGGAAAAATCTTTCTAAATATAGTCTTCTATTTAAGTTACATTGTAGTCCAAAGGCTATTCATCAGGAAATAAGGATTTGTTTTAAGTTTATCAAGTGTGCTAAAACTCAGTCTAAGTTTTTTAAATGTTTAACCACATCAGTTAACAAACATGGATACATATGCTATCATGTTATTGTTTTAGTTAAATAAAATGTTTAAATGGTTATTAAGGAAATGATTATTTTTCTCCTTCCAATAAAGTACAGCAGAAAAGTTGTCCAAATATAAACAGTTAACTTATTAAACCTCACCATAATTTCATAATTATCTGTCTATGTATTTCTAGTAGTATAACCAAATCAGTAATTTTTGATATAACTGTAAAAACTACTCTGAAAATTTATTATTCCAAAAATGAAACCTTCATATGGTTGTAAATATTAAGATTATACCAGCAAGAATGAGTCTTTTTGTAAAAAAAATATTTAAATCAAGTCTTACTGACTAGTGATTTAAATCAAGCCTTACTGACTAGTGATTTAAATCAAATCCACCCTACATGCAGCCATGCGGGAGGGACTCTGAATTTCTGCCTGGAATTTCTGTATGTCCGCCTTCCTCCCAGCGCAGGGAGAAATGGAGAAGTCCTGAAAGTCGTGGGTGCAGCTGCTGGGCCTGCACATTCCAGGCAGGGCATGGGACAGAGTCACCCGGGTGGGTGGTGGTTGCAATTTGCCTTTGCAAAAAATGCGCTCATTGTGATCTGCAGGTCTGCAGTTATAGGCACAAACATCTTATGAGAAGCTGTCTTCTTCTTCTTTGGCGATCCCTCGTAGCCGAGTAAGATTGTCTTCCATAAACACGGTTTTAACAATGAGTCCATAAGTGACTGTGGAGGCCAGTTCTGGATCCACACGTCCTTCCACAGTGGGGACATATGTTTCCGGGCGGGAGTTGATCACGGTGTGGATTTGCCCAGCGTGTCTTCCTCTTAGCACGTTTCTCCTTTGCGTCCTGAGTTCGAGTGTCTTCAAAGCGCATGGCACCTTTGGTAAAGGCTGTTCTCCAACTGGAGCGCTCGCAGGCCAGTGTTTCCCAGTTGTCGGTGTTTATACTACTTTTTTATATATATTTGCCTTGAGACAGTACTTAAACCTCTTTTGTTGACCACCAGCATTACACTTTCCATTTTTCAGTTCGGAATAGAGTAGTTGCTTTGGAAGACGACAATCAGGCATCCACACAACATGACCAGTCCAACGAAGTTGATGTTGAAGAACCATTGCTTCAACACTGGTGATCTTTGCTTCTTCCAGTACACTGGCATTAGTTCGCCTGTCTTCCCAGGTGATGTGTAAAAAATTTCGGAGACGCAGTTGATGGAATCTTTCGAGGAGTTGGAGATGGCGTTTATAAGTGGTCCATGTTTCACAAGCAGGAGAAGCTGTAGTTTGCGGCTGAGTGTGCATTCATCATTGCACCAGGCAAGCTCAGAATTTGGAGGCTGAGATCGGGTTCCATTCCAGCATCCCGGAAACATCTGTTTGTGTTTGTTTTTTCGTGAAATCAAAATTCTAGTCCTTTACAGAAGCCACAATGGGCTTAGAAGTCAGGAGGAAATGCAGAAGTGAGAGGAGGCAGATGAGCAGGTCTGAGAATCATGGCAAGAAGGTACTACAGTGGTACCTTGACTTACGAGTACCTCGACTTACGTTTTTTTCGAGTTACGAGTGACTTCCGGTAAAACAAAATGGCCGCCGCACCGAATTTTTTCGACTTACGAAAAGACGTCGCGGCCGCTTTTAATAGGATTTCTTCGACTTACGAATTTTTGACCCGGATTTTTCGACTTGCGAATTCCCCCCCCCCCAATGCATTCCTATGGGGATTCGACTTACGAATTTTTTCGACTTACAAAAATCGCGTCAGAACGCATTATCGTCGTAAGTCGAGGTACCACTGTATATAGCTGCATCTTCCTCTGCCACAAGCATGCATATAGTCACACAGCATATTTGGGCTGCAGAATTTGCATTTTTCTTCCCCAGAGACTGGGCTGCTGCCAGTGGTAACCACCCTCCAGATTTTGTTGGTGGACTCCGAATCCCATGTGGCCCAGCCAGCAGGTCCAATGGTGAGGGGTGATGGGAGTTGTGATCCCACAACATCTTCAGGGCATCCCATTTGTATCCCATCCCTGGGCTACACAGTATTATCAGGGGGAGGGGCCTGTGGACTACTGAGTGTTGCTGAACTACAACTCCCATCATCCCTCACCTCAAGTCTTGCTAGCTGAGGCTGATGGTTGCTGGAGTGCAACAACTGGTGTTGAAGTCACCTGAGCACAGGTAACTGTAGCCAGGCTCTCTCTGTCCAGATGGCCTCCTTAAATAGGGACAAAGATAGCGCATTTGTGTGTCTGTAATATATGTGTATCCCAGTAGTGATGTATGGAAGTGAGAGCTGGACCATAAAGAAGGCTGATTGCTGAATAATGGATGCTTTTGAATTATGGTGCTGGAGGAGACTCTTGAGAGTCCCATGGACTGCAAGAAGATCAAACCTATCCATTCTTAAGGAAATCAGCCCTGAGTGCTCATTAGAAGGACAGATCCTGAAGTTGAGGCTCCAAGACTTTGGCCACCTCCTGAGAAGAGAAGACTCCCTGGAAAAGACCCTGATGTTGGGAAAGATGGAGGGCACAAGGAGAAGGGGACGACAGAGGACGAGATGGTTGGACAGTGTTCTGGAAGCTACCAACATGAGTCTGACCAAACTGCGGGAGGCAGTGGAAGACAGGAGTGCCTGGTGTCCAGGGGGTCATGAAGAGTCGGACAGAACTAAACAACAACAACAACACAATAATGTATGTGTACACACACAAAGACACAGACAAAATAAATAACTACACCACAGCAGCTCGAATGGTGTTTGCCCCAAAAGTGGAAAGAAAAATCTGCCCCAAATAAAGAGGACCAGCAGCAAAAGTTTCGCAGAAATGGCGAAACTTACCGGAAGATTAAGAAATCAAGAAGATGTTGTTGTTCAGTCGTTCAGTCGTGTCCGACTCTTCGTGACCCCATGGACCAGAGCACGCCAGGCACGCCTATCCTTCCCTGCCTCCCGCAGTTTGGCCAAACTCAAATCTATCAAGAAGATAGATTTTTTTTAAAAAGAGTGGGGTTTGGTTATTGAATGTTTAAAGAACTGTTGCAAATAACTTTAAACATTAGCAGGACTGCTGTAAACACGTGCAGAGGGCGATGTTGAAACTGTGACTACAAGAGATGAATTATAGTTAGGTTTTGATGTTGGAGATGCAGAAAAAAGAAGAGACAAACTTATGTAACCGAAGTGGAGGGATAGCAAAAATAAATGTATAAAAAGAATGTCTGATGTGTTGTGTAAAATGTGAAAATAAAATTTATTTTAAAACAAAGTAAATAGCTACGAAAGGGACTCCTAATTTAAACACAATTGAAATCCTAGAATAGAGCTGCAGGTGATATTCTGGCCCCGATATGGTGGAATGATCTGCCACAAGAAACGGGGGCCCTGCAAGAGTTAGCACCCTTTCGCAGGGCTTGTAAAACGGAGTTGTTCCGTGTGGCTTTTGGGGTAATTTGAGTGTAACTTTTAAAAAATTCAAAATTTTAAAGTTTTAAAGTGTATTTTATATCTGTATTTTTAATCTGTGTTTTTATATCTGTATTTTTAATCTGTGTGTTTATATCTGTATTTGATTGTTAGCCGCCCTGAGCCCGGTTTTGGCGGGGAAGGGCGGGATATAAATAAAAGTTTATTATTATTATTATTATTCCTGTTTCCCATAGTTTCTTTCTGCAGCAGTTGGGTGGGAGAGGAACTTGGGGGGGAAAAGAATGAAGGACATTTTTAAATTGTCCATCTCTGCTGGCAACACTTTGCTTTATTAGCTGCTTCTCTCTTTTTCTCGACAGAGCTTGGAAGATAGCGATTCTGGAAGCCAAAGCTACTCAGGTGAGCCTTCCTTGCATTCCTTGTCCGGTTTCCTGCCCTGATTCCGAACCGTTCCTGCCCCTTGAAATCATAGAATCATAGAATCCTAGAGTTGGAAGAGACCCCAAGGGCCATCCAGTCCAACCCCCTGCCAAGCAGGAAACACCATCAAAGCATTCCCGACAGGTGGCTGTCAAGCCTCTGCTTAAAGACCTCCAAAGAAGGAGACTCCACCACACTCCTTGGCAGCAAATTCCACTGTCGAACAGCTCTTACTGTCAGGAAGTTCTTCCTAATGTTTAGGTGCTCCTTATGGGCAAGAGCTCTGCAGGTTCTGAGATTATTCAGGTTTCTAGTCCTCATTGCTCCCCTGAAAATACTAATAATGATAAATAGCAGAATGTAGGCACCCTATATATAGAAAGGAGCAAACCAGTGATATTTGAGGGAGCAGGCTAGCAGGCGGAGCCCATGACTTACATCATAGGAGCCTACACAACACAAAACACGGTTGCTGCATGTAGGTTTTATTTTTTTTGGTTTTTATCTTATATTTTGGAAATGCACATCCAGGTGTTTTTTCCCCTTTAATTTTGGGGGGGGGCACCAAGAGAGTGGGGCCCTAAGCTATAGCTTGTTTAGCTTATACGTAAATCTGGCAATGTTCCCACGCCGCCCAAAGGGGCCGGTGGCAGGAGAGAGTAATTCGTGCGTTAAACTGATTCACCAGTCCCCTAGATGCCATGCCTGCCTGCTCCGAGTGGCTTTGCTCTGGAACAACAACAACAACAACAACAACAACAACAATTTATTATTTGTACCCTGCCCATCTGGCTGGGTCTCCCCAGTCACTCCATGTGGCTAGATTTTTCTCCTGCTGCGGCAGCTCTATTTTTAGCCGAGCCTTCCCCCAATTTCCCGGCCTGGCCAGCCACACAGATCAATAAGCGCAATCAGGCTGGCGATCGATGGCTTTGGCGCCGCGGGAGGGCCTCGAGCGCTCCGGACTGAATTCGAAAGTCTCCGGCCTTTGGGATCCAAAGACTTGGCAAGCTGTTCAGGATCTGCATTCCTCCCCTCCATCAACAGACTGCTGCCCCTCTCTCCTTTGGGCTCTGGGTGAGAATCTCTCCTTCGCAGCTGCCAGCTGTGCTCACATCTGGCAGGAGGTCTCCTCTTCAAATCCATGTTCTTCCCCCCCCATAGCTGCTCCATCAACAACTTAACAAAGTTGCTGAGCTTTTGTTAGCAAATTCGCAAATAAATAAATAACAACAACAACAGCAACAATAATAATAATTTGAAGCTTTTGAGCTATTTTTAAAGAAAATTGCCCAAAACAACACTGCCGATATGGGTTGCCAGACGATTTTTAGCGATTTCCGCCCAGACCCTGCTTCCGACTGCAGTATTCCGGATATTCCCGGGAAATTCTGGATGTATGGTAATCCTAAAATAGATAGAGCCATGTGTCTGCTGTCACATGAGACTAAGAATCTCTCGAGTTGTCCAATACCCTGTATGTGAAAGTGGTCCGCAAGATGAAGTTGTCTGCCCCTGTTTATTCACAGGTACACTGCCTCTGAATGTGGAAGATCCATTCTGCCATGTATAGCCTTTCCTTTATCCCTGTCTCCTTCTTCCACCCTTTAAGAGAAGCAGCGGCCTTGTAGAAGTCTTAGAGACGGGAGGCGGCGGCAGAGGGAACTGCCAAGATGAGCTTTTACTGCGGGACCCGCCTATGTCGTGTTTTCTGGATGTTGCTGGACTACAACTCCCAGCAGCCTTGAGCAGCATGTTCCAAAGTCAGGGATGATGGGAGCTGTAGTCCAGAAACATTTGGAGGGTGCACTGTTGGATTTCTCCCGCGTTACTGAATAGGACTAAGATTTTGCCTCCGCTCTGAAAACAGAAACGTCCCTTTCTTGGAATATTTGTTGTAAATCCCTCTGCCTGCCCTCGGGTTGGGGCTGGAAACTTGAGCATCGTTACACAAGTTGCCTCCTCCTGCTCCTCCATCTGCTTCTTTCCTGCTCCCCCTGAAGGATGCGCCACGGTGCGCCTCCTTGCGCACCATGTGCATAGCGGCATCGATCAAATCCGCCACCAGTGTGCCGAGGCTTCTGTGGCTCTTGCCAAGCAGAGTTCTTCGTTCCCTGCTCAGCGGGGATTGGATTTCTGAAAAGTTGCATTGGGCTACTTCCGGCGCGGCAGTTTGCTGGAGAGAAGTACTCTCCACCTGCCTCTGTGTGTGTGTGTGTGTGTGTGTGTGTGTGTGTGTGTGTGAGAGAGAGAGAGAGAGAGAGAGATGGGGAAGAGGAGACCATCAGAAATGCCTGCTCTTATTTCAGCTGACACTTGTCAAATCTCACCAATGATAGTAATAATAATAATTTATTATTTACTAGCGGACCCGGCCACGTGTTGCTGTGGTTTTTGAAATGTTTTTGCAATGCTTAGGTGTAATGCTGAGTTTAGGTTAGGTTAGATTATGTATAATATATACAGGCATGTAAAAAAGGGGGTTTCTGTGTCCAGGGGAACCCCAAAGGTGATAGATTTATTATTTATACCCTATCTGACCAGGCCTCCCCAGCCACTCTGGGCAGCTTCCAACAGAATATTAAAAACACGATTAAACATCAAACATTAAAATCTTCCCTAAACAGGACTGCCTTCAGATGTCTTCTAAAAGTCAGATAGTTGTTGATTTCCTTGACATCTGATGGGAGGGCATTCCACAGGGCAGGTGCCACTACCGAGAAGGCCATCTGCCTGGTTCCCTGTAACCTCACTTCTCGCAGGGAGGGAACCACCAGAAGGCCCTCGGAGCTGGACCTCAGTGTCCGGGCAGAATGATGGGGGTGGAGACGCTCCTTCAGGTCGAAGGGGAGCCTCCAAAGCCAATCTGGGTGCAGAGGCCAGTTGCTACGGGGAGCTGCCTCCTGCCAACCCCAGCTTCCGGCTCAGGTTTTTCTGGCTGCAAACGTTCTTGTTTCTCGCTTTCTCCAGGTGCACCTGTACGACCCATATGACGACTATTACCAGACCGTTCCCCTCGACTCCCACCAGGCGATGTACGTCAGCTCCGATTACTACGGCAACCAGTACGGGGGTATGTGCTTCTCCCCTCCCCACCCACCCTGTCCCTTTTCATCTCCCCTCCCCTTTCGTGTGCATGCACACTTCTTCAGATACCTGGGTGGGGTATAAGTTGTTTATTATTGTTGTTGTTGTAAGAATTTTAAGGTCTCAAATACAGAATAAATATTCATAAATGCACACACTTCTAAATATATGAACCATGTGTCTGAAATAGTTTGAGAGAGCAATCCTGAAGCCATTTTGACTCTCCCAGTGACCTCAAATATTCCTCCGCAGTAAGGGAGGAAAATAGGGAAAGCCTTCCCATTGTCTTTTTGCTTACAAATCCTGTCTTAAGTCGTACCTGAAGCAGTGTGCATGCACACGAAAGCTCATACCAAAAACAAACTGAGTTGGTCTCTAAGGTGCTACTGGAAGGAACTTTTTTATTTTGTTTCAACTACGGCAGACCAGCACGGCTACCTACCTGTAACTGGTCCTGTGGGAGGGAGTTCCATAGTTTCACCCAGATCTAAAGGGATGGCCTTCTGTACGCTTCAGCCGATGGGACTGACAGAAAAATCCCAGCATTTTAGTACAAGAAATATCAACAACCTCAGATATGCTGATGATACAACCTTGATGGCAGAAAGTGAGGAGGAATTAAAGAACCTTTTAATGAGGGTGAAAGAGGAGAGCGCAAAATATGGTCTGAAGCTCAACATCAAAAAAACTAAGATCATGGCCACTGGTCCCATCACCTCCTGGCAAATAGAAGGGGAAGAAATGGAGGAAGTGAGAGATTTCACTTTCTTGGGTTCCATGATCACTGCAGATGGTGACAGCACTCACGAAATTAGAAGACGCCTGCTTCTTGGGAGAAAAGCAATGACAAACCTAGACAGCATCTTAAAAAGCAAAGACATCACCTTGCCGACAAAGGTCCATATAGTTAAAGCTATGGTTTTCCCAGTAGTAATGTACGGAAGTGAGAGCTGGACCATAAAGAAGGCTGATCGCCAAAGAATTGATGCCTTTGAATTATGGTGCTGGAGGAGACTCTTGAGAGTCCCATGGACTGCAAGAAGATCAAACCTATCCATTCTTAAAGAAATCAGCCCTGCGTGCTCACTGGAAGGACAGATCCTGAAGTTGAGGCTCCAGTACTTTGGCCACCTCATGAGAAGAGAAGACTCCCTAGAAAAGACCCTGATGTTGGGAAAGATTGAGGGCACAAGGAGAAGGGGACGGCAGAGGATGAGATGGTTGGACAGTGTTCTTGAAGCTACTAACATGAGTTTGGCCAAACTGCGGGAGGCAGTGAAGGATAGGCGTGCCTGGCGTGCTCTGGTCCATGGGGTCACGAAGAGTCAGACACGACTGAACGACTGAACAACAACAACAACCCAGGCATGTGCAAAGTCCATTTCGGGGGCCTAATCCGGAACCCGTGGCTCAGCAACATCAATCCTAAAAAAAAAGCTGAAGAAAAAAAGATCGACAGCTTTGGTTGGCCCTCACGCATGTTCACTTCATCAAATCCGGCCTTCTTTGAAAAAAAATTGGGCACCCCTGAAACCATTGCTGGCTCAGGAACATCCTGAAGTGTAGGGTGACCTCTGGTGGCGCCCGGTGCGAATTTCTCTGCATTGCACAAAAAGCAGAAGAGACTGCATTGTTCAAAAGCCAGGCATTACCAACCAAAATTTCACAAAACGATTGAAACGGCTTCTGAGTTTCCTGGGACTCTCTGGAGCTATGACTTGAATATGCACAGCTGTGGTGAGAGGTCACGCTTGGAGTGATCAGTGGATTCAAATGGCAAAAAGAGAGAGATTTTCCGACTAAAAGAAAGTTAGGGATAACTTTCTGACAGGAAGACTGGCTGAGGGAGCATACAGCTTCCGAGTCATGTGGCCAGCATGACTAAGCCGCTTCTGGCGAACAAGAGCAGCACACGGAAATGCTGTTTACCTTCCCGCCAGAGTGGTACCTATTTATCTACTTGCACTTTGACGTGCTTTTGAACTGCTAGGTGGGCAGGAGCAGGGACTGAGCAATGGGAGCTCACCTCGTCGCGGGGATTCGAACCGCCAACCTTCTGATCGGCATAGCCCTAGGCTCTGTGCTTTGACCCACAGCGCCACCCGCGTGTTTAGCTCATACGTAAATCCGACACTGGCCGTGTTTCCTGTGTACATCGCTCACTGCATCTGTTCCTTTTCCTCTCTCCGCAGCACCCGGAACGACCCACGTCATTTTCCGCGAGGATCCGTACCGCGTCTCCGGAGACCAGATGGCCTTGGGCCTGCTGGCGGGGGCCGCCTCGGGGGCGGCACTGGGCTCGTTCATGTGGATGCCCTGTTGGTTCTGAGCCCCCTCTTCTGCAGACCCAGCCCAGATGCTCAGCTAAGACGCCGCCGCAATTCCGCCTGGAGAGGGAGGGCCGAAGGGGACCTGCTCTGTAGGGGAGGTCAGGGGTGGGCAGAAGCAAAATCGGGATCCCCCGGGAGATCTCTGGGACATTTGCGGGAAGCCGGCGGCCCGTCCCTTATCGCTAAATCGTCTTAACAAAAGAGTTAGCAGCAGAAAGGCTTCTTTCGTCGCAAGGAGGCCGTTTGCATCCCTGATGGGCTTGCTCAGGTGTAGGTAAGCCCAGGTGGGTATGGTAGGCAGTTGGCCACGCCCAGTCTCAGCCGCCATTCTTCATCTAGCCCCGCCCCCTGAGCCGCCATTTTGCACATGGCCCCGCCCACCCGAGCCACCAGTTTGTCTGCTCTAACAAACCATCGCTAGGAAATATAATCAAAAATGGATTCCACCAGCCTGGTATCTGCCCACACCTGATGTCGACTCCTGGTGATATTTGCTCCTGCCGCCAATTACAGGAGCCCGCCCGCCTTTCTCCGCTGCTCCTGCACCCTCCCTCCCCATTTCGCTTTGCTTGGCACCCTCCAGCTTGGCTTACTCAAACCGGTCTTTGTGTATTTTGGGGGCGTAGCTGCCAGCTACGTTGTCCTGCCTCCCTGAACAACACCTCAGTGCCCGCTTCCCCCACCTTGAGAGGGAGGTGTTGATTCTGGCACCCTGGAAATTGCAAATGATTTCCCAGCTGCACCAGGGCACTTGTGGAAAAGGGCAGAATACAACCCACCCCCAGTGCCCAGCAGCTACAAACTTTTCCCACTGTTCTTTCTGCCAAGGGCCCCCTCTGCATTTTGACGCTTCCACAGCAGGCCGAAATTCAGCAGGTCAAGCCTTTCCGCAACAATGGGGAGTGGCTGCACCTGCTGAATTACTGCTTCTCCAAGGCACAGAGCCCTGCAGGGATGGAAGCCGCAAACCTCCGGGTTACAGATGTCAGCTTTCAGCTTGACCTTATTTATTCCGGCGAAACGAGCAGCCCTAAATGGCTCCTGGGGGGCTCGTTTCAGATTTCTGGTTGTAGTAGAGGTGTGTTGCCATCCCTCCCAGACACTTGGAGGTGTTGTGGCTGCTCTCACCAGGATCATGGCCTTGGGACTCTGGCTAATTTCTGGGATGGTAGCCGTTTTCAAGTCGCCTGGCAACAGAGCAGCTGTAGCTCAGAAGGTCCCCGGTTCAATTCCCAAGGGCATCTTCAGGTTTCCGCCATAAATCCAGCAGGGCTGCTGCCTGCCTGTGTGGGCAACACTGAGTTCAATGAACCAACGGTCTGACTCTGTAGGAGGCGGGCTTCCTAGCTTCCTAAAAGTCATAGGACACTTTGGAAAACTGCCAAATTGATTATGGCACAAGCTCTTCATGCAATGAAGTTTAGTCCGTGGAAGCGCCTGCTGTAATAAGGGTGTCACAGCACAATGATGCAGAAGTTAAGTCCCACTGAGTTCAAAGGGGGCTGGTGTCCCCTATATGTCTGCTGTTTTTGCAGGTTACAGTGGTGGGTTTGTGCTTCTTTTGTTTTATGGAAGTGTAAACAACTGCAGTGGAGGGATAGAGGTTTTTCCTCCCTCTGTCGTAACACTAGAACTCGCGGTCATCCAGCAAAGCTGAAGGCTGGAAGAGGCAGGGCAAAGGAAATGACTTCTTCACGCAGCACGTAGTTTAAACTGTGGAACTGCCTGCCACAGGAGGGAGCGATGGCCACCAACTTGGCTTTGAAAGGGGACCAGGCAAACGCATGGAGGATAAGGCCGTGCTTAGGCTCTGCTCTGAACGCCAGTTCCTTGTGGGGTTTCCCATCTTCTTGGCCGCTGTGAGACTGGGGTGCTGGCTACACAAGCCTTTGGCCTGATCTCTAGAATCATAGAGAGTTGGAAGGGGAACAAAAGGTCATCTGGTCCCTGCAGTGCAAGAATCGCAGCAGGACTCTCCTCGTGCCCTTTGCCCATTTGGTGTGAAATTTTTCACGGCCGCCCCACCAGAGGGTTGCCCGGCCTGAGCATGAAAAACTCTGAAGCAATAGTTTAAAAGCAGAGGTGCTATAGAGGAGTGCTGAGGAGGAACAGTGTCAGAGACACACACCCCAGGTTGCCCCCAATAACACCCTGCCCTAGAGCAGTAGCTTGGCAAGGCTGAGTGGCAGAAATGCCTTGCTTGTGTTTTAGCAAGTGAAAGGTAGATTTTGTGAGGTTGCTAGCAACAAGGCCTGGCCCTTGAGCAAGTGCTTAAAATAAAAATGGGTGGGAAGCGGAAGATGCAAGCGGCAGAAATGAGCAGGAGCAAGCTCTCCCAAGTGCCACAATGCTAAAATGGCAGCGATCTCTTTTCTTGGCAGTTTCAGAACTTTTCCTCTCTGCAACTTGAAAGCACAATGGTGTGACCAAGCCACAACCAATTGCACTTCACAGCTAACAACGCAAATATACAGCCTCTCTTCCTCTTCTGTTTATTTCCTTTCCAAAGTTATTTATTGACCATTCCCCCCCGCCCCAGAAATTCCCAAAGCAGCATGCAAAATTAAAAGAAAAAGAATCTCCCCTCCCCTCCCTATGAATCAATAACATTACTGTCATTAAAACAACTTCCTTTATTACAACTATTCCAGGGGGTTGCACTGCCAGCCAGCTTCCTTCCCCCTCCATAGTCTCAGCTTTGAACTCAGCAGGGAGGATGGGGAATATGTGAGAATGAGTTGGCTCTGGCGCCACCTACTGTTCAGCTCCCTGCCTTCTGCCCTACCGGTTGGCACTACTCATAGAATCGCAGAATTGTAGAGTTGGAAGGGACCCCTAGAGTCATCTGGTGCAACTCCTCGCAATGCAGGGATCTCAAGTCTCCTTCTTTGGAGGTCTTTAAGCAGAGGCTTGACAGCCACCTGTCAAGAATGCTTTGATGGTGTTCCTGCTTGGCAGGGGGTTGGACTGGATGGCCCTTGGGGTCTCTTCCAACTCTATGATTCTAAGTGGGAGGCTGCCTGTCAAAAGATGGAAGTGGGGTTTGTGAGCATCGCTTGTCGCCCTGCTGTTCATCCCTAGGAGGTGAGCATTTACCAGGGGGGCACCCCCCCCCCGCTACTACCCTGTTTGCTTCTACTCCCGTTCATTGTAGTAGCTCAAAGTTCTCTTGGGGGTGTTCTCACATTCTGGAGGCAGAACTGCAGGTTGCATCTAGTTCCAGGATTCCATAAGCACACATTGCATTGACTGGCAAAGCAGAATGTGAAACGCTGCAAAGCAAAGGCATTTGGACTTCCAGCTGCTCAGGTGCAAATCGAAGGTGCCGCGTAGTCAAGGCTAAATGTTTTACTTTAAATCTCTCTGGGTTGTATTCCACGTAGCACTGAAGGGAACAATTTCTTCCTGCATGACGGAACATTCTCCTTCTCCCCCCCCCAATAGCTGTCAACTTTCGGATTTGAAAATAAGGGATTTCCCCCAAAACTTTCGGTTTTGAAAATAAGGGATGCCGCGAGGGCGGTGCAATGGTACCAAGTAGCCTCGCCACCCTGCGCTCCAGAGGCTGCGTGCGAACGGGTGGGCGAAAGAGCGAGCGCGTAGATGGCAGGCAGGCTGTCTGTCTGGTTGGGCGTGAGGGTCTGGCTGCACAAGGCATGCAAGCTCCGCCCCCAGTCGGTCTCAGACTCCTTATTGGCAGCCGAGCAACGCAGCTGAGGAGCCTCCCTGGCCGGCAGGGAGGGAAAGGAGCTGCTTCCTTTGAAATCCGGGGAATTTAAGGGCTATTAACAATCCGGGATAGCAGCGGGAAACGGCATTGGAATATGGGAGTTTCCCGCCCAAAAAAGGGAGGGTTGACAGCTATGCCCCCTCTCTGGCACGGTTTTGGGGATGGCACAAAGAGCACTGGGGCACTAAGGAGAGGAAACATCCTTGCATTAATGCAAAAAGTCTGAATACTGCCCCATTTCGTTAGTCTGCGTAATAAATAAGGTTTACGTGATTCTCTTGTGTGTGACTCTTAAGCAGATTAGTCAGAAATATGCTTTAACACCCCGGGGGGGGGCATTATTGCTGCCTTGCGGTTTGTGGAATGTGCATATGCAAAGAATCATGGAACGAGTTGTTTGTGTGTAGTTCTGCCTTTTCTGAGGGACTTTCAATTGTCCTGTCAGGCCTTGCTCATTAGTTAAAGGCCAATTCAAACAAGAGTCAGGTATTTTTGTACTTGGGTACAAAAGATCGCGCCTCTTTTAAAAAGAAAACAGCCCAGAATAAATCCATGCACACTTCACCTCTGGATTTGCAGGGAAATGAGCTGTACCTAAGCACGAAAATATCTCTCGTCGCTGAGAGTGCAGCAGCCGAGGGGTCAGTGAAGCTGCTAGCCACTGCTGGGAGGGGGGGTGCCGTTCAGGCCCCTGGAGTCCTCAGCTGGGAAATGGGGGTGTCTGGAGCCCCTCACTATTCACAGCACAAGCAAGACCTCGCTTAGGTTCGCTTCTCGCACCACACATTTCAGTGTCTGGGTTTCTCGTGTGTCAGTTTGCAGTTTGGTTCTGTCAAGTGTTGTTCAAAGCACTAATAGTTATGTATATTTTTGGGGGGGGGGAATAAAAGCTATTTAAGAATAATAAAAGTTGCTATTCACTGCACCGAAGTCTGTTTCCTTTGTGGGGAAAGGGTCTGTAGAGTCCAGCCTTTGATGGGCCTTGGCCAACCAGGTGTTTTGGACTACAACTCCCAGAAGCCCTAGCCAGCATGTGATGCTAGGACTGATGGGAGAGAATAGCTCTGCTCGCTGGGAGTGATGGGAATCGTAGTTCACAACATCTTAAGGGTGGCTTTCTCAAGAATCGGGAGTGCCAGCTGGCTTTTCCCTTCTGGTCAGGCTTTTATGCCTTCAACAAATGCATACCGGGCACAAGATGAGGGAAGCTTTCACCCTCCTAACAGCAAGAAGGGGATGCCTGCTCAAACACAGAAATAATTCTGAACTTGGTTGTTCTAATTCTAGCAAGCAACCAGCAGATGGCACTAAAGAGACATCTAGCATCTCTAGTCCCCTCCTGGAAAACCGGACTCCCAGATCAATGAGAAGTTATACAATCTGTTAATGTCCTTGACGTAGCAACACTGAGTATGTTTTAGATTACTGTTATTGTTATACTTAGTTTTTTTTTTTCACAAAAGTGACTCAACAGCACCTATATCCAAAACTCAGGTGCCGTCCCTACAAGTTCTGTATCTGTATGTGGTAAGGTAAAGGTAAAGGGACTCCTGACCATTAGGTCCAGTCGTGTCCGACTCTGGGGTTGCGGCACTCATCTCGCTTTATTGGCTGAGAGCCGGCGTACGGCTTCCAGGTCATGTGGCCAGCATGACAAAGCCGCTTCTGGCAAACCAGAGCAGCGCACGGAAACGCCGTTTACCTTCCCGCCAGAGCGGTTCCTATTTATCTACTTGCACTTTGACGTGCTTTCGAACTGCTAGGTTGGCAGGAGCAGGGACCGAGCAACGGGAGCTCACCCCATCGCAGGGATTCGAACCGCCGACCTTCTGATCAGCAAGCCCTAGGCTCTGTGGTTTAACCCACAGCGCCACCTGGGTCCCTTCTGTATGTGGTACAAATCACAATTCAGGGCCAAATTCAACCACCCAGCTGTATTATCGAAAGCCAGCAAAAGGATTTCTGCTAGTGCAGCTGGAATTTCTGTTCTTGTGCACCACACACCTGGTGCCATCCCAAAATCTGCTCCAGGCTTAGAGGGCACCAAGGGAAGGGGGGGGGGGAGAGAGATAGAACCATAGAATTGTGGAGTTGGAAGGGACCTCAAGGGCCATCTAGTCCAACCCCCTGCAACCCAGGAATCACAGCTCTAGAATCCCTGACGGAGGACCCGCCAAACCTCTGCTCAAAAACCTCTAAGGAAGGAGGCTCCACCACCTTCCGAAGGAGACCGTTCCGCTGTCAAACGGCTCTTGCTTCCAGAAAGGCCTTCCCAAGGTTGAGTCAGGGAGAAAATTCCATCGCGCAAGGCAAATTCTCCTTAGCTGTGGAGCTACGTTGAATACAAACCTTACTGGCCTTAAGTTCCATTTCCATCCAAATGCATTTGCACTCTTTGTCTTTAGCAATTCTGCTCCCTGGGGAAGAGAGGTGGTGATGGAAAGCAGAGGGAAGGCCTTGGGCTGTTTGGGGTTACTGGCAACCTTCCTTTCTCCTGGAAGAGAACACACACAACCCTGGCTCCCACTGGCAAAAGCTCCCCATCTCCCTATGAATTGGATAGGGCAGGGGGTCAGCAAACTAAGGCCCGTGGGACGGATCAGGCCCAATTGCCCTCTGGATCTGGCCTGCGGACAGTCCTGGAATCGCCACTTGGATTGCCGTGATCGTTCGGGCTGCACAATTATTACTTTTGAAATATTTCCCTGGGCGCCATTCCCCCCACGCACCGCGGCGGCACCTCCTCCCGGCTTCTCCCCGCCCTGTGAAGAAAGGGAGCTGGGCTTCGAATGGTGCCAACAGCCAGCCAATCCGAAGCCTCTCCGTCCATGGCCATGCTGTGGGCATCGCGACGGGTGCGCCGCATGGCGTCGTGGGGCTTCGGCTGGAGCTTGGCATGCTTGCTGGCCCCGTGACGGGCGCCTGGGAAAGCTGGCCCGGAAAGGAGAGGCGCCGGCTCCCAACCGCAGGCAGAGCGGCAGAAGAGGTAGGAAAGGGAGGAGAGGGGCTGGGGGAGAGAGAGAAGCGCCCCCCCTGGCTGCATGCGTGTGCGTGTGTGCGTGCAGTCCAGCACACCAAAAGATCTGAGGGGCACTGAACTGGCCCCCTCCTAAAAAAATTTGCTGACCCCTGGGATAGGGCTTTCCCCGTATTTGAGGAAGGTCACTGGCGCCTTTGCAACCAGTCCCAATAAAGATCTCAGATTCATAGAATCCTAGAGTTGGAAGAGACCCCAAGGGCCATCCAGTCCAACCCCCTGCCAAGCAGGAAACACCATCCAAGCATTCCTGACAGGTGGCTGTCAAGCCTCTGCTTAAAGACCTCCAAAGAAGGAGACTCCACCACCCTCCTTGGCAGCAAATTCCACTGTCGAACAGCTCTTACTGTCAGGAAGTTCTTCCTAATGTTTAGGTGGAATCTTCTTTCTTGTAGTTTGAATCCATTGCTCCGTGTCCTCTTCTCTGGAGCAGCAGAAAACAACCTTTCTCCCTCCTCTATATGACATCCTTTTATATATTTGAACATGGCTATCCTATCACCCCTTAACCTTCTCTTCTCCAGGCTAAACATACCCAGCTCCCTAAGCCGTTCCTCATAAGGCATCGTTTCCAGGCCTTTGACCATTTTGGTTGCCCTCCTCTGGACACATTCCAGCTTGTCGGTATCCTTCTTGAACTGTGGTGCCCAGAATTGGACACAGTATTCCAGGTGGGGTCTGACCAGAGCGGAATACAGTGGTATTCCACAGATTCCACAGATTCATTTGCTTGGCCAACGCACCAAACCCAAAGAGTGAAAGGCACCGCAACAACTTGCCTCGGCTACATGCCACCCAAACTGGCCCTCCCCACCCTCCTAGCACTGTCATGCCTGCAAGGAGGAGCGCTAGAGGCCAGGAAGGAGGGCTGGGAGATGGGGGCCGTAGTAGCGGCGTAAAATGAGCGGAGCCATAGGCCTGTCGATTTTAGTGTTTTGATTAGATACTTTATTGGAAGCAAAAAATTCTGTGCATGTTTAAAAAAATCCAACCCGTGTACACATTTTCATTGCTTTAAGAACCCAAGCCACGGAAAACTCAATATTAAAAAGCAGCAAGATGGATCATGTTTTTAATTTTTTGTGGTTTTTTTTTTTTTTTTTACTCTTCGCACACATAGAATACAACAATACAGGAAAAGTAGCCAGGCCTCCCCTTTCGTTTCTTTTCGGGAAAAGAACACATCCATCTGTCGTCGCCATATTTAAACGCTTAATTCCAGACATGCTACTTCCAAAAAGGAAAAGGAAAGATAAACCACCTCTTCAATATTGCATTAAAAGCATTTGGGTGTCTTGTTCTGCCCTTTTAAACATACGATGACATTGCTGTTATATGCAAAGTTACTGGAAACTCAGGTCAAAGTGATGAATTTTGCCATTCCAATTCCACAATGTAGGAACAGAGAGACTTTGCGTGTGCACATCCGAAGCTGGGGTGCCTGGGGAGGGGGCTTCCCCCCCTAAATGAAGGGGGGCATTGAAGATAGAGAGGGAGAGCCAGTTCTCCCCACCCCCCTATTTTAAACGATCACTTAGAAAAACGGAAACTCAAGAGGCCCTTCCTGGATTGTACCCCTCCCCAGCTGCAAACGCTCCTCCTACAAACAATGTATTTACAGTTGTGTTAACTTACACAGCAACTTCACAATGACTAGTACAGATTAAGAGAGTGCACTTCTAGAGTGAGCATGTGAATGTGTGTCCACTTCCCAGTGTGTTTCTTGGATAGCTATATCTCGTGACATTGCCAAAGCGCTAAATAGATTAACAAACACCTCCCCCCCCCCGCACAAAAAAAAAAAAATACCCTTGAAGACAGTAAAAAAAAAGCAAAGAAATAAATATTGAAGGTTACCATGGTTAATTGTAGTCCAGTTAAAACGTAATACTAAACAACCAATTATTTAACCAAACTACGCAGAGATAACAAATACACGAGACTCTGAAGACCCAAAATAATAAAAAATGCTAAAAACAAAGGCAAAAGTCTGCATAATTTTAAGTTTTGTTTCCATCTTTTGTTCCCTTCCTTTTTTCATCTAAGGGACTTTTAAAATCTACTTTTACAAGTACCCCCCTCCCTTTCCATTTATCTTGAACTCAGGACTAGTCTCTTCTGCTCTGTCTCCTCATCTCCATTACGTATTAACTATGTTGGATCTTTAAATGGTTGGCAGCGTAGGTGTCTCTTTTCAGAGATGGATTCACAGCTCGACCAAGTTGTCTATAGTGCCAGAACCTGTTTGTAGCCTCTGTGCCTTCTCCCATCCTCATTCTGAAGACATTCCAGCCTAGTGCAGCAGCCCCAAAGGTGCACTGCAAACCGGTTCGTTTGTTCTGTGGGGCTTCTATGTAGAGCGAACAGTTTCTAAACTCCCGAGAACAGTATCTGCAACTTTGCCCCTTTACAAAAAGCATCTTATTAGCATTTTAAACAGGCTACTGTTTAGAAAAAAAATGGCCAGAGGATCTCAACCAAAAAAGGCAAAGCAGGCTAGTTTTGGTTTTTGCAAAAGAACAGGCTGAACATCCACACTGCCTGCCTTGGGGGCCGACTCATTTTTACCCTGCATATACTCCTTTCCACCAAATTCCAAACGTTCTACTCCCATTTCCACTAATTCTGTAAGTGCAATATTGAAACGTTAAAAAAAAATATTACCAAATTTGTAGCTATCTTTCTGGTGGGGCTGCTGTTTTCAAAAGAATCACTGAAATACGCTAGAATCGTTTTGGCTCGTTTCGAAACTTCCTTATAAATAACAAAGACACTGACTTTCTTTTGTGCTTGTGAAGCTAACAGATCATCTTCACGAGACAAGCAGCAATGATGAACCGCGGCTACGTTACGGATGGGGTGGGGGTGGAGGGTGGGCAAGCCAATAGTCACATTGCTGCCAAGGAGTCTGGGGAGGGGAAAGGGCGGGGGGAGAGGGAGAAGCAGTGATGGTCTGGAGAAAGGTAGGAGAAAAGCAATACACTATATTAGCACGAACAGCCGCCTTCACTGACTGGCTGCTCTTGAGGCTTTTCGAGTTTGATGTCGATCACTGTTGGAGGAAAGCAGTTAAGAGAAATAAAGAGCAGAAAGAGGAAGACAGCCTTCCAGGCTGAAACGGCCTCCCCGCAAGTCTCATTAAATGCCCAAACCTTCTGAAAACATTAATTTCCCACTGGGTGAAAACTGCAGCTCCTCCACCTGCAACTACAGTGGTGCCTCGCTTGTCGAACGTACCGTATTTTTCGCTCCATAAGATGCACTTTTTTCCTCCTAAAAAGTAAGGGGAAATGTCTGTGCGAATGCATGGTCCCTGGAGCCAAATTGCCTAGGGGTCAAAAGCAGATTGTGCTCTTTTTTTTTTTACAAAGAGAGAAGAGGGTGTTGAAAGGAAGCCGCTGAACAGCTGTTTAGCAAGCGATCGGGGAGAGAGATAAGGCTCCCTTTCCAGCCCCGCCCTCTTGCCCAGGCCTCCGTTGTTGAATGCAGAGGGAAGCTGTTTGTTTCCCCAGCGACATGTGACTGGCTGATTAGATTATCTGTCTGGAAACTGTAGAAATGGCTCCCTTTCCTGTAGGACTAGAAGCTGCAAACTGTGAGTTGAACCCCATAAAAATGGGGCTTTTCCTCTTTGAAAAAGAAGCTGCACCACTGTCAGCTGATCCTCAAAAAAGCAGGGCTTTTCCCTTTGCAAAAAAAGCTGCACCACTTTGAGCTGATCCTCAAAAAAAACAGGGCTTTCCCCCTTTCCTCCTCTAAAAACTAGGTGCGTCTTATGTTCAGGTGCATCTTATGGAGCAAAAAATACGGTAATCCGTTCCAGAAGACCGTTCGACTTCTGAAACGTTCGACAACCAAGGCACAAAGGGCGGTCTGCAAAGGTTGGGGGGAAATGCAGCTGAAGCCGTTCAACTTCCGAGGTGCATTCGAAAACAGAAGCAATTGCTTCCGGGTTTTTGGCGCTCGAAAACTAAAACGTTAGGCTTCCAAGATGCTTGAAAACTGAGGCACCACTGTATATAATACTGCAAACTGCCCTGTGATCCTCAGATGAAGGGTGGCATAGAAATTTTAACTACAGCAAGTGCTGGCAACTGATTTCCAAACAATGGGAATGCCTGGTCAAGTTTGTGATGGTTGCGGAGTCAGCTTGGGAAAGCCCCAGTGTCTGAACAGGTTTTCCTTTTGCTTGTAACCGTCAGCACCGAGGAGGAATGAAGCCTCCTTTGATTTTCAGCAAGTGTTGCTTCCTTGAGGTTGCATCCCAGAAAGAAGTACCAACCATCTCCTGAAGCTCTGAAAGCCTGGATATCCCTCTCAAGTGTGGTTGTGATTGTTCTCTCTGTGACTGAGAACTAGCCTTCCGGTTTGCTCTTTTTTCTCCTCCCTCCCCAACCTCTTTTCCTTCTGTGTTGTGTGTTTTAGAGTGTAAGTCTGAGGAGAGAATCTGCATTATTACTGATCTTTGTAAGTTTGATCTGGGAGGCTTTTTGCAGGGGGAAACAGATCTAATTAAGGGAAAGCAAGCTAAAACGCTTTGTATGCTGTGGGTAGTACGACACACACATGTGGCAATAGAAGCAAGGACCTTTGAACGTTTGTCTTCCAGCACTGCATGTCGTGTTAACCCACCATGTCATAAATGCCTCCTTTATCAGTTCTGATCAGAACAAACAATTCACACAACCATGACTAGAACTAACAATTCAGAAGGGCTGGAAGGCGATAAAAGTGGCTATCAATAGCCAGGGCAGAGGAATGACAAGCGAGGTGCCTCTGACCAAAGTTCTCCTTAGCCCATTCAGAAATCCACTGCTACCTACATTCTAGAAGAGGCACAATCACAAGAGGACTCTGATCTCGCCTTACTTTTGAAGACTGAACTCTGTCCACTAAAGCAGACTTCCGACATTAACCTATTGGGCAATAACGGCAACATCACCAGGGTTTTTGAGTGAATAAATTCATGAAGGGTTATCATGCCTTTTCTGTTCAGCTACCCTCATCAGAAAAAAAGCTGCACTCGCTGCCTTGCGGGACATCTTCGAGTAAATCAGGCATCCCCAAACTCGGCACTCTAGATGTTTTGGGACTACAATTCCCATTATCCCTGACCACTGGTCCTGTTAACTAAGGATGGGAGTTGTAGTCCCAAAACATCTGGAGGGTCAAGTTTGGGGATGCTGCGAGTAAATCCTACACAAATCTGGAGTGGAGTCCCTAAGACGGCATCTGTTTTCCTTTGGACCATCTCAGTGGGCAAGGGGGGGAGGTCTTGTCGTCTGGGCAGCCCAGGACCTCCACACACACTGCCCAGGCTTGCATTCTGGGGAGGGTCACTTCTATGCTACCAAAGCAGCAAAAACAACATGGGATTCAGCAATTACGAATTACTGGTCTCTGCAGCCACAGCAGGCGCTGTGATTCTCCAGCAGTTCGACTTCACCCCTGGAGGCGGCACTCCATAGTCTCTCGAGACAGACGGATGCCAACAACCTTCATCAGGGTCTCACTGGGACCAGGAAGCGGGTCTTCTTATACTTTCCCCCACAGCCACCTGTGATTGACAACTGAACTAATGGACTTTTCTTCACATTGTACGGCCTAGTCGACCCAATCACTGGGTTTGAGGTCAAGTGGCAATTTCCCTGCAAAGCAAACTACTCATGAACTCTGGTTTGGGGGCCTTTGGGCTTGCCTCAATTGCTTCAGCTACCTGGCAGGGATCGTTTTCAGTGGGCACACTTGCATATTGTGGACGGCAATTCCAAGTTAAAATGCTCAACCCAAATCTTCTGATAATCCCCACCTCGAGTCTCTTTTGAAGAGCTCTCTTTTTGCACTTTTTACCCACCGCTCTCCCCAACTCAGAAAGCTATGCTTTCTTCAATCCCATGGACCTCGGCACCTCCTCCCCTACTTAATCCACAGGCTGCAAATGCTGGACTGAAAGGATACTGTCTTCTCTGCTTTTGTCCTGCGTGCTTTCCATCCCAGGCAAGGCAGCAGCCACACGTCGGAAAAGCTAGAAAGGGGTTGGGGCAGAAGGAAACAGAAGGAGTAAATCAGAAACACAACAACCAATTCAGGAGGGAGGCATCTGTTGCAATACATGCAGCTGCACTGGGAAACGGTCCTGTGCTCAAAGACTCCCAGGCCAGATTGCAAGCCTGTTGATTCTGCACAGGGCAAAATAAAGTCATGCATGTCTCCCCCGCAACTTATCTTTTTGCATCCAGGCAAAAAGAGGTGCCTAGCACATACCATCACGATGAAACTTAAGTGCACCTCCTTCTCAACGGGAGAGGTGGGCAACTGCCCATCAATGAATTCAAGACAATTTTAACCAGGAAGTTGCTCTAAAGAAGAGTTTGGATTTGATATCCCGCTTTATCACTACCCGAAGGAGTCTCAAAGTGGCTCACATTCTCCTTTCCCTTCCTCCCCCCCAACAAACACTCTGTGAGTGAGTGGGGCTGAGAGACTTCAGAGAAGTGGGACTAGCCTAAAGTCACCCAGCAGCTGCATGTGGAGGAGCGGGGAATCGAACACGGTTCACCAGATTACGAGTCTACCGCTCTTAACCACTACACCACACTGGCTCTCAAGTTGTCCTCAGGATGCAAGTAACTGGGCATTTAAGGGCAATGCTAATGCAAACACACAAAACCAGGGGTGGGCAGCACACAGCCTCCTGGCCGACACCCATACTTCAAATCTCAGTTTTCAAAAAACAAGATGAGAAAGCTTCAACCTCTCATTCTCAAAGAGGCCATCAAAAGAATGATGTTTGAAAGCAGCAAACCACCTTACCACTAGGATTCCCAAATCTCCCCCCCCCCCAGCTCTTCCCATGCGCAGCTCCTACTCTGGTTAATGGCCTGTGGCATCTCAACCTGCGCTCTCAGGTTTGGACCAATGTTCCATTTCATGGTGTCAAATTTCCCTTTGTCGGTTGTTCAATAAGAGAGCCACGCCATCTGTCTTTTAGTTCTTTTAATCAGTGCTCAATTATATACAGTGCAGAGCTCAATCTTATCATGTCTCTTCAGTCACTAGCAGAATCCGGAAGTGCCTCCCTCCGATTTTGGCGCCAACACAACAATCTGAAATCGCCTCCTCCTCCTACGTAATCTCTGTGCCGGACCTGACGACTGTCCCTCCGATTGAGCCTGCTGGGTGGTGCCAGGCCTCTCACTCAATCTCTGGAGCCCTGGCACTCCTTCTCTCCCAGCCACTAACTGCTTCTCCCCGAGGAACTGCTGGTTTCACTTGCAGATGAATCAGTAGTCAAAACAGGTGGCTGCTCCCTATAAACACTCAGAGCTGGACTGGCAGGGGGAGGCAGATCCCTGACACATGGGATTATTCTTGCTCTGGGGAAAACCAGTGGGTCCTCTGTTCACCATGGTTAATCATACTGGGTAATCAAAGGGTGGTGAGGAATACTGAAAAGGCCTGAACACACCTTGGTCTGCATCTTCCTATGCTCATCCCAACGTCACAGCTTCCGCTGCCTGCCTAAACAAAGGACTCCAAGGCGCTGGCGGTGTCTTTAAGTGATTATATTACCACAAGCTCCTTTCTTCTGCTGCCTGTGCTGGAGGGCTGCCCTTTGCAGTATTTGCCAGTACTGTATTTAAAGACCATACTTTTCCTTTTTTCCCCCTTTTTTTTTTGGAAGTCTTTTCTAAAAACGGAGTCACTTGACAGGAACCAATTGGATTACTGCATTTAAATCCAGCTGCTGACAACAGGCATTTTAAAATACAGTAATCACTTCTTTATATTTAAGCTGGGAACAAAATTATGCCCTGAGCAAGGTTGTCCACCAAAATTACCAAACTAAAGAGAGGGAATTGGCAAGCAAGTCAAGTCAAAGTGGATTTACCAGTCGGAGCATGCAAGAATAAATCCAATTAGGGAAACGTTACAAAAAGCCAGAAAGCGGCATAAGGAATTCACGGTCTTCACACTCCAGTGTTCCTTTCCTAATGTTTAGTGCCTATTTTATTTGTCTCCTTGGGCTACGGATTTCTATGCAGCACGAAGGAATGCCGCTGTAGCAGGACGAAAGTGCAGCCTCATCTTTCAACATGAACCTGAACATCATTTAGTGTTGCATCCTTTGTCAATATAAAAAAAAAAAAAACCAGGGTCCCTGCCTCTGCAGCTTTTCAACAGTTCTCCCAACCCAGGTTTCTCCAAGACTTGCAGCAGGCACAGGGGATAGGCTTGCAACCCTTTCTTGGCAACCGTGAGATCTTTAAACCAATAAATCCCTGGGAAGTCAGGTTCCATCCCAAGGGGACACAAGGCATGTAAGCACACCCAGCCTAGCACATACACCTACCAAAACTCCAGAAGAATTATGTACAGTGGTACCTTGGTTCTCAAACGCCTTGGTACTCAAACAACTTGGAACCCAAACACTGCAAACCTGGGAGTAAGTGTTCCGGTTCGCAAACTTTTTTCAGAAGCCGAACGTGCTCTGTTTTGAGTGTCTGTCTGTTTTTGCTATTTGTTTTGCGTTTTTGTTTCTGCGGCTCTTTTTGTGTGTGTGTGACTGTGTGGAACCCAGTTCACCTACTGATTGATTGATTGTGTGATGGCAGTACATTGCCTATTGCTTTCATTTTATGGATCAATGGTTTCGTTAGATAGCAAAATTCATGTTAAATTGCTGTTTTAGGGGTTGTTTTTAAAAGTCTGGAACGGATTAATCCAATCTGCATTACTTTCTATGGGAAAGCACACCTTGGTTTTGGAACACTTTGGTTTTGGAACGGACTTCCGGAATGGATTAAGTTTGAGAACCAAGGTACCACTATATTCAGTTTTATTTTATTTTAAGTTTGTCTGCCACTCTTAGCCCCACCCCATCCCCAGCAAATAGTCTATGGCATGCTAAGGGCCTGTTCATAAGATTCTTTCAGCATACAAGAATTTGGGTGGACCTAATCCTGGCATAGTTGAGCACACTGGGGGAAATAGTTGTCTGACTGTGTTACTGTGGGACAACTGACTACTTGACAAAGCAATTCAACAACCAATGAATCCAAAACAGCATTCTGATGAAAGCGGGAAAAGTTCTGCAAATCGATCTCGCGTTTTCTAATGTGACTGCAGTTATTCGAGCTGAAAACATGACTTTACTCCAAGAAATTACCCCACTCCCCCAATTTTGGGGTGCTGCCTCCCCACCACTTACCTGTTTTACATTGTATCCTGCCTTTGCGCTAGTTTCAATAAACATTACATTCAGCTCTTTGGCTTTCCTCTCCCCTTCTTCAATAGATACTTGCCTGGAGAAAGAGGGAAGACGTTGACCAAGATGACATTACAGGCACCTGCAATCTTGACTGCCCACCCATCCTGCAGCCGCCTCCCTCATTCATCCCCAAAAGCGTTTACAGAACCGCTACCAGCTTCCACATTCTAGGTGGTCCAAGACATTAACATGAACAAGCAAGACCTGCATTTTTATAGCACTGTCAATGCACTTAAAAGAGTAACCTAACGAGGGAGACAGCCCCCTATGCCCTCAATAACTCAAGGATTAAATATTTTTGCAGATTTTTACACAGTTAGCAAGGGATGCATATTTCAGGAAGGGTTGAGGACTTGGTGGGCTAAGCCAAAAACTTCAGTGAAGAGGTGGGTGTTGCGCTAGTGTTTGGAGGAAGACTGGGAGTGACACCAGCCCACTCAGAGAGCAAGGGAAAAACAGCAAATGCCTTTTAAGGGAGCAGGAAGTTTTGGATCTCATTTTGGTGGCTGAAAAAATGAATCATTTCTCTAGGAATCTTCCTAACTCTCTGGAGGTTTGCCCTCTACAAGAGCACTCCTTGGAACTGTCAATTCATATCCCCCACCTCTTTTTGGGTGTTACCATGAGTAAGCAGTACATGAATCATAATCAGTTAACCCAGGGGTAGGCAACCTAAGGCCCACAGGCCGGATGCGGCCCAATCGCCTTCTCAATCCGGCCCGTGGATGGTCTGGGAATCGGCGTGTTTTCACACGAGTAGAATGTGTGCTTTTATTTAAAATAAATCTCTGGGTTATTTGTGGGGCATAGGAATTCGTTCATTCCCCCCCCCCAAAATTATAGTCCGGCCCACCACATGGTCTGAGGGATGGTGGACCGGCCCACGGCTGAAAAAGGTTGCTGACCTCCAAGTTAACCTCTTAATACCATATGTTTCTATTGAGATCATCTCTACTGCTCCATTACATTTCTCCTTTTGCAAACTGACCATCTGAAGATCCTAATACTGGGTGGGGTGGGGGAATGAGCATATGAGTTCAAGATGCACTGATGTTATGATTTCCATATTTCCCAGGCTTCAGCTCCTCAGGCCTCCAATTACAGCCCTATACCTGTGGAGCTGCATACAGCCCAAGGGCCAAATCATACACCAGTGATGGCTAACCTTGACACCCCAGATGTTTTGGAACTACAACTCCCATCATCCCTAGCTAACAGGATCAGTGGTCAGGGATGATGGGAGTTGTAGTCCCAAAACATCTGGAATGTCAAGGTTAGCCATCACTGTCATACACCATCCTACTGTCGCACAGCACAGACTCTCTCAATATAAAAGCTGGTGGGATTGGCCACAACGGCAAGGAATGAACTGCCTTACCTCTTATCTGCTAGATCTGTTTTGTTCCCTACTAGCATTATGATGACATCGCTACCTCTTTCCGTTCTGACGTCATCAATCCATTTTGTGGTTTGCTGGAATGAGTTTACATCTAGGAAGGAAAAGTAAACAAGCAGGTGAAAGTCACCTTACAATATTCCCATCACTCTCGAAGCATCTGCGCATGATGCACCAGGTTGTCATCTGTGTCAGAGGTTAATTAAAATTTTGGTGTGTCGAAGACTACAGGTAGGGTGGTGCAGAGATGGCGGGTTCTGGACAGGGTTGGCCTCTCATATAAGGAGCAGGTTTGCAGCTTGGGGGCAACTCCTGGATCCAACCCTGACACTGGAGGATCAGGTCTTTGTCCAGATACAGCTGGTTTGCCAGCTATGCCCCCCTTTGGGACAGAAGTGACTTGGCCACTGGACTCCATGCTCTAGTAGTGGTTCTCAAAGGCTGTGGCAGGCCAGGTTATTCCCTGAAGTTTGGGCCACATTGGTAGTCATCCCTTTATTCAAAAAGGGCCTTGCATCCGATCCGGCTAGTTATAGACCAATTAGTTTGCTACCTGTAATTAGCAAATCATACGCAAAGCATCTTCACAATAAGCTAGTTGATTGAATAAATGATGAAGCTATTCTTGCCGAACAGCAAGCAGGATTTAGACAAGGCAGATCATTGCTTTGTACTAGCCCATTTTATAGATAAGTATGTTAAGAAACCAGGTGGTGTGCTATACGAAGCTTTCACTGATCTGAAAGCTGCATTTGATTCAATCTCTCGAATAAGCCTGTGGGATAAGTTGAACTCTTCAAGTACAAGGGTGTGGCAGGACAGGATGGTAAGTGTGGCTGGAAGGTTCAAGAACCATCAAAGGAAAATTTAAGCATTTCAGTTTAGCATAGTATAATACAGCATCAAAATATTATTATTTTTATTTGCAGAATGTGGATAGGTATCTTTTCAAAATGAGAGCAAGAGCATCAAGTGATGCTGCAAGCTCACGCCTCTCATTGCATTTGCATGCATACTTTCATATGACAGAGGCTCGTTTATAATTATATTTTGGGAGTGATTCGTGTTCTTATGTAGCTGTGTTGTTTTATACATTCTGGATGTTCCATGATCATATTACAAAATGCGTTCTATGTTATAACTCAAGCACTGCTAGCAGTTGTTTCTTTTTGTTTTCCAATGTATTTCTTATCCATTTTTTAAAAAATGGCCTGGCGTGAGAAAAAAATTATTCCGAAAGTGAGCCCCAGAGAAAAAAGTTTGAGAGCCACTGCTCTAGACACTTCTAGATTGGATTATTGCAACGGGGCTAGCCTTGAAGAATACTTCAAAACTTTTTATATTTTCAAAATGCCATTGTTTCAAAATGGCTGGAGTTCTGTTTAGATCTCACATAATACCCCTTTCAAAAGAACTGCGCTGGTTGTCAGGTTTGTCTCTGGGCTCAGTTCAGGGTGCTCATGTGAGCATTTAAAGCCCACAGCGCCACCCGTGTCCTTTAAGGAGGATAGCAACAGCCTTGATGCTGCTCATGGATTTGTCTGTCTCAGTCCTTTTTGGGGACAGAGAGCTTGGTACATTTTGATTCCACTTTCCTAGCAAACAGTGGCTGCTGAGGCAGCTCACAGCAGTTGAAATCCAACGCAAGCAACAGTTAAAATGCAAAACAAAAAGATGCTGAGTCTTGGCATGATATTTCTTGGCAACGTGGGGGGGGGGGGAGGCAGCTGCAGAGAGCCTGAACAATTCTTCATCTGACGAGAACCGAGCCCATTCCCCAGTTGTGAGCAAGCGAGGCGCTAAGTGTTAAAACTGCTTCCACTGCAGAGATTTCATTGGCCTACTTCCACCCTGGGTTATCTGAGGCCGATTGCTTCCCTAGACTTAAAACAGAGGAAGTTCACTCAGCCGACGTGGACTTAAATAGCAACTATTGAGCAAGGATATACATCCTCAAGAGTTTGGGGCAGGGGGAGTGATTGCCTGAACAACACTTTGCATCCTAAAATAAATTAATGGAAGAAAAAGCTTCCCCACTAAAGCCCCTCTTGAGGGTTAGGAAGCGCACCTAAACAAATGAGTTGGGGTACTTGGAAGAGGAGGAGATGGGGAGCTTTCCTTCCAAGAAATTCCTTGTGTTAGCTTACCTTAAAAATAATTACCCAACATGAAGTGTTTGTTTCGAAAATTTTCAATAAAGTTTTTTTTTTGGGGGGGGAGCTCAGTTGATTTAGGGTGTGGTGCTGATAATGCCAAGGTTGCAGGTTCGATCCTATATGGCAGGGGTGGCCAACTCCCAAGACTTAAAAACTCACAGACTTAAAAACTGGCAGTGATCTAAAGTTCTTGAGATTTTTTAGGGAGGTGGAAAGCACTGTTTTTTAGAGCTTCAGGTCAAAGTTGTTGAGCTTTTTTGGGGGGGGGAGCCAAAGTTGTTGACCTTCTTTGGGGGGAGCCTGTCATCTACCACAGACGTCCACAATCTACCTGTTGGACGTGCCTGCTATATGGGACAACTGCATATTCCTGCATTGCAGGGGGTTGGACTAGATCATGGGTAGGCAAACTAAGGCCCAATCGCCTTCTCAATCCGGCCCACGGGTGGTCCGGGAATCAGCATGTTTTTACATGAGTAGAATGTGTCCTTTTATTTAAAATGTATATCTCTGGGTAATTTGTGAGGCCTGCCTGGTGTTTTTACATGAGTAGAATGTGTGTTTTTATTTAAAATGCATCTCTGGGTTATTTGTGGGGCCTGCCTGGTGTTTTTGCATGAGTAGAAGGTGTGCTTTTATTTAAAATGCATCTCTGGGTTATTTGTGGGGCATAGGAATTCATTCATTCATTTATTTTTTCCAAAATATAGTTCGGCCCACCACATGGTCTGAGGGATGGTGGACCAGCCCACGGCTGAAAAAATTTGCTGACCCCTGGACTAGATAATCCTCAGGATCCCTTCCAACCCTACAATTTTATGATTCTATAATCAGAACCCAAAGAACTTTAGTTGTATTCATTCAAGATAAGCCTGGCTGGTTAAATAACATACATTTTGCTTTTTTATGCCAACAATTCTGATTCCATCCGTTTGTTCCACACAGGATGATTTGAGATGAAGTTGCAAAAAGTTTGGTTCTCTTGCAACTTAGTCGTTTTTTTTTAATTTAAAAAATGCTTTGCTTGTGTTTTTCATTTGTCATGTGAAGATAGGTTTTTTTTATTAAAAAAATTAGTTCTTAAAGATGTACATACCTCGGTTGGAAATGAAAGAGCAAAACTGATTAGGAAAGAAAGAAATGTGGCACATGAGAGGTGGGTGTCACAATCCTTGGAGCTCACACCCAGCTATTAGGAGCAGCGGAGAAGCAAACAGCGGGTGACTTTAGCGGAGAAGCTCAGTTTGAGAATTACAGTTTGCAGAAGCCAAACACATGACAGTGACACCCACAGAACAGCAGATAACTAAGATGGCGATGAGGTCAGCTTGCTTTTCAGGAATTCTGGGCACACAGGGTGGGGTGGGGAAGAGAAGTGAAAAATGGAACAGAAAAGAGGTAGAGGTTTTGCTTCAAGGGTGAAAATCCTAGCACACCTTTGGGCAAATGTACCACGGTCCACTCAAGAAGAGAATCTTGCAGATATAATGCTGTGTATAGGAGACAGTGCTTAAAATTTAGAACATCAGGGGTCTCGCTAGTGAAGCCTGGAGGAGCTCCTCTTTGAAGTCCCCAATGTGCACGTTAATTTTGTGTAGTCAGCAGTGAGGGAATGCTTTCTGCACATGCTCAAAGACACTCTTCATCAAAGGCACATTGCAGATGCAAGCTCCGGCTAGCTGCAAGGTTCGGCTCAAGTGAATCCAATTCAAAACATGTCCCTACATACAAGGCGTTTGAAAAACAATAGAAAGTCTCCCACTTGAAGCTCCAAGCCAGAAAGAGTTTTCATGCCACAATGAGGAACAAGCAGGTGAAGGTGATATGGCATGCACAGCTAGGCTTGAAGATGTGTGTGTGTGTATAGATGCGAGAGAGAGAAAGAGAAAGAGGGAGGGAGAGCAGAGAGTACCAGAAATGCAGAAAATTTCCCCCCCACTCACTTGTGATATCATAAACAACAACTGCAACAGTGGAGTCACGAATGTAGCTAGGAATCAAGCTCCTGAACCGCTCTTGACCTGCTGTGTCCCACAATTGCAACCGTACCTAACAGAAATCAAGTCAAAACAAGCAAGAAAAAAACAAAGTCAAAGCCAGAGCAAAATATACCTACTTGTGATATCGTAAACTACTACAGCAGCAGCAGAGTCACGGATGTAACTGGGAATGAGGCTACGGAAACGTTCCTGACCCGCAGTATCCCACAGCTGCAACCTGATCTGTGGGATGGGAGAAAATTAAAAAAAAAAGCCAAACTGCCACTAAAAATGAATAAGGTTTTGATTGCTTTTTTTTTTTTTTTTTAAGAACAAAAAAGCGAAGTAAAAATGATACTCATGCATGGAAGGAACCGCTTTAGGGTTGCGAGCGGAAGCAGAAGGGCGGGACTTTTCAGTGGCCCTCCCATTCTGGCAGGCAGGGAACAGATTGCGCAGCTGCCAATCATCAGAGGGCAGCGCCAATCTGCAGCAGTCCTTCACAGGCAGTAGAAGTGGGTGTTCTGCTGCAGCTTGAAGGGGAACGTTTAGAAGCATTCCCTCAACAGGGGGACCCTCTTGTGCCGAGGGCACGGTGGCCGAAAGATCAGACCAAATCGGATCTTTCATGAGGAACCAGTGGCTGTCAACAATCAGCAGAGCAGTGATCAAACGTGTTTCATCAGCAAAGCCAATCGCCAGCCAGCAGCCATGTAGAGAGAATCGTTTTGGTTAAAAGGAGCGTGTGAAAACACAAACAAACCAGCATTCATGACGGGCATTTATATAAAGTGATCCGACAATACCCCAGAAAGGACACATCGGGGCTTGGAACAATGAGAAGCCTAGGATCATCAGGGGCACACCCACACTGTTGGACGCTGGTCTAGTGCTACAAGTAAATTCCATTGAGATTCCATGAACATCATCTCTGCCAATACATTTCCTAATACACCAGCCTGGGGGAAAGCAACTGCCATGCTAAGAGATGGAACCAAGAGGTGGCAAACAGTGGGGTTGCCTTTTAACTATGTAGAATTTGAGAGCAGGCAAGCTCCCGTGCTTTTTGGTTAAAACATTTTTGTTCTCGTGGGTCCTTGGATATCGGGAGGGTATCACTGCTGTTTCATTCCCAGATGTGAGAGGCAATTTTGTACTGGTCGAAGTACTGTTTAACAAATTTCGTTATTAAGTTATGTATCTGGCATTATTTATTATGCACAGCATCCTGCATCCTTTGGGCGAAGGAGCAAGAAATAAGTGATACAAACAAACAAACTTGTGAAGCCCAAATCAGCTCGTCTTGGGTTGTATCTGCCTTCTGTTTCCCATTTGAAAGGGGCATGGTCTGAAGGCACAAAATGTACAGTAGCATCCTTGGCTCCATCATAGAAGATGGGTTATAATGAGGTAACTAAAAAGTAAATATATACCCGCTGCCTCAGTGTTGTTGCAAGGATTAAAATCAATGTACAATAAAATTAAAAACCGGAAAGCTGTGGGTGTCAGTGTTTTAAAGGGCCAGCATCCTTTTATGACAGCCAAATTTGAGCTTCTAAATCAGGCATCCAGCCCCTCCCTTTTATGTCTGTGATGGTTAGGACCTATGTTGGAGTGGTGGTGAAGGAATTGCTTTTTAACAGTTCATGTTTTGATATTATGCTTTGAGGCTCTTGAATATAGCAGCCAATAAGCTTAAGAAATAAGTAATACAATAACAATAAAATGTTGTTATTCCTTACAAGCAGCTCTGATTGCTTGGGTTGAAGAAACAGCAGCAGATATTGCAAATAAAGAAAAACAGGTGTAGGGAACAGAGGATCACTTTTCCATTCAGTTCAGTGAAAGACCTGGAAAATGCAAACATCTGCATCTTCCTGGCTCAGCAGTGGGGAAGTTGTGGGGCTTCCAGATGTTGCTGGACTACAACTCCCATCATCCCTGGACATGGACATGCTACCCATTGATGGGAATTGGAGTCCAACATCTGGAGGTCACAGGTTCCCCTCCCTGTCTCAGCCCAAGAACAGACTATCCAATAAAGAAAAACCACCTTACTTATTTTGCATCTCTAATTATGGCAGTAAGGCAGCTTCCCCCCACTGTGTTAATTGCTAGCTGGCTTAAATGAGTTTATCTGCAAAGCAAACAAAAAGCCAATCTGCAGAAAAATGTCCCATAAAATCTACAAGTGTTCCACTGAGATCTAGGTTTGTGTTTTCACATAAAATCTGTTCTACACCAGTGTGATCTAATTGTAAAACCCCAAATGCACATTGAACCATACATTTTTCAATCCAATGCAGACATGCCATATGGCATTCTGAAAAGTTTGCACTGACAGGGACAGAGGCAGCATCTCCAGCCATGACCCAATACTGACATGTTTGGAACGCCAGGCTGCTCTCACATTTGGACCAAAGTTCCATTTAGATTGTGAATGTGCTCCCTGGACTAGAGTAGTCCAGTTACTACAAAAGTCTTACTCACTGTGCGATCTTCCAGGTACATGGTTTTTGATAAGAAGTCAATGCCAATAGTTGCCTGCAAAACAAAGTTTTCATCAGTGAGCAAATAAGTTACTTTTTCTTAGGTTGCTTAGGTCGTGTTCCCAACAACCAAAGATCTACCCTGCCTTTTGGAAAGGACAAAAATACCTCATATATTGGCCACAATGCCAAGGCCATTTATTCCTACAATATTGAACAATGGGGGGGGGGGAACTCATTTCTGATCTCAAGTAAACGGCCAGCAAGCAATAATCTATTGGGATGCAATCACAATAATCCATGGATCATGAAATTTACCCAATGGCAGGATCCACTGGAACTGCTCAAAAAAGATCTGAACTTTCCTTTAAAAAGCATGATCAAACACGCACATGCAACAAGGGAGGGCAAACAGTTATAAAGCATTTCCCAAAGGGGAGTGTCCCCAAAATCAGACTGCTTCATTTGGCAAAGATCCTCCTATGTTTTTCTGCCTCCACAAAAACAATTTCAAAGGTTATAGCACAAGTAGTGTGTTATGTGCCATACAGGACATGGATGTGATGTGGCCCGTGCTCAGAGTATTTAGGGGAATAGAACTAGCAAGGGAGAAGTGAAGGAAACCATGTGGTAGTAAAGCTGGAGTGCTTTGGGAAAGCTATAATGAAGAAGGTAGTTTTAGACCTGAGAGAGAGAAGGGAGGGGGGCAGAAAGGAGAAGCAGGCAATGCTAGAGATGATTGAACATTTCTTTCAGCCATATTGGCTTTCGTACAGAGGACTATACTCAACACCCTATCTGGGAAAGGAAAGATATCTTCCCCACTTAAAATTAGCTCGGGAGGGGTGGCAGGGAGACCGGATTCACCTTCTTTCATAGCAACTTTGGGTGCTGATAATTCATGCCATTCCCTTTTAGGTTTTCCAGATGGGTCATGGAACCTTTTGGTCATTTCCAGCTAATAACATGGCATTTCATTATGGAAGTTCTAAACACATCCAAAGCTCCACCTATTTGCCAAATCCAGCTGAACCTATTCCAAAACGGGTGTATCTACATCACAACTTTTAAACTACTTTAACAAGTCAAACCCCTCTTCCAGAGAAGCCTGGGAACTATACTTCTGCATGGGATCCAACAGAATTCTCAGCAACCTCTCCAAATGACAATTCTCATGAATCTGATACGTTATTTGCCCAGATACGTCTCCAAGACTGCTGAAGACGACAAGCCAACAAAGAGTAGTCAATATGGCTATGGCAACTGCTTTTCTTTTGTATGCTCGACAAGTCTGCTTTAAGATTTGAACAGAATCCCATGGACATAAGTTCCCCATTATATGACTGACTGCTAATCTGCCCTTTCTCATGACTTTGATATATTCCTGTGTCTCTACCCAACACCACTGCAGCATTCCATTCTGCCAAATGTGGTATCTCTTTGGAATTAAGCAAATGAAGGATGGGATTCACTAAAAATATACAAGGTGGTCAAAATGATAAGGCCCCGCATGGCTTTCTAGACAAATAGACATTTCTATGCTTGCCAAAGCGGCAAAATTTGGTCTTCGACAAGGAGTATGTGTGTTTGCAGAGATTCATATATAAAAATTTGAGACTATATACAACCATGGAAAAAAACTGCACACAGTTAGCAATTAAAAATTGAGCCTTTTGCTCTCTGTGCTATGAAAAGCCTCCTCTACAAAATGTGCCATTTCATCTCCTTCAGTTTTTCTGACACCCAGTAGGAAATGCTGCACTGATTTGCAAGTCTGTTCCGCTGTTCTCCTGAAGGCGGCTTATTAATAATAACTGGCAGGCAACAGCTGAAGTCCTGCACAGCAGCTAGCAGGCACATGCACCACATACACACGCAGCAAATTATCACCTTTCTCCATAGCCCCTCGATCGATTCCGTTCAAATTTGGACACAACATTCCATGCCCATATGGGAGTGATCATACATTGCACAAATACATTGCACAAATACCACACCTTTCCCAGGTAAAAATGTGATTTTGTGCAAAAAAATTATAGCACCCTCCAGTGGACGTTAAACAGCACAGCACAACACACGCTTTCTCTTTCATACTGTATCTTATTTGCATTTCACCAAATCAGCCACAGCAAGGTGTGGCCCGGTCAGCTAGTTTTAAATACAATCTTCTTAATTTTTCTAGCAACTGACAACAGTATGACGGATATTCTGTCTAGGTGCTGAGCGACACTGATTTGCTTGCAGTCTTATTTCCACTACCAAACCCTAGATAGCCCCAGGCTTGTGAGAAGTCTTTCAGACATAGCTTTTTATCAGGAAGGAATAGCTAAGCTAGAAGAATCTCCCAAGGGAAGGAGAACAACAAACAGAAGCCCATTCCCACCTGGTCTAGACAAGCAAGAACAGCACCCAATCCCAACTTCTGATATAGAGGTCAGACCTTTATCGCATCCACTGAGAACTAATTGCCTCTGATGAAAACTGAAAAGAAAGAGTGACCATTTCCTGTACTCCAAGTTAACTTTCATATCTGTCAAAGCAAGGGGCATTTCTGCACAGTTAATAACATCATCTGTCCATCTGTTCCCTTTTCCATGTACAGTAGTAAGATCTTAAGTTCCAAGGCATGGCAAGTCCCCCTGAAAGAGTCTGCAACCTTGTTAGGCAGTCTGCTCTGCCATGAAACGTCTCGTACCATAAGCAAGAGTTTCTCAAGCTTTGTCTAAAGCCCTTCTCTTGTAACTGGGACCCACTGGTTTAGATCCTACTCCTGAAGCAACAGAAAGCATATTTGTACCATCATCTAAGCGACAGCCACTTAAAATCTGAAGGTGGATATTGTCACTTGTTCAGGCTAAACACATCCAACAGCTTTGTGACCTGAAGGCTCTACACCCTTCACCATCTTTACCAACCTCCTCTGAACACAGCTCAATCAAATATTTTGCCCTTTAAGCCATTAATATGCTGGCCAGGGAAACTGGGATCTTCTACCATGAAGGTTAAAAGAAAGTGAGACAAACTTCTGCTTGCTTGAATAGCCTAAGGAGTGGGGATTGGCCTAAATCATATATTGCTCTAAGACTCCAAGTATTGTATGGGACCAACATAGCAAAACAGACAAGATTCCTTCCTGCATGAATTCTGACAAATCACCTGTCCTTTTTTAACCACATAATTCTCACCTCATCATCGTTCTGGTGGAGGCACCCCAATTATAGAACACTCCCATGAGTTATTTGATTAGCACCCAAATTAGAAGTCTTCAAGTATAAGATAAATTCATTTTTATTTGTCCAGGCCTTTGGGTCTTAGAAGGAGTTAGCGCCTTAGAAGGAGTCACTGTAAGTGACTGTTGCTGCTGATTTGTATAGATTTCACTGTAATTCCATGGTTTAATTATCGTTTTATTACTATATTATTTGCTTTCGGTAATTTTATATTGATAGCCACTCTGGGATCCTGTTTGAAGGAAGAGAAGACTATAAAAAAATACATAAAATAGACCATTCCCTTATTTGAGAAGTGCAGCAATGCAGACCACCTATTCTCCTTACCAGCGGCTTAGTTTGTAAAATTCAGAATCACAGCATTCACATTTCAACCCTTATAGTTACTAAAATCATTTATGTAGTGAAGGCTTAGAAGCCACAGGGAAGGCCGTGGTACCTGCCTATACAGTTCCTGAACCGTCTCCCATGATTGCTTTTCTCCACTATGCCTATACACTGATGCTGCCCTGTTTTATACCTCATCTTCACTAAGCATTCTCTGAAGATCTCATATTTGGTAGCAGTGAAAGTTTCTTACAAATTATGCAAATTCAGGTGAAGTTTATGCAATTTATTATGAGCATGCAACTGGAGCTCCCCCTTGGGTAAAGGTGGTTTCCCCTCTCCTTAGATAGGAAAAACACACAGGGTTGGCAATTATGGTTGCAGAGCTCTCTGAGCATGTGCCGTACAGGCATGAGCTAATGTTAAGACTTGAATCAGAAGGACAAAGACAGTTAAGCGAGCCTTACAAGTAACTGTTCTGCAGATGCTTCTCTCCTTTCACACTGCTGCTCTCTCCCTATCCCCCGAGACAGAGCTGCCTTTTCCCAGCTACAAAAGAGACTGCTGCCTGTCTCAATCTCTCCTTTCCCCACCCCTATTAAAGGGAGTGGGGGCCACACAGACAGTGTGCTTCACTAGATTAGCAGACAGGAAAAACAAATGGTGGACGGGCACACAAATCCAATAGAACTGCTTTGTAATCATTCAGACCACAAAACATAACTAGGGTGGTGCTGGAAGGATGGGCAGATGCAATTCAGGGCCAAATTATACTTGCACAATGCAAATCAAGGCAAAGTGAAATACTGTACAGGGTAGAGTCTGTCCACCAGAGATGCCTCGCAGTTTCAAGCTTTTAGTCATTCACTTTACAATTGGTTCGTTCATTATACCAAGATTCCTTTCCATGGAGATAGCCCTATTATTATAAAGCACTGAGGGTCAAAGATCCAAGTCAAAATCTAGGGCACATGTTCCACAGAGAAAAAGAGGACCATGAGAAAGACAGATGATTACATAAAAGAACTGCTTCAACGGCTCTGTAATTACAGTGGCCGGAAATGGAAAGGATGTTTGCTCCACTGGGAGGCTTGAGGCATATCCAAGTTGTCCTGTGCCAAATCTGCTGAACCAACAGGAATTTCTATTTGGCCATTAGGCCAAGTGTTGCTCATGTTGCAGGAAAGACTAATTTGTAACTGGATGGAAATATGTTAAGAACTACCCTTACAGATTATTTTAAATTAGGGGGAAAGCACCCCCAATGTGTGTTTAGCAAGCAGCCCATATGCAGAGGGACTTCTTAAGCCCTGCATGTGGGGTTTCCTTGATGACTTAAGATGTATTTGGAGATGGGATTCTTGCAATGCATGCAATTGCTCTCTTAGTGACGTCTGGGCTCAATCCTAGAAGCTAGATTCACTCAACTGCAGGTTGCAGACAGTATTTCCTCACCAAGAACAACCAACAATATCAAATGTACTAAGCCCGAATACCACAAGCTAGCCCTACATAGAGCGTAGGCATGTGCATTTGCTGTGTGTGTATCCTGCACCCCATAGTCACCTTTGACTGGACTTAACCATCCAGATGTTGGGAAAGATTGAGGGCACAAGGAGAAGGGGACGACAGAAGATGAGATGGTTGGACAGTGTTCTCGAAGCTACTAACATGAGTTTGGCCAAACTGCGAGAGGCAGTGAAGGATAGGCGTGCCTGGCGTGCTCTGGTCCATGGGGTCACGAAGAGTCGGACACGACTGAACGAATGAACAACAACAACAACAAACCATCCAGGGGGTCCTTTACCTTTCCTGATTTATTTGGCAAATCAGGGACTCCCTAAGCTTCCAAGTGGCTCTGTAGCTTTGGTTATCCTAACAAAACGTACAACCATTTTTTTTCTCCCCCTTTGAGAAAGTAAACCAATCTCCCAACGCACAAATTATTATCATTTTAAAAGCAAGTGGAAGGGGTCTATTGTCTCCCAGCTGTACAGTGCTAAAATCACATGAAAGTCTCTATTACTGGGAACCCGCATTGGATAAATCCCTGCATTATATAAGTTGACATTTGCATATCATGAAACAAATACTGTCTTACCTGGTAGGTGTTGTCAAAGCTGTCATACATGAACCTGGTGATCAAAGAGGTCTTCCCCACTGGAAGAAAAAATTGATAGAGCATGAGTCACATCCAAAAAAATGCATTCCAGGTGTTACACTTATGTTGTAGCAGAAGATTGCCATATAATCAAACCCACAAAGAGGAAAATTGTCCAGTATAGATAGCATTAACCTATGGTCTGTGTGTGTGGTTTGGGAGTTGCACGGTCAGGGAAAGAACAATGCTGTCCAGGGTTGTAAAAACAGCAGAGAGAATAATTAGGTGCACTCTTCCCACCTTGGATCAAATCTATGCCTCCAGGCACTATAAGAAAGCTACAGAGATAGTGCAGGATAGTGCACACCCCGGAAATTATCTCTTTCAGCTTCTGCCTTCTGGAAGGGTTATTAAGACCAGGACTAGCTGCCTGAGAAATAGTTTCTATCCAAAAGCGATTTTGGTTTTAAACGCAGTGTAAGGCAGTCTCTAAGGGAATGTCTGTATTTAGTTGTGGGGCATCAGAGTTTTTAGGGGGCTAACCAGGTAGGGTATTAAAGTTTTAGGAGGTTAATTATGCATAGGCGGGATGGGGAATTTTCTGGATAGTAGGCTTGTCGGTTTTTGCATGTTTGATGTAGATTCTCAATTTCATTGTTCTGCATGGGGCAATGACAATAAAGATTATCGTATCGTATCGTATCATTTGAGAGTGAAGATGCTTCAGGTGGGGGAGGCAACACCAGATCAGAGCAAGAGACTATATAAAGTTACTAGCTTTACTCTTTTTTTACCTTCTTGGGGTTGCCTAGAACCTCAAAGGCGTAGGTTTTTTAGATGCAGTTTTCTTTTGGGGGGGGGGGGAAGAGACAATCTTTGACATATTCTATAAAAGTATTTATATACAGCCCCACTCATAAAATCTCAAGGTGATGCACAATATAAAATATCATAAAACCAGACAAAATATACTGTTATCTACTCAGTACATTCAAACAGGGGGGAATATATAACAAGATCTTAAATTATAAGCTCTTACATTAGGATTGTTATAAAAGACGATCATTTGCAAAATCTTTAAAGTACATTTCATCCAAGTTTTCCAAGATTTTGATCTGCAAGTTTCATGAAGCTCATTTCAGCCTACATAATGACTACTTGTGTGGCTCATATTGGATACACTTCCCTATAAGGTGACAAAATGATCTCTTTCATATAAATGTCTTCAGGTACTGGGATCTCAGCATTTTAATTCAGTGAGGACTGTTAATGTGCAAGATTGCTGAAGTGATAGCACAATGAAGTACCTTTCCAGAGATTATAAGAATCAACAATAGCCGCTTCCCGCTATGTCTGTAATTAAAGAGAAGCAGTGGGCTCTGCTCTTAATATGCACAGATTTACATAATGCAAGAACGCCCACTCAAAAGTTCGAGTACAATATTCAGAGGAATGGGACCTGAGGATTCGGTGACAATACATTCCTATGTTCAAAGCACTCCACCCTTTGTAACAGAATACCAGCCAGTAGAGCAAACAAATGGAATCTGCACTGTTACTAGTATTTACTCTCACTGTATTAGAAGGGCATTATAGCCTATGAGGACCTAAGAGGAGTGTACTGGATCAGGCCAGCGGCCCATCTATGTTACATTCAATCCCACCTTCTGTGGGAGGAAATTAAATATATGAATCCCTGTGGATCCACGTGTGTGGGTGAACAACAAAAGAATTGGCGGGGTGCTTGGATTCAAAACATGGAGCTAGCAAAAAGAGAGCCCCAGTGGCAAAGTATTAAAGCGGCACTATAAAGCGTTAGGAATGCAGGTTGCTAAACCTTTTTATGCCGTTGAGCTTCTACCCCTCTTGCAATCAGCAGACCACACACTGTTAAGTTTAAAACGTTTCACTTGCAGACTCAAGGTATCAGTCATGCATTGTTCCGTGCAGCAACAAGGGGTAGTACAGGCAGAAAACCCTTGGGTAGAAAATACAGAATATAGTTCCAAACCAGTGCTCAAAGTTTGGGAGCAAGATTACACATGCTATCCTTCGTTGGTTATACGGTGTGGGAAGGAGGGAGGGAGAAAGGAAGCAGAAAGGCTTCACTTCCTCCCTCTCTGAAGGAGAGGGTTGTGCCTAGCTGTCTAGCAATACAACTCTATTTTCCTCTACCTCTTCATGCACTAATTACCGTAGCAGTCCTGTATAGTTACGTTTGCCTGCAATCTCTCACACCCAACAGGCACGCAGGAACACCATTCAACATTTGTTACATGCTATCATTAAGATAACCTAATACAGCAGCGGCATTCTGTGCCTAGGGATTGTAATTAACAGTAGGCCAGGCTTGCAACCAAGAATTCCCAGGTCTGATCACCAGCATAGCCAGATGGAGCTGGAAAAAGGTGGCCTCCTAAGTGCCTAGAATTGCTGGATCAGTGGTTTTCCAAAATCCAAAATCCAAAATCAGGGAATCAATGTAAGAAAAAGACTCGTATATGCAGTAATCCTTGCATAGCTGCCATAAAACCAATGTATATTGCAGCAGGGCATTTTGGGAGTGTTATTGAGTCCACACTGTGAGAAGTGAGGTTACAAGGAAACAGGCAGAGGGCCTTCTCGGTAGTGGCACCCGTCCTATGGAACGCCCTCACACCAGATGTCAAAGAGAACAACAACTACCAGACTTTTAGAAGACATCTGATGGCAGTCCTCTTCAGGGAGACTTTTAATGTTTAATAGATTACTGCATTTTAATGTTCTGTTGGAAGCTGCCAGAGTGGCTGGGGAAACCCAGCCAGATGGGCGGGGTATAAATAATAAATTATTATTAATTATTATTATTATCATCATCACCATCACAATGGGTAACAATACATTCTACCATGTAAATCAGGGGTCGCCAAACTACGGCCCGCGGACTGGATCCAGCCCAATTGCCTTCAGGATCCGGCCCATGAACGGTCCGTGGATCAGTGTGGGTCGTGGGGTTCTGCTCCCCCCCCATTTCTTTTCGGCCATTTTTTTCCTGCGCCATTTCCCCCCTCCCTCTCACACACTGCGGTGGCACATCCTCCCTCCCTCATTCGCTGAGCCGCCGCCGACATGCAGCGGCTCAACAAATGAAAAGCTGTGCTGGAGCCCACCTCAGCATGGAGCGGGGACTGAGAAATCACTCGCTGAGCCACCACTGACATGCAGCGGCAAATCCTGCTGGGCACCCAGGCTGCTCTCCCTTCCTGCTTGCCGGGCGGTCCTGGCTATGCCTGAGGCTGCTGCTGCTACTCGGTGAGAGGCCGGCCAGCGCCATCACTGCCACCGCCCTCACCATGAAGGCATTTGAGTACCGGCAGCAGGTACTCCAGCCCCCACAAGGTCTGAGGGACAGTGAACCGTCCCTGCTGAAAAAGTTTGCCAACCCCTGATGTAAATACTCTGGGGTGGGTTAGACTAAGAGGAATTATAAAAGCCTCGTGCTAACCACTTTCCTTAGAGGCTACCCAGCGACTTTTAATGCCGAGGGCTTATCCACACGTTTGCCCCGCTCTTTCTAGGCGCAGATATAGGCTTCAAAGCTCTTTAGTGCTCAACTGGAACAAATTTGGGTTTTCTGCAGTTTGCCATTTTCTCCGATCGAGTTCTGAAGAGCGGGTTTTTGCAGGAAAAGCTCCAGAACAAAAAAGGGGGGAGAGGGTGTCTGGATATGGAGCTTTAATGTGCATACCATGCCTGGTAAGGTAAGTGTGGATAAGCCCTGAATGGAAATTTAAACCTGGTTCCCAGCTCTGCCTAAATCTCACAGCAGCCAATGCATACACAACAGGATAGCCTATGGAACAGCTCTTTCACATCAGCTAAGCACATCATGTACAGAGTGGAAAGTTCAATGTCTAAATATCAGACATTTAAGAGTATATTTCTGAAAGCTAGCAAGGAAAGCTAAAGCAGCTATTTCTAGTGTGAGCAGCTGTTCACATGGATTCAAGCAGCCAGGAACATCATGTACTGCTAGGAGAGCAGGAGGGGAATCTACTGCCTCAGTCGTCGTTCAGTGGCTTGCATGTGCAATGGTGAGCTTTCAGGCAAATGTTCACACAAAATGGTGGCACCTCATAATTCTGCACACCAGTCAAATTAAAATGTAAAGAAATGTGGCAATTAGCCAGTGCCTTGAGGAAAAGAAAGGTCCTGTCTTGGCAAGGAGTTTGGTTGCATTGCCCTTCAAATTGCCCTAGGACAGAACATAGGCAAGCTTTTAGGGTTAGCACTTATCTACATGGCTACATTGCTATTACTGTATACAATAACTTTAGTTCAGCTATTTGAAAAGCATTCTTTTTGCCAATGATGACTCTGGTGTTTGAAAGCGAAAATGCAAGTTTTGCAACTATTTCTCTGGCTACCTCTTCACCAGAGTCTACATAATTGATTGAGAAGTTTGAACTGCATGCTTTGTGCAAGGAATTGATGCATGGATGGGGAAAAGGCAAAAATGCAATCCTGCTTTGATTCCATTCCACTGAGAGGAGGAGCCAACAGGTATTCTGGGAACTTCCCCCACCCGGCCCAGTTTCCATTTAAAAGCTCCTCTGATTGGATTGAAAAGTTGAAAATTTATTTTAAAATGTATTGACAGCTTTCCAAAAGTTCAAAGCTGAGTGCAACAGGCACCTTAAACAGAACCTCAATAGAAAAAATGAGTAACCTTAAACTGAAAGAGTAATAAAATAAAATTAGAGGGCAATAGGATGCCCCAACACGAAATCACACTAAGAGCTAAACTGGCATTGAACCAAAGCCCAAGTAGCCATTCCCCACACTGCAAATTAAAAACGAGCACACAATAATACATACTATTTTGTACTCAAATAAGGGCAAGAACCTCTGTATTTTGCTTTTTCAGTTCTCATTCCAACGAAGTAAAGTAAGAATAGGTTCATCACTCAAATCAATCTTGATCCCTGAATCAATTGGCTGGTGCCAGCCAAGCGCTGGGTGCAACTGCAAAGGGACCTGCATTGCAGCTTCCAGAAAAGAAAGTTACTTGTTTCTCTAGTTACAATGAGCAAATACCTATGATTTGCCAGTGCCTGCTGATGAGAGCCCACTCAGAAAGCATGGGCAAGAGCTCTGCTCATCATCTCTGTGGGCTTAATTTGATCCACTAACAAGCCTGTTCTCAACACCAGGCTTCTGCTCTAGAACACAGGTAAGAGTTTCTTTGCATATGTATGCAGGAAGTGCTGTTCCTCACCAATGAGTAATCACTACTAGGCCCCACACATCTATTACTGAGGACTTCCAGCCGTGCTTGTGATGTATGGGCTTGAACTGCAACACTTCCCACCAGTGATTCTTGGTAATCTGCTCACCTGCTTCTAATCACTGGTGTTCAAGTTCGCTGTTACATTAAGAATAAGCAACTATCAGTGGATTCATTTGATCAGCCTGCTGTCCAAAAGTGAGATACTGTAATGGCCCAAATATAAGCCGCACCCACAAATAAGCCGCACCTTTAAAATTCAGCGGCTTGGGGGAGGCTTGGGATGCCCCGCGCTCCCAGGATGCTTTTGGGGGGGAGCCACGCTGCTTTGCCGACGGCCTTCCCCCCTTCCCTCAGCCGGCGTAGGTGAGGTTTAGGAGTGGCGGGCAGGCTGCGCACCATTGTCCTGCACTGCTCTCTGGGGAGGGAGGAACTATGCTGCTTTACCGGCAGCACCCCCCACCCCGATGGCTGCACCGAGGGCAGTGCACCGTTGCCCTGCACTCCCGGGCTGCAGGATGGGGGGAGCCGCGCCACTTTGCCAGTGGCGTAAGGTCGCGAATAAAAGCCGCACTTTAACTTTTCACGATCAGAATTTGGGGGGGGGGGGAGAAGTGCGGCTTATATTCAGGCCAATACAGTACATTGAGTTTTACAAAACAGTGACAGCCCTGTCCATAACCATGCTATGTTAAAATGTACTGGAGAGTACTAGGGCGTAACAATAATGAATAATAATAAATAATAACAACAACAACTTAGAGTGAACCTTACAGGGCAGGTTACAACATTAAAACACATAGTTGGACCTTTCATGGTTCCGCAAACATATATGAAGATAACAAGGAGATAAGCACCAGTCTCATTAACATCTCTTCTGGTTTGCTGAATTCTTCTACATTCGAACCAAAATGAGACACCAAAGGCACATAAGTGTTTATGAGAGGTTGGATTAACATTCACCTGCCTGAAATGCATGTTCTGCTTCTTTCATTACCGACTAGGCCAGTTCCCACTGCTGTTCATTCTCTCCTCTTGCCTTTCGGGCACACAAACACTAACCTCTTTCCACATTGGTCAAAATTCTGTATTTGTCATATTGTTTCTCCCTACTTTATTTGTAGACAGCAAATTGCCTGACAGCGGAACTAATTTACGGTGGGTCCAATTAACATGTTCTTTTATTTGCTGCTCCTGTAACTGTCCATCCAACAGCACACTGTCTCAGCACTGTAGAAAAAGAATCCTTGCTGTAATTGCAAGTCATTGCCATAATTGCTCTGGGCAGCAAGATCAGGAATTTGAGGGAGTGGGAGAAAAGAGCAAAAGTAAAACTTGAGGATGGGGGCAACTGAAATTTCTCTGTCTTGCTCTTTCTGCTCTTTAACTGGTGCTTTGGCCAATTTTACATTAAGGTTTTGAAAATTGGCCTTTTAATCACTTCCTTGTGAAATCAGTCCCACTGTGAGGCAATTTGCTGCCTACAAATAAAGCTGTAAATTATTTTTTATCAGCCAGAGGAAGAAGCTCCTCAAAGTTGGGTCGCTGTTCAGCGCTCCAATCCCTTCACATTTCATTAGATTCTCCTGTTTTGGATTCACAATGACTGCACTTCAGAGAAGGGCTACATGTAAGGAAAGTGCCTGTGTAGCCCATAGGCTGCAGGTAGATTCCTATTGTGCGTTTTAAAAAAAATCTTAGTCCTCAGGACTGTTAACACAGAGGAAGAGGAAAAGCTATTAGCATCCTGCAATTGATTGCCAAATTCCCCACCAATGTTTCTTAAAATGGCACCAAGGGCAATTTCCCAGATTAAAACTGGAGACACACTTTCTGTTCCACTCAAAAAGGCATTTTCCCCTTGATCAACTCCTTGACCCCCCACCTGAGGCATTCTTGCAAATGAGGGACATACCAGTTAGTATTGCCTCCTAGCCTCCTTTACTTCATCAGACCATGCTTTCTGAGCACTGATGATCTTCTGAGCTTCTACAACTCTCTCTCAAGTAATCATTGGTGCAGCATTTGTGTGTCATTATTTTTTTAAACACACACAAATGTTTAGAATGGGAACAAAATTTTAAAAAATTCATTCCAGTAGCACCTTAGAGACCAACTACCGGTAAGTTTGTTATTGGTATGAGCTTTCGTGTGCATGCACACTTCAGATATAGAATGGGAGTTCTCCTTGGTGCTGAAATTGGGGGTGGGGTTGCACTGGACAGACATCCTGAGAGTGTATACTGGATAAGAGGCTAATATGTATACCTAATCAAATGTTTGGATGCTTTTTAAATGTTTCACTTTCATTTTTATTTTATTGCATTGTTTAAACAATTTTGTAGTTTCCTGACCCGGGCTCCGGGTGGGATAAAATGAAATAAATACTATAGTCACAGCTTTGGCAACTGACAACTTTTTATGAAGGGGTTGGTACAGTACAATGTTATTTTAGTAATTAGTGGTATGGTTCTAAAAGATTTTATATATGTATACAGTTTTGATTCTATCAATGTTTAATTGTTTTTTCTATGTTTTTAGCAGTTCAAATGTTTTTCTGTATGCTGCCTTGGGAAAAGGTGGATTATGAATAAAACAACAACACAAAGCAAGGACTCTGACCCAGACACTACACCCAATGCATGGGTAAGAGTTTGCTGCCAGATGATGCGGTGACTGCCACATACAATTGCTTTTTAAGAAAACTGGATAAGTTCATCAACGGCAGCTATACTAGCTAATAGGTCTGAGAGTTAAATGAAACCTGCAGATTTAGAGGTAGCATATCTTTGAACAATAAATGTTTGGGGGTTGTATTGCCTCAATGCTCTGCTAATAGGCTTCCTAGACACATCTTGTGGCTACTGATAGAAACAGAATGCTGGACTAGATGGAAAATCTATGATCCAATAGAGCTCTAATGTCCTGTATCAATGATTATGGCAAGTGCTCTCTGGAGACTCAGACAATGTAGAATGAGAATAAAGTCTACACAGCATACAATACTTGTACTTACCGTATACTGCAGTTTTATATAAAGCAGCTTCATCATTAAATACCAGTATTATAAAGCACTCTTTAAAAGATTAATGGTCAATCATAATGAATTTACTGGAACTCAAAGGTCACCCATAATTATTTTTACTATTTTAACTAGAATTCAACTGGTGCCAAAAAAAAGCAATTTTGACCACTTGGCAGATCAAATATTGTCAAACATTTGAGTCAAGATTTCAAAATGAACGAGTTCTAGAGGCCAAATTAACAAGTTTTCATTTGTCTTGAACCTTCCTTTGCTCACAGATGCATAAAACAGCTCATGCCCAATAGTAGGAGGGAGACGCTCTCTGCATGCATGTGTAAACCAAACCCCTGCAGGGTGAGAGAGCAAAGAATCCCTGCAACTGCCATCATATGACACCATGATGTAAGATGAAAAGCAGGCTTCCACAAACACAAAATTACACTTGCTTCATGAAACATTTGGCAAGCCAACTGAGTGTTGTTCAACCTTAATTCATAATAAGGTTCAGCAGTACTTAACTGAGCATTCTGAACACCCGCTGCCTCATTTATTCAACATTTTCAAGGCTTTCTATGTTAAGTTATGGAGGGGGGGGAGTGGTTTTTCTAGGGATTTGTCCCCACATCCACCCTACCCCCCCTGAGTCTTTATATCAAAATACCAGTGGTGACCTTTGCCAAAATCTTTAGGTGGACTTACAAAGCACCCAATACAGTATAATTCTTGCCACATCACTGAGTAAGGTACTAGGCCATGACATCAATGCCCTTCACTTGTTTGGAAAAAGAAAAGCATGGGTTAGTGTGCCCCTGTTTTTGTAAGTTAAACAGCTTGGACAGATATGGTGAGACATGCTAGAGTCACAGCAAGAAATGAATATTTAAGAGTACAGAGTATACTGTGACTTGTATAAGTGGGTGAGATAATATGGAAACTCACAATAAAATTCAGTTAGATAGAAGAATGTTTAAAATTCTCTAGAATCATCATCCAGATGCAGCAACTGATGGCTAAATTTCCCCCCCAAAAAACTGCAAACACAAAGCGAGTCTGTAGCTCTCCAAAGGGCCCGGGTGCTTTCAACTGCAAAGCTAAGAGTCTCAAGCATTAGTACACTAAGCAGCCCTCTCCACTGGCATGCTAAGACAAAGCCCTAAAAAAAAGTAGTAGTAACAGGCCATGAGCTAAGTATACAAGACTAAAGGGATGGCGGAAGCCCGCATGAATATTTATGACTGTCTGGTGTAAAAGAAGCAGAAATGGAAGCTAGAGTAGAGTGAAATGGCATGAAATAATGAGGAATGACACCCAGCTAGCAGGAGAGCATCCTCAAAAGAGAGAAAATTCTGCATACTCTGGCTCCACTGGAAGAAGGGGGTGGGGGGAAATCAACCCTAAATTAGCCCCATTCTCAGCAGCACACAAATATCAACGCCAACATTATCAAGGGTAATGGAAGTAGACTCTTGATAACCAGATCACACCAAACGCAAAATACATGCAGAATTTTGCAGATGCCGTCACTGAAGAAGATCCAACACACCACACGATTAGATTCATAGCCTCTTCCACTTCTCCTCAAGAGAAAGTGGGGAAATGCTCGTTTTTTATGATGTGTGGGAAGCAAGAAGTTGCTGAAGGAAAGCTTGTATGCTACAGGGACTTCCCGACCATGAAGTCCTTGTTGGTGGAGGCTGTACATTGGGAGTTCAGGGCAGAGTCTTGCTCCTGTTCCCCCTTCCTCCATAGAAGCAAATGATACAAATCATTTATATGGAAGGAGGAAAGGGATGTTTGTCAGGCCAAGTTTAAAAACACCTGGTGGCTGGGACAAGAGGCAGGCATTGCTCTAGTTCAACTCTGATACTATATCCCATTTACTTAGTTCCACTGAATTTCAGCGGGAGGCACTGAGAACAGAACCTGCTCCTATAAGCATATTCTTATCCTCAGTTTCTAGACCCAAAGTATGATGAGCCCAGGCTGCCAGGCCCTGGTGAAATGCTTATATTTTTTTACACTGCTAATGAAATAGCGTGACCCATATTCTCCATATTCCAAATGGAAGAAACCAATGTTTTAAAATCTATTGTCTAGCCTTATGAGAATTTCCTTCCTGTCTTTATCTGGGAATAACTTGTGCACATTTTCAATGCAAACGTATACAGTAAAGCAATACTTTAAATCAGCAACCTATGCAGTCTTCTGTGCAGTGGAGAGCTTACAAAAAGAAGAAGAAGAAGCAGGCTCCACCTGCAGATAAGCCTGGAGAGGCAGCAGATCCTATTCTCCCATCACAATTTGCCTGCCTCCAAGTGCAAACTGGAGAGCTTAGTTCCAGTCAGTCTGACAGGCAATATCTAAAGTAAACAAGATTTTTCATGCCTACTTGCTGGCTGCTGGTGCATTCCTAAGAGTGCTCCCCTAGCTTAAGAAAACCAGCAAGTTTATCACCTCTACAAGAGCCAGATGTCAAGCAATTAGTACTCAGATCACACTTTAAAGAAAAGATGATTGGGAGAAGATGCGGTGTGAGTTTTAGAGATTCTTGTATTGTGTTGTGATCTTTTTTCAAATTATCTGTATTTCAAAATTATGCAAACTCAATTATATTTTTAGGTTTCGTTTGTTTCCTTCTTTTAGTAAACTGCCCTGTGTATAAAATTTAAGGGCAACAAACATACTTATTAAAATATTAAAAGATGCTTAATTTGTGCATCTTTTTCACAATCCATAGTTTATATCTCAATGATCTTTTTAAAAAAGAAACAACCCCCCCCCCCCAAAATGATAGACGTAAGGGAAGTGTGTAACAGCATTTTTCTAAAAGGGATTACGGGGGGGGGGGTTGTTCATGAAATAACCATTAGCTCAATGTCCATTCCAGGTCAATTGGTTGAAAGCATTATTAAAGACAAAATTATAAAGCATCTACAACAGGACCATGGGTGTAGCCAAGGGAGGGGCAGCTGCCCCCCACAAATCAATAAAAATACATAGCAAACTGAGGTTCTGCTCCCCCAACAAAAGGTCTGGCCCCCTAACAAAAATCCTGGCTACAGGACTGTGGAATGAGTTGTAGTCCAAAACATCTGGAAGCACTGGGAAGGCAACAGTAGTCCAATTTGGATGCAACCAGGGCATATTAATTAAGTTCTAAGTATTAGCAGATGGCAAGATAAAATATATTGACAAAAAGCTCCTGGGAGGTTGCATCCCCTGCCTCCAAGAAATATAATCACAGCTGTCCTTGCATCCATTGGTCAGAGGAGGAGAGGTTGCAGGGAATGCCAGCTACGCTAGAAATGTAGAGTACTTTGTCAGATCAGTAATACTGCTTATATTATTTTTAAATACAGTGGTACCCCGCAAGACGAATGCCTCGCAAAACGAAAAACTCGCAAGACGAAAGAGTTTTTCATTTTTTGAGTTGCTTCGCAAGACAAATTTCCCTATGGGCTTGCTTCGCAAGACGAAAACGTCTTGCGAGTTCCCAATGCATTCCTATGGGAAACCGCACTTCAATGCATTTCTATGGGAAACAGCGCCATCTAGCGCTTCGCAGGGACCGTGCTTCGCAAGACGACAAAACTCGCAGAACGAATTAATTTCGTCTTGTGAGGCACCACTGTATAAACCTTGGTGTTTGTAAATAGCAATGGATCCAGGAGCACAACTAGCTTTTAGGGTGGGGAAGAATCTTATCTGGAGATGTTAGATAGGCTTGCTATTCTGCTCAGTGTCAATATGTATTTCTTTTTTCCCCCAAAGTTCTTTTTTCCTTTTTCTCTTGGTGGTGCTATTATTTGAGAGATTATTCCTCAAACATTTGTTGTAGTTCCTTGTCAAGTTGATGGGTTTTTTGTACTATGCTTTTCAAAAACCAAATAAAAATATCAGATAATCTTTGCCTGAAGATTTACAGTCCTGTTCTTTAATCTCCATACAGTGCTTGCTATATTTTAAGCACTTGGAAAGCGATAAATAGTTCAAACTGAATTTTATTTAATTCCACATCTCATTATTGGTAATACCATTTGAGATTTTAGTGCAAGAGCAATCAGATCACAGAAACTCGCAGCAGCAGGCGCTAGTAGCATGGAAAAGGAAGTATTTCTAAACCTTTTTAATATCATAGGTAAGTCACACACTCACACACACACACACACACACACACACACACACGGAAAACAGACTATTAACAATATGATAAGCTATTTCAAGTAGCAAGATATTTGAGGGTGCATGTTTTTTTCCACAGCCTGAAGATTACATCTATTATGTTTTCCCCAAAGATAAGAGGAAGAGCTAATCAGCAATTACAAGCAACAAATGCCAGACACAAAGGCTCCAGAGCCCCTCTGAGCTGCACCTGCCATTGCATCCTTAAGCACTACTTCAGCAGCAATTCACACCTAAGATGCAATCATGTACATAAGCAATAGCATTCCCACCCCAACATTTAGGGACAAATGTGTAGCTCTCTGGGAAAAGTATCAACAGGGGGCTCATTCCCATGCTCAAGTGTGGGCACCGATGTTAACTTTTTAAAAACGTCTGTCTGAAATTGGTATACAGAAAGTTAAGCAATCAAGAGTTAACTGTCCTCCTTTAAAAAAGAAAACACATCAAAATAATAGAAACTGACCAGAAATAACCAAACCAAGCCAGATTCCTTTCAGGAGATTCCCTTTACAATATTCTTGTAAATACGAAGCAAGAGGCATTTTTACAGCTTGAATTACAAATTTTAAAGGTTTTTTAAGTATGCAGGGTGGGCAGATTTCAGGATACGTTTCAACCCTAGCAAAGGAACAGTTAAATGTGAGGTCCAACTTTTGGTTGACATTTGTATGATTACTCAGTGCAGTCTCTCTCCCTAAACTTCTTGTCATTATAAGCAACCTATAGAATATTACATTGTGGTGTGCAATCTCTTGGGCTGTGGAGAACCTTGAGCAAGAGACCCTAGGGAAGCAAAGAACTTTCCGAAAAGGCAGCTAGGTTTGCCCCATGGATCTCCACCACTGAAGGAAGGAAGACTACAAAGTTAGCCAGGTAACACTTGGCTCCAGAAGGTAGCAACTGATATAGGTTGCGGGTGTGTGTGTGTGTGTGTGTGTGTGCGCGCACACGTGTGTGTGTGTGTGTAGGCATCTTGCTAAGAAGTGTATCTTGTGAACATCCACATGGCAGAAATAAAGTAATTCCAATTAGATTCTGCAGTGAAATATGCAATATCTATCTATCATTAAGTGCAAGTAAGAGATATGGAATCACTGGAAATCAGCTACTCTTTATCTCCATCTGCTACCAAAGTTTTCTGGACTTAGGGGCCACTGGGTCTTTAAAATCAGATGTGGGCAAGTCACATTTAATTGTCACAGAACTGCCAAGAAAAGAAACACAGGACTATCCTGGCCACTGGGCTGAGTGCTAAAGGGCTGGGACAGACACCCAGGGCAGTGCTGAAGCACTAAAGGAAACAAGGGAGACAAGAGGGGCAGGTGTTGCTTCATCTTGGCTGCTTGTAGAGGGACCAAACAGTACCTGTCCAAGGTGAGCAGACAAGTGGCAGATACTGGGGTTTCAACATCTTCAGAAACGTATTTCTAGTTTTACAGTGTATAGCACAGTGCTCTCACTTTAAGACTATCGTTATTATCTTAATAAAGGTTTGTTTGTTACATTACAGGTAGCTTGAATTTCAAATGCTTTCATTCATTAACTGCAGTTACTCCAAGGAAGCCAAACGTGGAGAGAAATCAATGTTTTATATATGAAGTGCAACAGAAATATTATGTGCCAAAAATAGGCAAACACAGTCTTGGCTAGCCAAATACAAACAGCTATATGACGTTACTAAGTCACCTGTTCCAGTTCCGGCAGCCATCATGCCACACTTAATGAGAAACGTAGGCCTTTAATTGGATGGTTGGCATCCGTCTGTCTTGGGAGCCAATGGAAATGCCTAATTAGGGCAACCTTTGGAATGTTCAAAGGTCCTTCAGTTACTATTGATAAGACAAAAGGACATCATAAAAACTTAAGAATGCCCAGAACAGAATTTTTGCTTCTCCCAGCAGCAAATCACACCTCAAGGGGGGTGGGGTGTTAAAGCCCCTAGGTTTTTCAGAGTCTTTTATTTGTTCGATGGACCTCTCTGCCTATAACCAAAAAGCTCTCTCAGCACCCACATTCTCCTTTACTGTTTCGGATTGGAGAATTAGTGTAGTTAAACATACCTGAACTCTTATTTAATAACAGTAAAAAATGACAGCAGACAACAGCTCCAGATGGTTTGCTTGTTGTAAATTTGAAAACTATTATTTGAGTTCAAGTCTATGAGAACTACATGTACCACAATTCAGTGTGATGTCTGAAAGGAGCCAGTTTCCACATGATTAAGTGGGGAAGGGGGAGAACCATATGCTTTTGAGCAACAGTACACCTCATCAAGCAGCAACACTTTTCAGGTCACTTGGCGTTAAATTCTTTAGTAATAATTCACATGACAAAACCATAACTGCAGCAATATTCACTCTCAAGAGGATAATTTAATGCAATGGCCAATGGAGCAGATTTTGCTTCAGGTGGGAAAGTTCAGATCTTTTATTAGAGAGCCTGCTTAAAGGAGAAGAAACATTCAAATTAACAGTTTAACATAGGCTGGGATTTTAAAACCTTACACATGTGTTTTATCTATAAGGGTGCTTTAAAAAAAAACCTGTCACCAGAGTTCCTTTCTTGAAAAGCCAAAGCAAGTCAGATACTTTCTTGAGAAGGCTATCAGTACATGGGAGCATCATCAAAGAAGATAATGTTTAGGAGGAAGGGCCATTTTTAAGGGGCTGCTCATTTCCTTTAATTCTTCTTGCACCCAGTTAAGGTATTTTTGTTCCGTATTTTGACCATTTGTATACCACTTAATCACCGTAGTCTCTAAATTAGACCATGTAACTGGCTTGTTACCCATTGTTCTGAGAATATCTAGCAATCACACGTGTCAAAAGGTTTTAGGCAGCAGATACAAGTGCATGTTCTGCGTACAGGGCTGGCTAGTGCTAGCTGGCCACGTTTTCAAGTAGAGGAATTTGGTGAAAATGCAAGTTTCAAAAAGGCTGCCACTAAGCGTGAATATTTTAGTTACATAATTAACATTGCATGATCGCAGTCCTTGTAGACTAGGAGACATTTTGCATTTTCCACTGCAAGCCTAAAAAGGAGTGCATTTTAAAATGAGACAATAAACGAAGGTATCAGCTTTATACCCTTTTGGTCAGATCAATTTTCAAAGGCATGTACATGTTTTAAAGGTTTTTGTATTAAGGCATTCAAACTCATAGAACAGACATCTTTAATTTGAAGCTTGAGCTAGTTCTATTATTTATACATAACACTTCATAATGTATCCCCTATTTTGTCCTCCCGTCCCCTCTCCCCATTCAAAACTGTTTTCTTAATCATGTGGTAGCTTTTCAATGGATGTCTCACTTGCATGTCAGGCATCTTAAGCAAAATAAAATCAGAAGTGAAGCATCTGACCTAGTACCGTATGTGGCTACAGAAAGATTTGTTTGATGCCAGGGCTACTTTGCCATCTTATTGCACAAAACAACTGAAAATATGGTGAAAATCCCATAAGAGAAGGCTTAGAGAGTTTTCACAATATAAATGTCCCTCACTGAGTAATTAAGAAGGCATGTGATCAATAAAGACACTCCTAAAATTCTGGAGGCAAACATAGCTGAAAAGAGTTTAATTATTTTAAGCACAAATATTCCCATTTTAAAAGACAGTATATTTCTACAGAACATAACATTCTCTTTGCTTTATTTAACAGCTGTCCTGTGGTTTCCAACCTAAACATCACTTTTGTCTTTAATGCAGTCATTGAAGAAAGACTGGCTTTTCATGAGAGGCAGAAGCGGAAATGACTAGGTAATCCCATCACATAAGGATTTTACCAAGTGGATGGCTTATTCCCAATGGAACTGTGCAAGGCAATGCTTTCAAGCTATGCGGATCATACCAGTTTAGTCAGTTCCCAACAACAGCAGAACTTCAAGGACAGGCTCATTAAATTGTAATCTGTATATCCCAATTGAATAGCTCCCCATTTACGTTCTGCCAGATCAGAGTTTTTAAAGGCTGTGACTGCTCTGCTGTTAATCTTACAGCTTTAAGTAGTTATCCAATACTAGTAACCCAATGCCATAATAAAAAGATTCTTCATTTTATATTTTGTTCCTCTACCAGGATACTAAATACAAATCTCTCTTCTAAGATGGTCTAGGCTTCCTCATGGCCATCCAGATGTTTTTGCCCTACAACTCCCATGATCCCTAGCTAGCAGGGCCAGTGGTCAGGGATGATGGGAACTGTAGTCTCAAAACATCTGGAGGGCCGAGTTTGAGGAAGCCTGGCCTAGAGAGGCAAACCATCAATGAGGCACTGCACAAGAGAAAATACTGGCCTTCCATTTAAGCGCATCTTCAGATATCAGGCACTACCAAGACAATATTAAAGACTTTAAGTGGCCATGTTTATGGAAACTTTCAGCAAATCAGAAAAATCTAACATGACCACTTAAGCCACCTGCAGAGCACATCAAGACCTTGAGGTCCAGTTAATCATTTATGATGCCCCCACTTTAGTGTGTCACATTAATATAACTTTAGAAACCTATGACAATGTAACACATGCCAGACATTACACAACAGGTCCAGGGTAATGAAGTTACATGCCAAATCTGCAAGTGGGTGATGTCAATGAAGAAGAGGAGGATGAACATGGAACACAAGCATACTTGCAATAGAGCTGCTCTCAAGCAACCCAATTTGACAGGAAACTCCACTGCTTAGAATTCACACAGCACCGCGAAAGATTCCCTCCCTCTCTCTCTCTCTCTATATATATATAGTCGGCACAAAGCACTGAGGTAGTGCAAGACATTACAGGAGATCAATCAAGATCCCATTATGATTTACTCTGGTTTGCTTGCAATGTAAGTAACTTCTCTCTCACTGTTTTGACTTACAGTGGGAGCCATGCAAGAACTACCAGTCCAAGGAGCTATCAAGCAACTGCCAAGCTAGGGAAGATATAGTTACAGATAACTGGACTTGCCCCACTGGCCTGTAAGGAGTCATATCCCTGCAGTATCATCATCTGGAGGAAGACTAACATCCTTGAGCTTTGGTGGCTTTTCTACTTCCAAACAAGGGTGACATATGGTAATAACTCAAAGCTACAGTCTTCGTCCCTAAAGTGAATTAGCTTTATATTTGTGAGCAAAATTGAGGACAGTCTGCTACAGTCTCATAAAAGCCGCAAGGTTTTTATGGGGAAATGTCTAGCTCATTTTAAACAAAGCTACGTAGTTCCTGCTTTTAAAGTCTCACAGCTCATGCATCCCCAAAGAGCCAATGGTTAACAACATAATGACTTTCGCTGCAATATCAAACTAATGGACACATTAACTAAGGCAGGCCATTCCTACTGACATCTGATTACCACCCATAGCTGCACATGCAGTATGATTTACTTGCTAGTAAATCAAGTAGGCTATAATCATACCGGTAGTTCCACACTGAACACACTTCTGGATGCAAAGAACTGTCCTTTCTCTAAAGGTAAAGTAAAGGGACCCCTGACCATTAGGTCCAGTCGTGTCCGACTCTGGGGTTGCGGCGCTCATCTCGCTTTATTGGTCAAGGGAGCCGGTGTACAGCTTCCGGGTCATATGGCCAACATGACTAAGCCGCTTCTGGCGAACCAGAGCACGGAAACGCCATTTACCTTCCCGCCAGAGCGGTTCCTATTTATCTACTTGCACTTTGACGTGCTTTCGAACAGCTAGGTGGGCAGGAGCTGGGACCGAGCAACAGGAGCTCACTCCGTCGCAGGGATTCGAACCGCCGACCTTCTGATCAGCAAGCCCTAGGCTCTGTGGTTTAACCCACAGCGCCACCTGGGTCCCCTTTCTCTACCTGCAGTAATTGGGAAGAGGCTGCACTACAAGTACTGGACCACATACACCAAGCAATGGTATCAGCAGGCAAAGCAAATGGCCAAAACTAAGTACAGTGGTACTTCGGTTTACGTTCCAGAAGTCCGTTTTTAAATCGAAACCATTCTTAAACGGAGGTGCGCTTTCCCTAATTATGCCTCCCTCCGCCAGTGCCCTTCCACCGATTGGATTCCGTTCTTAGACCGAAGTAAAGTTCTCAAACCAAGACATTATTTCTGGTTTTGCGGAGTTTGTAAACCAAATCATTCTTAAACCGAGGTTCCACTGTGGAGCTACATCAGCTAACAAGAAGCATGGACAGGACAGAGAATGAACTGAGCCAGAAAGCTGGTGGTTCAAATGTCACATCAGCCATACACTTACTAGGTGGTCTTAAGCAAGAACAATGCCCTGCTTGATAAATCTCTGTAAATCTGTTTGATGCTAATATACAAATCAGGATTAGAGGCAGCTAATCTAAAACTAAGCTAAAACTAGTTTCACCATTTTGGCCTCACAGGAAACTATGCTTTAACAAACATGAATTCACCATAAAACAAAATAAAATAAAAAAATTCCTTCCAGTAGCACCTTAGAGACCAACTAAGTTTGTTCTTGGTATGAGCTTTCGTGTGCATGCACACTTCTTCAGATACACTGACTGGAACTATGAATTCACCAGGAACACAAGGAGGTTGGGGAAGAGAAGTGCTAAAGGTGGCTTTGTTGCAACACCAATAAACCATGATTTGTTGAATGAGCAGCACTGTCCCTAAACTGAGCCACTGATGCTTAGCCTCAGCCATATGCAGTACATTAACATTACCAGCCCACCTTATCCGTTTGTTATAAGGATTACCAAGGAGGCGTTTGAAGTGCTTTGAATGTTTAAATAGTGTTTTCTCCAAGTAGCACTGTAATTAGCACAATGAAGACACAGCTGCATAAACAGTACCAACGTTAGAATGCCCTCACCATGTTAGTATTATATAGCTGAGACTAAAGCTGGGGCAGCAGAATCCAGCCTTGGATTGTGGGGATCCTCCTCCCTTCCAGCTTCACCAATCATAATCTGTCTGGATATGATTCCATTGCCTCTATGCAGCATGCACCGCCTAGAACTCTTTAACTGGATTTCTTTAATCCAAGTTCACAAAAGAACAATTCACAGAAGATAGGCCAAGGTAGGTGAAACTACAAACAGGGTGGTCTTCCAAGTCTGCCTGAATGCGCAGAATATCAGCCCTCTTTGGACCCAAGAGGTCAGAATTTGAAACTTCTAGAAACTTGTACAACAGGAGAAATAAAAAACAGGCTTTTAAAAATGAATCCCACATACCCATGACCTTAATAATCCTGGACACAACTATGTCTAAAAACTGACACTTCTTAAATAAGGGATTTCCCAATTCTACAGCTACCCTCCTTTATAAACATTCACTAGTAACTACACTCAACCGGCAAATCAGTTCTGTTGTTGGATCATACAGATCCATGTAGTGATTTTTTTAAACCAATGTGAATGACTTCCTGGGAAGATCAGCGGTGTGCTTCCCATTGGCTAAGGGTGGAAGGGAAGAGAATGGTATAGGTAAGGATTGAGGCTGTAGACTTGGAAAGGCTATGTTCATCAATCCAAGTAAAGCAGCTGTAGCTGAAAGGGAGGAGGATTCCACACCATTCTTTGGGGGTTTGGAAGCTATTGTATGGGACAATTGTAAAATGTAAAATGACAATTGTAAAATGTTGAAGAGGCATTGGAGCCAAGAGCCTTTTCTTCACCAAGGGTGAGAAGTTAAAAGATCCATGAACTGCAACTAATCAGAAAGAAGGCACATTAGGAAACTATATGATGCTACCGTAATTAAGGTTGGATGTAAGAAGCTGTTTTAACAGAAGTTATATCAACAAGATGCTAGAAGAAGATAGTTGATATGAGATTGCAGAATAAGAGCGAGTCAACATTTCTGGAAACCCATCTCCAATTTATCTGTGTATGTACATTATTATTACCGGTATTTGAATTCTTTTTTTTTTTTTTAAGCAGTCAAAATCTCATGTGTGGAGAAGTGACTGGTTGTGACAATATAAAGACAGCTTCTCTGTTCATTGAACATACCTGTACCAACAGTAAAAGGGCAAGAACCCATTGAACACCCATATACATATCACAAACACACCATGTTCACATTGTAAGCCTACTTCAAATCAGCAGATTGTTTTGCCACTTAGGCATGCTTGCTCAAAAGGGAGGATTATCTAATCTGTAATAATCCTGCTCAACAATCCACAAGCATTTAGGTATTTTCTGATAGCTAAGGAATAGCAGTTTAACACAGCAGGATACAGTTTCAGATCTTTGGATTATACAAATGTTATTAGACTAATGCAAGATGCAGCTGAGTTGCCTAACCCAGAAACTCAAAATGAAATGCACAGAAAAAGGCCTACAGCTCAGTTACAGACCTTTATAGACAGAAGATTCCAAGTGCAATTCCCAACATCTCCAGGTTAGAAGGATCATGTGCAACAAGGGTGAGAAAGAACACTGCCAATTGTTTGTATGGTGTATATTCTCTGCCTGAGATCCTGGGAATCTGCTTCCAGGATACACAATATGTACACCATGGGGCCGTCTCAATTTGTCATCAGGCTGATGCACAGGGCAAGGCCTTATGCTCAATTTAAGTCTTTGCCTTGTGATGTGAGGGGATGGTCTGGATATTTGAGAGTGGAGAAAACCACCTTGTTATTATCATGCTCACACCACTACTAGGTGAAGTTTGGTCTTACAGCACGTTGTCTCCACAACCCTTGCATGGTAGGAGATCCATTAGGATGGTTGCCACTGGATTCCTAGGATAGTCTAGATAATTTTGGGGTAGCTGAGGTCAGTGATTTTGTTGATGTTTAGTCTCACTATGGAACGGTAAATCACAAAGGACTATCAACAATATCACTTCTGGGTGCCCTCTCGAGTGCTGTGGAGCCCAGCATGCCCCTGGTTCTCTAAGCAGCTCTAGGCAATGAAACAAGCCAGACTACTATTAGACCACAAAAGGCATTAAGACTCAATGTGCGACTGACTCAATGTGTTCAGAATGCATAATTTCCCCTACCTAGCAGTAAAGGCAGAGAAGGAGTACTTTACTGTCTCTATTCCTCCTGAAATAGCCTGTCAGCAGAGCTATCCCGAGTGGTGCAGGGCTCATTGACATCTACCCCTGTGAATGGTTAACTGCCTACTGAGACAATTTTGCTAGGTATTTTGCGGATGAAATTGCTCACCTTCATGCCAGCTTGAATACTGTAATTAGTGCAGTGCCAAGCCTTGTGTCCAATGCACCATTTTATCCCATTTTTGTGGAATCAGCTCGTTTTTGTGGCCTGAGGACTTGCAGCTGTCCTGCCTACATCCTATCATTTCAATATTTGCCTGTCATGGCGTACTCAAGTCATAGGGGGCAATGGCTGAGCAGGTGTGTGGGAATGGTTAATGCATTTTTATGGGGTGGAGTGCTGATCACCACTTTTGAAGTGGTGATGCATACACTCCTGTAAAAAATCTTACACAGTAACAGCTAGACCAACTGTGATTCATGGCCTGAACTCCTCTAATGGGCTCTTTGTATGGCTACCCTTAGGACTGGTTTGGGAGCTGTAGCTGGTGCAGAATGCAGCAGCCAAGGTACTGAGTGGAGTGCCAGTTGTGCTGGGTTTTTTTTTCTTTCTGCCAAAGTTGCTGAGCTTTATTTTTTTTTTAAATCAGCAAAAATGGCATGTATGGCAACCCTGCCCATGCTGATATTACTTGTGTTGAAGGAACTGCATATGCTGCCTGTCAGGTACTGAGTCATATCCAGGCTCTTGTTATTAACTGCTCAGAGACCTCCTTGGAGAGGTCTTGTTGGCTGCACCACTTCATCTAGCGACAATGCAGAAACTGGACTTCTCCATGGTAGCACCTATACTTTGGAATACTCTGCCCCCATTTACAAGAGGCAGTAGAATGCTTCCAACATTTATTGATAACCTCTCTCTGCTCAGGCACTTCCCAATCATTAATACTGGATATTACAGGCTGGAATTTTTTACTATTATATACAGAGAAAGGTTTTAAATATATGTTTTAATGCTGTAATGTGCTCTAAGGTTTGTTTTTAATAGAAAGTTGTCTAGAAATATTTTAAAATAAGATACATATGAAATCTTGGGTAAATGCAAAACACATACAGTCCTCTAGCCATAGCTGCCCAAATCCTAAACAATTTATAATTATACAAAAGATACAGTCTCACTCATCTACATACTCTGAGGTAGCAGTAAGTGATCTAGAAAAAAAGTTGGAGTAGATGATCCTCAGGGTCCTTTCCAATTCTATGATTCTTCAAATTATCATCCCTGAACAAGAGTCCTGAAGTTCCAGTTTGTGTCCTCTAGTACCTTTAAAATGTTTTCATATGAAATGGTCGTATGAAAAGAGGCTTTATGACAGTATACCATAAACACGGATTAATGTAGTTACTCATGCTAACTCGAAGCAATGTGCTAGGAGAAGGTAGATTAGAGGTGCTGACATGGAAAATGATTCAATGCAAGTGACTCGCACACTCATGAGCATGATCAAAGTCTGAATGGTAAGTCAATGGGATTCTTTGCCTTGAGGCAACCCTTAGACATTTGATCCTTTCAGCTTTCCTTAGATCTAAGGGTGGGTTTTAATGGGGTTGCACAAACCAATTCTGGGAAAACAAAAATCCAAGTTTTTAAAATGTGAAAGCTAAAACTCAAATAATAAAACAAAGCTTAGAATGAGTTACACGAGAAAAAGCTGAAGGAACTAAACAGACCAAGGAGGAATGATGATGATACTTACTTACTTACTTACTTACTTACTTACTTACTTACTTACATTCCATCCATCTGACTGGGCTACCCCAGCCACTCTGGGGGGCTTCCCAGATTGTTTCACTTATAAAAAAAGAATGAGACCAGTTTTAAATGGGCCTCTTCCATGTCATTTAACCATTGGTGCCTATTTGCTAATGTCCCCAATCTGATATGCTGTTGCTGGCATACAGAGATATGAAACTCGTGGCCTGGATATCTGCTCCCATACAGGCCCTGCTGCCCATCAGAGGTGGGCTTGCACACTGTCCTTTCAACTTCTGATTTTGCAGCAAACTCTACAGCAAGCAGTTAAACATCTGAACCAGCAAATTCTGGTTTGCTTCAAAATCTAAGCACATGAGCCCAAATCTTGCTCCTGTTGCACCAAGACATAGAATCACAGAATTGTATAGATGGAAGGGACTATGAGACTCATCTAGTCCAATCCCCAGCAATACATGAATCTTTTGCCCGACTTGAGACCCATGACCCTGAGATTAAGAGTCTCATGCTCTACCGACTGAGCTCTCTGAGCAGGACGGGAGTTCTTTGGACCAACCAGTTTATTGGTACCAAATTCAGATATCATTTTAATGCAGGTTATTTCTAGGAACGCTTAAGATTTTAATTATCCATCCAGATACTGATAGAATTACATTGTTCATTTCTACAAATTCTAATTTTGTTTCCACAAAACTAAATTAGTTTTATGTTTCCACAAAACTAAATTAGTTTTATGTTTCCATAAAACTAAATATCGATTTAGGCCCATAATGTTGGTGTTCCTCCACACACACACCCCAAAAATCTTGTTCCCTGATACTATCAAATATCCTAGCAATATCCTAGCACGCCACATGAACTCAAGAAGCAGTAACTAATGCAAACTTATCCTATTTGAATCACACCGCGGAATTGCTATGAAGCTAACCACAACAGTGTACAATACACACAAACACACATGTTTAGTCAATATGATGCAATTACTCAGCAATACCAAAAACCACCAAACAACAGTTGGGAGTCAGCTTAGAAGATCTATTAGATATGCTGGGGTCAAAGCATTTTAAATGCTTGTGGGATGCTCTCCCTCAGTGCCTTTGTCACATATCTTTACGAGCCAGTCAAAATAATCCCCTTTCTCACAGGCCTTTGGCTAATTAAACAATCAATGTCCTTTTAAACTGGGAGTGGGGATGTTGTTTTTATTCCAGTGATCTACCACAGACGGCCAATGATCTACCTGTTGGATCACGATCTACCTGTTGGACGTGCCTGGTATATAGTATCCACACATGCAATACTTACATTATATAGTTCTTAACTGTCTAAATACAATTTATTCACTAAAATATTCTTGATAGCTTGTGGAAACACCCCCATAAGCATAAAGTAAGATATTTGGCCAAACTGCGAGAGGCAGTGAAGGATAGGCGTGCCTGGCGTGCTCTGGTCCATGGGGTCACGAAGAGTCGGACACGACTGAACGACTGAACAACAACAAAGATATTGGGGGAGCAAATCAACCCATTTATGCCCCCAAAGCCAGCAGAAGATGAAGGCTGCACAACTGCAGTAGCCTCATGGTGCAAGAAAACCTCAGGAGGACACTGCATACTGATGACAACCACCAAGGGATGGATGTTAAGATGAAAGGAAGCAAACAGTCTGCTACTTGCTTCCTTTTCAGTTTGGGCCAAAAGTGGAAGAAGGGAAACTTTGAGTCTTCCAAGGGCACTTTATTGTATTTTCTGCTGCAATAGATCCAATACCAGTATACTTTCTTCTTGCTTTCTCTTGCATATTACCATAAATTTCCAACAGAATTCTCATGATCTAAACACTAATCAATTAACTTATCAGGGAAGACTATTCTAATCTACTGGATTAAAGTAGGAAACAAAACAACAAGCACACCCTTTTCAACAATTCCTGCAGGACAGGAGCTGTTGGTTTTGCAATATCATCTACAGATCTCAGCTGCCTCATTGACCTTTGAGCAACTACATCACCGGAAAGGATTGAAACTTTCACAGTTTATACCTGTAATCTGACTTCCAAGCAAATGTTGGCAGTGACAGATGGCAATGGGAGCTTGAAATCCAGGTTAGAGGGTTTCCTTTTTTCCAGTCACCCCACCTCCTCCTGGTATTCACATCTGCAAAGATTCAATGTGGACGTGGATAGAGTAAGTCAGGGGTAGGCAACCTAAAGCCCATGGGCCAGATGCGGCCCAATCGCCTTCTCAATCCGGCCCACGGACGGTCCAGGAATCAGCGTGTTTTAACATGAGTAAAATGTGAGCTTTTATTTAAAATGCACATCTGGGTTATTTGTGGGGCCTGCCTGGTGTTTTTACATGAGTAGAATGTGTGCTTTTATTTAAAATGTATCTCTGGGTTATTTGTTGGGCATAGGAATTCGTTCATTTCCCCCCAAAATATAGTCCGGCCCACCACATGGTCTGAGGGACGGTGGACAGGCCCACGGCTGAAAAAGGTTGCTGACCCCTGGAGTAAGTCAACAGTCCTTCCCACTCTCCTCCCCACAAAGGCAGGATAAATAGTTTCAACTTACTTTTTTTTTTAACCAAAGATTGCCAATGTACCCAATTGTTCTTTAAAAACTATTCATTAGGAATTAGGGTCTTTCCCCAAAGAGCTAACTTTTTAACTTATTATTTGCAGTTGGTAAAGCAAAAAGGCCTCATTTTATTTTAAGCATTTATATCCTGTCTTTAAAATTTCCTTGGAGGCTACATCTAGTTAATCTCAAGACTGAATCTGCCCATTGCATCAAGAATAAGCCACACATTATTCCAAACAACTTTATATAGTGTATTAAAGATTCTACACTGGCAGTCAGTCTCAAACTGCTATCATAACCTGAACAGCAACAGTAGCTGGACTGGGCTGACAAACTGAAAAATCATTAAGACCGCATTATTATTAAAGTAATTTATATAAATTATATACCACCTTTCATTTCAAGGGGAAAAAATACCAGTACGGACATCTTTAGTCTTAAGCATACTGTATTTGTAAGTGTTGATATAGCAAAAATGTTAAGAAAATGAATGTAACAATGTGGTTCAATCAGAAGCTATAGCTTAAGAAATAACCACAGTCCAAGCAGATATAGACTGGAAGATGGAAAAGCCACAATATTATTTAGAGCAGATTCAACTTGCATCTCCAACTAGAACACACTTCTATTTTTGAAGCATATGTAAAAATAGAATTGCTGCAGAGCATCCAATCTCAGGCAGCATCCTTGATCACATGGTATCTCTGTGCAGGCATCTGGGGCTTTAACAAACTTAATTAAGAATCAGAAACATATAGTTAAAGAGAAGATTTATGCAGCCTGCACAAGAGGCCAGATCAGAGCCTTGGCATACTGATTTACAGTAACTTCTAATAACCTGTCAGATGCTTCAGAAAATGGCAAAAAGACCACTAAAAGAACAGCATTCCACTCCCCTATGTGCAGCAGAAGCAGATACCGGTAGCTTCTGTCTGACAATGCAAAATTAACTAAAGCATGAAATGGAAACCATTTCTTTCTGTTTTTAATAGAAAAAATCCTGACAGATGCTTATCATGGCTAATATTCACTTACAAAGCAAATGAGAACCTCTTGAATGGTATGCCACTGATTACCAGTAGATAGGGATTCACAGTGAGGGTTATTACCCTGCTTGTGAGCATCTTGGATGCATCTGACCAGTTAGAAAGATGATTCTAGACTAAATCTTCTAAAGCCTGCAAAGTAGTTGGATTACGTCATCTGCTTGCATACTTTTATACAGCATCTTATACAGACTATACAAGCCATATGGGAGTTCTTACCATCTCAACATGTAATTTTGCTACATAAATAATGAACTAAAGAAAGGTTAAATAGCAAAATTACAGCTTCCATTAATCAAAGCTATTCCATTTTTCTACATAAAATAGAATCAACGCAGCACAGAAGCATGAGTAACATAACCAGGGAGAAGTACGGTAGTGGTTAGCACATTAAACTCAGACCCAGAGGACCTGGATTCTAATCGCCCCCTTAGCCACAAAGTTCACTGGGTGACCTTGGTTTAGTCTTGCTCTCTCAGCCTAATCCAAGTCACAAGGTTGTTAAAACAGAGTGTGTGTATACTCTCTCTCTCCCTCTCTCTCTCTCTATATATATATATGTTATAAGAGCAAAATTAAAACAACAGAAGATACTGTACACCTTACATTGCTTTACAAAACATATCCATCACTTCAGAGCTGTACCAATTTTATTGGAAATTTCATAAACATTGTTTTCAGCCTACACAGAGATGTTCAATATCTAGGTCAGCCATCTTTATACCACCTTGGCCACTGCACCATGTGGATCGACATATCAATTTACATGAAATATACCAGAAGTTTTTGGTGTGAGAAGAATTCTACTAAGGTGGGGGAGAAACTACTAAAAGAAAAGTATTCCTGAGATGCCAATCCCAAAGGCTTTATTCAAACAGTTTTATGCCTCACATTATCAAACAGCTATATCCAAAAGGTCCGAGGCTAGCACTTTGCCTTCATTTTATCAATAGTTTCTTGGCACAAACAACCATCTTTAAATACTAGCAAAAAGCTCCTTGAATGCTCAGACCTACGTGGCCTTTAGCATGGGCATGCTATTGACCCCAAAAGTACTACTTCTATTCAGAAACACTAAAAAACACCCTCAAATATGGATTAATTTCCTTTCCACCATTTCTGAAACAGAAGACAGATGCAAAGATTACAAGGATGGCAAAAGGGAATAATTTTCAGTTATATATTTATATGTTATTATTCAATGTCTTGAATAACAACATATAAATATATTAAAAAATTGGAATCGCCCTCTCAGTACCAACAGTGGTTACAAGTACTAATTCTACAGACAGTGCAATCTTATAATGCCTATTCTGAAGTTGGTTGGCATCCATCTGTCTCGAGAGACAATGGAAGAGTGTGCCTTTGGCTTCCAGGATAAAGTCAAACCATAGGAGAGTTACAGTGCCTGCTGTGGCTGCAGAGACCGATACAGGAGAGACATGTTTTATTGCCCCACTGAATTCAAGGACTTACGGTACTCCCTGGTGAATGTGCACAGTATTGCAATCTCTTTGATGGGAAGCCAGTATTGGTATTGCAGATCCAGATAATGGCCAATGAAAGTGTTTGAACATAAAAAGGTGCTTTATATTGACATCAGACCACTTTTCATTTTATCCAGTTTAATTTGCTGATAGCAGCGCTCCATGGTGTAAAATTACCTCCCTCAGCTCTGCTATCTAGATATGCCATGACTTAACTATGGTCCCTGTCTTCTGGAATAAAATAGCCAACTGCAAGTTGTTGGGGGGAACCAAAGCCTAGTCTCCTAAGAAGCAAGTGGGCATGTAGATAAAGGAAGAGTAGGTGAAGGGATGAAAGGTTTACTATGGTAAATGTCTAGACTACTACAATAATTGAATTACCGGTAGGTTGTTTTTCTGTGAGGAAACCGCATTTAATTGTGAAAACCTGTATTAAGCAGAATTGCCTGCCTTCTCACCTCATTCCACACCCAGTAAAGCCACAGAAACTGAGAATGCATCAATCAGCAAGGTTGTGGGTTTCTTTAAAAATAAAAAGCTTAATATACTATTATCTAAATCTTCTATTCTACTTGAAGCTTTTCTCTTTCCCCAAGACCACTATTTTTTCGTCTACTAAAAATTTTTGTCGTCTACCAGGACCAAACCACTCTGCCAAGCCCATAACTGAAAACCAGGAATTGCTTGTTCCAAAAAATTATCTAGTCAGGGATTAAGCAGTGGGAAAGGTCTCAATGCTTACAGAAGCTTACAAAAGTCCATCGCCTAGTACTGAATTCAATTCTTAGAATATTGTCAAAGGATCAGGGTTGTCATTGAAAGGGAAAAAATAGTGGTCCAAAAAGCAATTTGCACACAGCCCTTAATGAAAAGGAATTCCTACCATCCTTACTCCTTTATGAGATTCAGAACCTCACATAGACTTGAAAGCAGATACATACACCAGATACACACACTATAAACCCTAACATTTCCCCATCTGAGGAACAGCAGGGAGGGCTTTTGAACATTGAAGTTCAAAATGAATTATTTCATGCCTACCGGTAGGAACAGCTGAAATATTGGAGATTTCCATAGGGTACTATTTTTATATTTTGCATTTGTGTTATCTATTCCTGGCAGGGAAAGGGATGGAGAGATATACAAAGAATATGAGGAACCCAGTGCAACCAGGGAGAGAAAACATTTCAGTGGGCTCTGGTTTCTTCTACATTGGAATGGAAGGGAAAGATTTGGGTGGCCCTGTTCCTTCCTAGAGGTGAGAAACAGCACAGCTCCCCTTTAGTGACCCTTTCCTTCGGCAGAATACGGAGAGAAAAAAGGAGAAAATCAAGGTCTCAGCAACAACAACAACCAGGAGTGGCAGCAGGGAAGAAGGTGCTTGATAACAGAGTCACCCCCCCCCACCTCCCATTCTGTAATCACCTGGCCATGCTAGAGAGAGCACCAGACAGGCTTTCTAAGCTTCAGGCCTGGAGAGATGAGTGCATGGGTTGAATGACTCCCTCCATCTGCACCAAAGCCATCCCCCCCCCCCCACAACAGGAAGAAGGTGGGAGCAGGGATTTGGGCTGCTGGCTTGAGGGCCTCGATCAGAGGGAGGGGAGGTTGCTTAGGAATATGCAAGCAACGTACAAGCAGAGAGGGGGAAGATGGCTGTTTCTGGGGGGGGGATGTTGTTTTTTGGAGGGGGGTGTTGGCCCCCAAGGGATTCAAGAGGCGGGGATGGGGGGGAAAGGATATTCCCTTCCTCCATCCCTCTCTTTCCCTTTCCACCCACCCCACCCAGAATATAGGGCCAAAATCGGGGGCGCCAAAATCCCGAGGGAGGAAAAGATCCCCCTTTTCCAGCCGCACCCACGATGAAGGGGGCAGGAAAGGAGGGGGCGGCGGGGAGGGATCCGAGAGGTCTCCGCCTGAGCCTGGATCGGGTCCAGCAGGACCAGCCGGGGAGGGAGGGGGGAATGATGCGGCGGGGTGTGAAATAGGAGGCAGCCAGGTAGGAGATTTGGGGGGGGGGTTAGGTGTCGGGGGGGTCCTCACCCCCCCACCCCGGATCCGGGCCTCACTCACCGCTCTGCTCCCCGAGGAAGACCAGCTTGAATTTCCGCAGAGGGTTGCCGAAGTCTCCGCCCGCCGACATGATGAGGAAGAGGAGGAGGAAGGTGGGGAAGCTGGAAGAGGAGGAGGAGGAGGAGGGAGGCGCCGGCGCCGCTGCCCGTCCTCGGGCTCACCTCGCTCGGCTCCCTCGGGGGAGGAGAAGGGGCGAGGGGGCTGGAGGGGGTGAGGGGGCGGGGGAGGGAAGGGAGGCCGCCGGTGCTTCTCGCCCCCTAGCTCTTCCCCCCGCGGAGGGTCTTTCCTCCTCCTTCTCCCCTCACGGAAAGAGAGAGAGAGAGAGCGGGACCCGGCAACGGGAAGGGAGCGGCCGGCGGGGCTCGGTTCTCTCTCCTCCGGCGACGGGCGGCCGTCAGTCAGTCAGTCAGTCACTCAGCCAGCCAGGCAGCCACGACGCAACGTCGCCCTCTGAGGCAATCCCGGCCCCGCCTGCGGCCTTGCCTCTCCTCCCTCAGGCTCGGCGGCGCCGCCTCTTCTCGAGCTCCCTCCCCTCACCTTGTTATTCGCTTCGCAAAAGGAGCGAGCCCGAGCGGGGGGGGGGGGAGGGCGAAGAGCGGGCCTGAAGGCCAATCAGAGGGCAGGGAGGGGAGCCACGTCCCGCCCCTCTCTCGCGCCTGACGGACGGACAGGGAGGGGGGAGGGCGAAGAGCGAGCCTGAAGGCCAATCAGGGGGCAGGGAGGGGAGCCACGTCCCGCCCCTCTCTCGCGCCTGACGGACGGACGGAGGGAAGGAGGCGCGCGCGAGCCCGACCCGCCCTGCCACTCATACCGCTAGAACAGCCTAGTCGCCACCAGGGGGCAGAGGCGCTCGAGACGAGCCCTTGCGCGTGCGCCCAAAACGAGAAAGAGGGCGTGGCCCGCAAGGAGCAGCGAGGTGGGGCTTGAGGTTGGCGGCGGCGGCGGCTGCAGGGTTCTTGCCTTGTTGCGCGTGCGCCCCCGGCCAGTGTTCATTGGTTAAGATACCCTCCCCCTTGGGGAGGCGGGGTTTTCCCTCTTCTTTTACATTTCGTCCTCGTGTGGCATTTATTCTGAATACCCCACGGTGCGTGCAATGCAGGAAATAGCTTTTTCTCTTGGAGTTGCACCTTGGAGTGTATGTGGGAAGTCATTTGTTTCCTTTTTCCATTTTTTTGCAATAGAATTTTTGAGGTGCTCTGTCTTTGGCTGCAATCCGTATCCTACTTACCTGTAAGCAAAAACCCCTTCGTTTAGAATTAATAGAATTGTAGAAAGAAAATAAAAAATAAAAAAATTCATTCCAGTAGCACCTTAAAGGTGCTACCATTAGGTCCAGTCGCAAACGACTCTGGGGTTGCGGTGCTCATCTCGCTTTATTGGCTGAGGGAGCTGGCGTACAGCTTCCGGGTCATGTGGCCAGCATGAATAATCCGCTTCTGGAGAACCAGAACAGCGCACGAAGACGCCGTTTACCTTCCCGCCGGAGCGGTACCTATTTATCTACTTGCACTTTGACATGCTTTCGAACTGCTAGGTTGGCAGCAGCAGGTCCTGGTTAAAAACAACCTCTAGTTCAACCCTGTAGTTCAGCTTCACGTCGGCACAGCGTCTAGCCATGTGCCCCTAAGAAGGCAGCACCATTTTTTATGTTGTTGCTCAGCAGCAATTGGTATCCAAAGCAAGACTGCTTCTGAACTTGGAGGTTCCATTTAGTGAGCATGACGAATGCATTATATAGCCATAGAGTGCAAGTTGGGCATGTTTCCTCCTCCCACACGGACATTACTCAGTGACACAGCTGTGGTAAAGCCTTTTTTCAAATAGGCCCCATATGCATACCTGAAGACAGATGGACATTTAACAAGGAAGCTTTGCCCATCATCGCTGCTGCGAAAAAGCTCCCCTGATAAACTATATGGCTGCTTTGAGGCTAATGCAGGCACAGCAGCTCTGACAGAAGAAACCCCTAAGTACAGCCCATCCCAACAAATATGGGAACAGGAAGCAAGGATGCCCGGTCAAGAAGGCTTGAACCCGAACACCACTCTTTGGGCCCTTCCAGTCTTTCCACTGTTTTGGAGTGGGATTCAATCACATACTGGCAAATTCAGGTTGCACCTCCTTCCCCAGAAGATCAGACTTGTTGCACCAAGGAAAGTGATGGGGAAATGTACTGGATATTGCAAGGCAACATTTTATTTGATATACAGCATTATCTAACATCCCTGTGAACTTATAATGGATGCTCAATAATTAACCGACATTACCTAACGCCCTTGCAAACAAATCAGCACTAATCCACAATAACCGTGTTGATTACAAAGCAATGGTTCAAAGACATACATTGTGAAGAAAGTGCACCAACTGACCAGAAAAAGCTGACTTGACTTGCTCTTTTCTGACTTTTAGCAGCAGCTTCCTTTACAGGAATTGGAAGAAGCACTAATCCACCTGTTAGAAGAGTTTGGATTTAATATCCCACTTTATCACTGCCCGAAGGAGTCTCAAAGCGACTAACATTCTCTTTCCCTTCCTCCCCCACAACAAACATTCTGTGAGGTGAGTGGAGCTGAGAGACTTCAGAGAAGTGGGACTAGCCCAAGGTCACCCAGCAGCTGCATGTGGAGGAGCGGAGATGCAAACCCGGTTCACCAGATTACGAGTCTACCGCTCTTAACCACTACACCACACTGGCTCTCTTAGGTCTGCACCACAAGCTTCTGCTAAAGCTATCACCGACTCTAGTCGAAAAGCCAGTACCCCTAACAACATCTTGATTAATAAGAATGTAGAATGCATCCAGAGTAATTACCTGCTGTGAAAGAACAATAAAAAAGACCGACTTGTCCATCAAATATGTACCTAAAGCTATTTTTAGCGGGTGGCGCTGTGGGTTAAACCACAGAGCCTAGGACTTGCCAATCAGAAGGTGGGCGGTTCAAATCCCCATGACGGGGTGAGCTCCCGTTGCTCGGTCCCTGCTCCTGCCCACCTAGCAGTTCGAAAGCACGTGAAAGTGCAAGTAGATCAATAGGTACCGCTGCGGCGGGAAGGTAAACGGCGTTTCCATGCGCTGCTCTGGTTCGCCAGAAGCGGCTTAGTCATGCTGGCCACATGACCCGGAAGCTGTACGCCGGCTCCCTCGGCCAATAATGCGAGATGAGCACTGCAACCCCAGAGTCGGTCACGACTGGACCTAATGGTCAGGGGTCCCTTTACCTTTAAAGCTATCTCCCGGCATTAGGGGCTTCCACAGTGCTTTCTGCCACATTCCTGCACATTCCCAAAGGGCAGCCCAGAATAGGATGCATTTCAATCATTTTGTGACTAAGGGTTTTCTAAGTGGCTGACTGGAAGCGCTTTCATCGCGCGGAGAGCGAGCTTCAGTGGGCTGGAAAAGAGTGAAAATGGCAGCAGGGCTCTTTCTGCAAGAGGGAGGCTGCTGGGGGCGAGGAGCTGGCGGTGTCTCTTTTTAGAAAACAGAGAGGGCTTGTTGAGAACAGCCTTGCACCAGCTGCGAGAGCCTGGAGAAGCTTGCTCAGGAATGCCGGTGGCTCTTGGTCACCATCTGCTGAGAATGTATGTTGCGTAAGCCCCTGCATCCCCACCCCGGATGAAATGAATGGGAGCCGCCTGTCTTCCTACACAGGAACACAAGCCGTGCTTTTATTTATTTATTTATTTATTTTCTGCACGCCTCCCCATTCATGGCAAGCAGGCGTGCAACCCCGGGGGAACTCCCTGGCTCTGAGCTGAGTCACGGGTTGCCAAGCACCTGTCCCCGAGAACATAAAAGCACGTCCGCTCCTCAGCAACAAATGTTTGCTGGTTCTTTTGCCCACCAAACCCATTATAACCAGCTGGTGGTTTGTGCTACGTTTGTTGTTTAGTTGGGGGTCGGCAGTTATTTTAATTTGGGCATAACTGTAAACTGTTTATTACTATTGTTATTATTGGTTTCTATTGATTTGTTTGTTTGTTGCTCGTATAGGATATTTGGTTTGGTTTTGCTTTTTAATGTTGGACACTGTGAGACAGGATGCCGGACTAGATGGGCCATTGGCCTGATCCAGCAGCCTCTTCTTATGGACACAACTTCTTTTGTGGTGATCTGCTGCCCAGCTTTGGGCCAGGTGGTCTCCCGTAAGATGCCCAATGTCATGTTTGAAGACCCTTAATTAGGCTTCCTCGTTTGCCTTTCCACTCCATTGGCACTTGATTAATAAGGTGGGTGCAGTAGCTCTTCTGCTTAAGGGACTCTTTTCACACAGATCTTGCTGTTTCTCGAAAGCCTATTAATAATGGAGGAAGTGAATGAATAGCTATTTTGCAGACTGGGGAGTCTAGAGTTTCTATTTTCGGTTTTTTCAGTCCTGGTTCCTCGAGGTAATGAACTGGGTCTCCGAGGGCTGCTTCAGGCCACAAATGACAGATAACAGAAGTGAAATTATGGCTTTAATCAGGCGGCTGTTTTAAAAGAACTGGTAAATAGCGAAACGGAAAGGACTTGTCATTTTCTTCACACTGATATTAGAATATCTTCCTCCTTTGTCCTGTCCTTTGTCCTTTGAGCCAGTGTGGTGTAGTGGTTAAGAGCAGCAGACTCATAATCTGGGGAACCGGGTTCGCGTCCCCGCTCCTCCACATGCAGCTGCTGGGTGACCTTGGGCTAGTCTCACTTCTCTGAAGTCTCTCAGCCCCACTCACCTCACAGAGTGTTTGTTGTGGGGGAGGAAGGGAAAGGAGATTGTTAGCCGCTTTGAGACTTCTTCGGGTAGTGATAAAGCGGGATATCAAATCCAAATCCAAACTCCTGTAGAAAAATAATACCTGTACTTCTGGCTTACTGTTGTCAGTAATTTAATCGACAGTGAAATCTGTAAAAGCCACTCTCTGGTTCAACATGCATTGGAATAAACAGGGGCGGGGGAAAGATAAATTAAGCAACATGAATCTTTTACAGGAATCAGTAGAGGTTGGCAGTGGACTCAAGCTGTGGGTGGACTAAAATCTATTACAAATCTTTAACTACTTGATGCTGATATTTCAGTTATCACTTCTACCTGATGTGCATCCCAATCATTTGCTCGTGCAGCCCATTTCTATGCATTGCTTACCTGCTGGGGAGAAGAATCTGATTGATTTCAGTATGGCTTACTCCTAAGGTTGCATAGGATTGAAGCCTTAAACCTCAGTACTTTGATTTCAGCTTGTTCATTTTTAATTATTATTTTTACCAGCCTTGTTTCTTTACTTCTTGTGCAAACCTTAACAGTTAATAATAATCATTATCTTGATGTTGTGAAAAGCTTCACCAGCTTACAAATCAAGCTACTCCTTGAAAAGCATAAGAGCAAGCCAGGCCCTCTTTCCTGATCAACTGTAATTCTAAGCAACTTTTAGTGAGTTGCACAAAGCAGCCTACATGCTAAACCCACACTGGATAATAATAATATAATAATAATTTATTATTTTTACCCCGCCCATCTGGCCGGGTCCCCCCAGCCACTCTGGGCGGCTTCCAACAAACACTAAAATACATTAAAATGTCACACATTAAAAGCTTCCCTAAACAGGGCTGCCTTCAGGTGTTTTCTAAATGTCAGGTAGTTATTTATCTCTTTGACATGGGATGGGAGGGTGTTCCACAGGGCGGGTGCCACTACCGAGAAGGCCCTCTGCCTGGTTCCCTGTAGCTTTGCTTCTCGCAGTAAGGGAACCACCAGAAGGCCCTTGGCGCTGGATCTCAGTGTCCGGGCTGAACGGTGGGGGTGGAGACGCTCCTTCAGGTATACAGGATCTAAAAGCCTTGCAAGAGTAGCAACTTGATTAGCAGGGTTGGTCAGCGAAGATAGCAAAAGTACCTTACTTGAAAGAGTAGCTTCTTAAAAGTATTGTTGTCATATGACACACACCCGACAAAAAAAAACTAAAAAAAAACCCCCTGCCCTACTCCTGTGCTTTTAACAGCACTTTGTTCTACAGAAAGCAACAGCTGAAATATTTAATGGACGAGATAAAAATTATCGGCTTCTAATGTCTGATACAAGGGTGTATGGAGTGTTAGGGGAGGGGTAGTACCTCTGGTGGTGCTCCTTCTGGGGTAGTTTGTCCACCTTTGGTCCCCACCCTGCACTCAACTCTCACCTGTGTCTTCTAGAAGATGTCAGTATGCGACAGCAGCCACACCCCAGGAAACAGCTTTGACCGGCCTGTTAAACCAGACAAGGGTAGCCGATGGGTCTCAAACCCTCAATGAGTTAGGGATTTCTCCTGCATGCGAAGACAGGCTCCAGCGGATTGAGTGGACAAGACCAAGAGTGGGTCCAACGGTCAAGCAGGTGGTTTCTGCATGTGCTGCAGAGGAAAGTGAGGGGCAGACGAGGCTTGTCCACCTGGGAAGGGAGCCCATCTAGGAGAGGCCAAACTCTGATCCTAAACCTCCGCTGCCTTGTGAGATATCTTCATCATGTTCTAAACATGCATCTTCAAATTTTGAGACCTTGCTTTTTTATATATTTTGCAGAATGTGGGCATACAAATTCCTAACTCTCCAAGGTCATGCAATCTAGAGCCCAAGTCTTAATAGGATATGCCTCATAGGAGGTAATTCATTAAGAAGAAGAAGAAGTTGCAAACCAATCATATGCCTGTTGTCTTTGTAATATGATTGACAGAAAGTGAGGAGGAATTAAAGAACCTTTTAATGAAGGTGAAAGAGGAGAGCGCAAAATATGGTCTGAAGCTCAACATCAAAAAAACTAAGATCATGGCCACTGGTTCCATCACCTCCTGGCAAATAGAAGGGGAAGAAATGGAGGCAGTGAGAGATTTTACTTTCTTGGGCTCCATGATCACTGCAGATGGTGACAGCAGTCACGAAATTAAAAGACTCCTGGTTCTTGGGAGAAAAGCAATGACAAACCTAGACAGCGTCTTAAAAAGCAGAGACATCACCTTGCCGACAAAGGTCCATATAAAGCTATGGTTTTCCCAGTAGTAATGTATGGAAGTGAGAGCTGGACCATCAAGAAGGCTGATCGCCGAAGAATTGATGCTTTTGAATTATGGTGCTAGAGGAGACTCTTGAGAGTCCCAAGAAGATCAAACCTATCCATTCTGAAGGAAATCAGCCCTGAGTGCTCACTGGAAGGACAGATCCAGTACTTTGGCCACCTCATGAGAAGAGAAGACTCCCTGGAAAAGACCCTGATGTTGGGAAAGATGGAGGGCACAAGGAGAAGGGGACGGCAGAGGACGAGATGGTTGGACAGTGTTCTTGAAGCTACCAACATGAGTCTGACCAAACTGCGGGAGGCAGTGGAAGAAAGGAGTGCCTGGTGTGCTCTGGTCCATGGGGTCATGAAGAGACGCATGGGCGTACCCGGGGGGGGCAGAGGGGGGCAGCTGCCCCCCCCAGAAGGCAGCCCTAGAAGCAAAAATGATCAGCGTCCATTCAAAGCAAACCTGAACGACCATGGCTTGCCCCCCCCCTAGTTCAAAGCAAACCTGAACGACCATGGCTTGCCCGCCCCCCTAGTTTTGATCCTGGGTACGCCCCTGAAGAGACGGACACGGATAAATGACTAAACAACAACAAAAAGTTGCAAACATTAACAGGTAAAAAATTGGGAAGACATTCCAAAGACAGAAACAAATAAAATGTGAATGCATCCAGAACCAAAGCCTATTAAGTGACATAACTAGTTCTAAATGAGCCAAGACAGAGATGATATACTCTGCCTTTAAAACCAGATTTCCTTCCCCGAAATGCCACACTCAATATGGCTGTTTCTCAGGGCTGAAAGTATGGGCCAATCAGAAAGCTAGTTGTTAGGAGCTGCCTCCCGGGATCCTGTTGCTTTGATTGATGCTTTTGCAACCCAGTGACAGAGGCAGCAGAGAGGCCCAATCACTGAGGAATGGGCGGCGAATTCCTGCCAATAGGGTAGGATGCCCCGCAGTTTGGCTGCACCGTGCAAGCTGTTGCCACGTTTGAGATTTGCTGCTTTTTCAGCCTCCTGCGCGTCTCCCAGTGCTGTGCACCAGCCCTGTGCCTGAGGAAATATGACATCCTCTGGACTTATAGGAAAGGCCTTGCAGTGCAACCCTATGCACAGAGGCGAATAGGAATAAGCCCCATTAAAACCCGCACTGTGTTTAATAGGGGTGCATAGATAGGGTTGCAGCATGGTTCAGTCTGCCTGCAGATGGAGCAGCTTAAATGTGCACGCCTGCAGCAGCTGAGTCACTACTGTATCGAGTTCTGCCTCTGCCTCATGCAGGGTGATTCAGACAGTGCATTTGTCCTCTGAGAGATCGGTCTTTTGTGCCAGCAGTATGTCAGTCAAAGAGATACTGGAACCCACTGGTTTCTGGAAATCTCCTGGCTGCTTCCAAGAAGTGTTCTTTCCCCATAAACTACAGTGGTACCTCAAGTTACATACACTTCAGGTTACATACGCTTCAGGTTAAGAACTCCGCTAACCCAGAAATAATGCTTCAGGTTAAGAACTTTGCTTCAGGATAAGAACAGAAATTGTGCTCTGGCGGCACAGCGGCAGCAGGAGGCCCCATTAGCTAAAGTGGTGCTTCAGGTTAAGAACAGTTTCAGGTTAAGAACGAACCTCCGGAACGAATTAAGTACTTAACCAGAGGTACCACTGTAGTGCATAGATTTTTTAGACAGAACAGATTTTAGTCTGGAATCTTCTGATGCTCTTCTGAGCTCAGCGATTTCCTGATCGGTCACTGTCAAAGAATATAAAGGTAAAGTTACAGGTAGGTAGCCGTGTTGGTCTGTCATAGTAAAAAAATAAAATAAAAAAATCCTTCCAGTAGCACCTTAGAGACCAACTAAATTTGTTCTTGGTATGAGCTTTCGTGTGCATGCACACTTCTTCAGATACACTGAAGAAGATACACTGACTTTTGTTTCAGTGTATCTGAAGAAGTGTGCATGCACACGAAAGCTCATACCAAGAACAAACTTAGTAGGTCTCTAAGGCAGTGTTTCCCAACCTCCTCGGGGCAACGGCACACCTGTCCCACGAAAAAAATCTCGTGGCACACCACCACCACATGCACCCCGACCCCCCCGCCCCGGGGGGCGGGGTGTCCGCGCACCCAGGCGGGAGGGAGGGGAAGGACCCAGGCGGGCGAAAACGGAGCGGGAGATCGGCGGGCCAGGCGCCCGCCCCCCCTCCCGCGCCCAGCCCCCCAGCAGCACCTCCACCCGGCCCCGAGCGAGCCCGGGGGCACCGGCACCTCCTGCCTGTCCCCGACCGCGACCGGGGTGGCAGAGGCAGCGGGCGAAGCGCCCGGCAGCCCCGGTGAAGGCAGCGGTCGGCGAGCGGGAAGCGGAGCCGAGGCGACGCCAGCCGCCCGGACCGCCCCGGAAGCGGAAGCGGCCCAGGGTGGCACAGCAGCCAGTGTCTTCCCGCGGCACAGGAGCCGGTGTCTCGCGGCACACTCCTGTGCCGCGGCACACCGGTTGGGAAACGCTGCTCTAAGGTGCTACTGGAAGGAATTTTTTTATTTTTTTATTTTGTTTTGACTATAAAGGTAAAGGTACCCCTGACCTCATGGACGACTCTGGGGTTGCAGTGCTCATCTCGCTTTATTGGCCGAGGGAACCGGCGTACCCGGAGGTTTCAGGGCACTTCACAGAACAAAATCAAAATATAAAACCAAAAAATATATAATCAAAATAAAAACAACAACCCAATAACCCCTAGATAGATGGACGGATAGATAGAAAGATTATCTATCTATCTATCTATCTATATGCATGTGTATTAAAATGAAGGGAAAGAATAATCGTGCGTCTATTTAGTAAATAAAAGTGGGAAATATTCAGTAGTGCTGATGAGGCTTGCTTTTTGGATAATGACGGATACAAGCCTCCTTCAGTAACAGGGAAACTCTTGAGACTTGCAGAGAAAAACTGATTTAATAATAATAATAATAATAATAATAAATAATAAATTTTATTTATACCCCGCCCTTCCCAGCTAAAACCGGGCTCAGGGCGGCTCACATCAGTAAAAACCACAACAAAATATAAAAAGAAAAACCGTTAATTAAAATACAGGTTTAAAACAATTTAAACTTTTAAAATGCCGCTTCAGTTATCGCCCGCCCCCCACAAACAAAAACCAAAACCAAAAAGCATGGGGAAGAAAACATTAGACTTAATTTAAAAGCAGATTTAAAAGCTACCCAGACATGAGACCCCGCCTTCCTCTGTCCGTCTCCAGTCTCTCCGTCCTTAACCAATCAGAGCAGCCGCCGGGAGGAGGACGTCGCTGATTGGCGGCGGCGGCCGCCTCCTCCGCAGCCTCGGGCTCTTTGATTGGAAGGACAAAATTTCGGCGGAACCCTGTACGGACGGGCCGGTTGAGCAAGGGGGACACGTTTTGCCGTTGCACGCGAGAGGCTTGGGGGGCGTGTGTCGGCGGTGGACCCATAGAGACTCGTGCTTGTCCCGCTGTGTCGCCGTGGTTACCGCCTGGAGGGTTTCTAGGAGCTGCTGGGGAGCATGAACGCGGCTCTGGGCAGAGTACGTACGCTTTTTTGGGTGGGCAGAGGGATGAGGAGAGAGACGGGGCGTTTTGACCTTCTTACTGCACTCCCATCAGTCTTTGCTTCTGCGTCTATTCTTATTAGTCTCCCTGGTCAAAGCAATAGCTCAGGAATAGGCAAACTCGGCCCTCCAGATGTGTTGGGACTACAACTCCCATCATCACTGGTCCTGTTAGCTAGGGATGATGGGAGTTGTAGTCCCAAAACATCTGGAGGGCTGAGCTTGCCTATGCCTGCAATAGCTCTCTGCCATTCCCAGAATACTTTTCGGTCAGTGCCAGTGATTCTAAGCTGTGCCCCTATGTTCTCAATGGGGCACCCTGTTAGGTATAGGATTGCATTGCGAATTTCCCTTTAATTTGCCGTGGATCCTCTCTTGAGTGGGATGAGCTGACTTGCAGGGTTTGGGGAGGTTAGAAAAGGTAAAGGTAAGTCACGAACGACTCTGGGGTTGCAGCGCTCATCTCGCTTTACTGGCCAGGGAGCTGGCTTTTGTCCACAGACAGTTTTTCCAGGTCATGTGGCCAGCAGAACTAAGCCGCTTCTGGCAAACCAGAGCAGTGCACGGAAAACTGTTTACCTTCCCACCGGAGCGGTACCTCTGTTTATTTATCTACTTGCACTTTGACGTGCTTTCGAACTGCTAGGTGGGCAGGAGCTGGGACTGAGCAACGGGAGCTCACCCTGTCGCGGGGATTCAAACCGCCAACCTTCTGATCGGCAAGCCCTAGGCTCTGTGGTTTAGACCACAGTGCAAAAGAGTTGAGGTCTATGGGGTGTTAGGGGAGGGGTGGTACCTCTGGTGGGTGCTCCTTTGGGTTTGAAAACCTTTGTTAAAATTTATTTATTTGGTTTTTCAAATTAAAATTTTAACAAAGATATATCATACATAAATCATAGAAACAAGATTCCAAGGAATCTCCTGGACTTCCATCTTCCCCTTTGTGGGTCCTATTATTAATTCTTTCCTCTCACATCTTTTATGATAATCCAAAACCTTTGCCGCTTCCGCTATGTCCGGAATTCAACCTTCAACTACAAGTGATATTCCAATCCTTCATGTGCATGCACACTTCTTTTTAACTGAAGAAGTGTGCATGCACATGAAAGCTTATACCCAGAACAAACCTAGTTGGTCTCTAAGGTGCTACTGGACAATTGAAATCCCCCCAATGATTTTAACTGTTTACAATGGTCTTTAAGTTATAAATTTTCTCCATTCCTTGTTAAAATGTTAAGTCTTCCTGATTTCTGACTCTTCTGGTCATTTTAGCCATTTCAGCATAGTCCATCAACTTCATCCACCATTCTTTTCTGGTGAGAACTTTTATCTTCTTTCCATCTCTGGGCCAGTAACATCTGTGCAGCCATGGTCATATACATAAATAGTCTATTTCGGTTTGTCAACCTTTGGTCCCTACCCTGCACTCAGCTCTCACCTGTGGCTTCTAGAAGCTGTCAGCAGGCGACAGCGGCCACACCCCGGGAAAAGGCTTCCACTGGCCGCCAAACCAGGTGAGGGTAGCCGATGGGTCTCACACCATCAGTGAGTTAGACACTTCACCTGCATGCAAAGATGGACTCCAGCTGATGGAGAGTTGGGTATGTTGGGAGAGAGTTGGGTATATTTAGCCTGGAAAAGAGGATACCTGAGAGGAGATACGTTAGCCACCTTCAAATATCTAATGCAGAGCTTTCCAAACCTTTCATGCTGGCCACGCGCTTTTTAGACAAGCATCATTTTGCGGCACAGCAATTCAATTTTACTAGCAAACTGGAGGTTAAACTAACGCCTTCCCAGCCCTGGGAGAAGTGCGGGGAGCATCTCTGCGACACGCCTGCACACTACAGCCAACGCATGAATGTGTCGTGACAGTTTGGAAAGCTCTGGTCTAAAGGACTGGCACATGGAAGATGGAGAAAGCTTGTTTTCTCCTGCTCTGGAGGGTAGGACTTGAACCCATGGCTTACAAGAAAGGAGATCCTGACTAAACACCAGGAAGAATTTTTTGATGGTAAGAGCTGCTCAACAGTGGAACAGACTTCTTTGGAAGGTGGTGGGCTCTTCTTCCTTGGAGGTTTTTAAGCAGAGGTTGGATGGCCATCAGGGATGATTTAGCTGAGCTTCTTGCATTACAGGGGGTTGTACTAGATGACCCTCGAGGTCCCTTCCAACTCTACAATTCTATGACTACAAAGCCCTACAACACGTTTGGAGGTGATCCCAAATTTTGGTGTTTGTAGTTAATGATGCTTCCTTCCTCCAGTATTTACCTGATGCTGGTTGCCTTTTTTGTCCCAGGTTTCTCATCCCAACAGGAAGTTAGGTCTTTAAATTTTTGTCTCCAAGGGACCACAGTTGTACAGCCTTTTTTTAGGGTTGCCATATTTCAAAAAGTAACTTTGTTTAGCTTTTTTGGGGAAACCTACCCCAAAAATAGGGACCCAGGTGGTGCTGTGGGTTAAACCACAGAGCCTAGGGCTTGCTGATCAGAAGGTCGGCGGTTCGAATCCCTGCGACGGGGTGAGCTCCCGTTGCTCGCACGTCAAAGTGCAAGTAGATAAATAGGAACCGCTCTGGCGGGAAGGTAAACGGCGTTTCCGTGTGCTGCTCTGGTTCGCCAGAAGCGGCTTTGTCATGCTCGCCACATGACTCGGAAGCTGTACGCCGGCTCTCTGCCAATAAAGTGAGATGAGCGCCGCAACCCCAGAGTCGGACACGACTGAACCTAATGGTCAGGGGTCCCTTTACCCTTTACCCCAAAAATAGTGATTTTAAGCTTTTTGAGCTATTTCTGCTGCTTTTTCCATCGTGTTGCCATACATTCCCTGACATTTGGCCAATTTGGCAAAATCCCCCCCAATGCCATTTTTACACCCTAAAACCAGGACATGTGATCTTTGTAGGTAATTTCAGAGTTCTCGCTAAGGCATTTAATCCATCCAGGAAACTTGCAAGTTCAAGCCTCATGGGACCCCTCCTTTGATTGCTTATTTTAACCCCAGGTAGCTTCCCCTTCCTTCTCCCTTCACCCGCTGTTTCCTTGCCACCTTTCCATTGTTGTTATTTTCCTCTGGTTAGCAGGAACCTCAAGGGACGTGAAGTCATGTGTTCTCCCTCTTCTATTTTTGGAACTGTCTTGGGAGCCTTATAAGAAACCCAAGTTGCTTATACAACACAGGACTCAAAGGTGACCTACAAAGGCTTGCCTATCTTCACAACCAACCTGTCCTCATTCACCGATGCAAATAGATAACAAAGGGCAACTTGCTACCTAGGACTCTTGAGGCAAACGAGCTACCCAATGATTTGCGCATTCTGAGAAGGTTGGTTTAGGGCTTGTCTACAGTTCCTCTTGTCCTGCTGCTTTCTCCCAGGGAAAACTGCTCTTTAGCGCTCAGTCGGAGCAAAAAGGCAATTCAGGTTTTTCATGGATTGCTGTTTGTTCCAATTTAGAGCTAAAGAGCAGGTTTTCACTGGGAAAGGACTGGGGCAAGGGGAAAATCACTTGGACCCACGCCTAAAAAGCACGAGTGAAGCGCAGAACTGCTCAGACCATGCTTCCCAGGCATGGGACAAGCAGAAGTGTGGTAGGTCCAATAAGGGCTGTTCCACCCCTACTCTGCCATGCCCACTTACCCCATAAAACACCGGGTGTGGATGGGTAAAGCCTTGGCTGCAAAGGAAGAATTGAAAACTTTGAAGCATGCTCTTGAATGTTGCTTTGCCAGCAGGGCTTGCCTTTAAAATTCAGCACCGATTGCAAGCCTGATAGAATTGGCTCCTTTTGGGAGCTCCTGATCAGAGACAATTGGTGCAGAGGAACGCTTTTCTTTTGCAAACCAGCCTTTGCGGTACACTCAGTTGCCTTGATCCAAGCTCTTAGGCTATGGAGATACCAGGAAATCCACTCCTTCTCTCTCCTTGGAAGTGACTGCTCAATTTTCTCTTTCGCTCTCTTATCACCTCCATTTCCTAAATCTCACCTTTCATTTGCCCTTGCATGGCCCAAACTCGTGCCACCTTCCTCATATTTTGGACCACAACTCCCATAATCTCCAGTCAAGTTGCCCAATGGTCAGAATTGATGGAGGACATCAGGTTGGCCAAAGCTTCCTGGATGCATCTGTGCTTCCATTTCAGCCTGCCCGTTCCTTAATGTCATTCTTTATACAGCAATAGTAGATTTCCAGCCTCCCATCTATCGCTGTCCGTATCATCGAAACAAGTTAAGTGTAAACTGTTGTTCTGGGCAGAATGAAATGGAAATAATAGAAATAGAAATACTTTATTGTCACTGTACCACATGTTAAATGGGCTTAAAAAAACTCTTCTGTACTATTCTCAAAATATGTCACCAGGGTTATGTATGTAGACATGTTTGTTGGCATGTAATGTATGATGTAGGGACCCAGGTGGCGCTGTGGGTTAAACCACAGAGCCTAGGGCTTGCTGATCAGAAGGTCGGCAGTTCGAATCCCTGCGACGGGGTGAGCTCCCGTTGCTCAGTCCCAGCTCCTGCCCACCTAGCAGTTCGAAAGCACATCAAAGTGCAAGTACCGTATTTTTCGCTCTATAACGCGCACTTTTTCCCTCCTAAAAAGGAAGGGGAAAAGTCTGTGCGCGTTATGGAGCGAAGCCGCCAGCGGGGGAGGAGCGGAGGACGAGAAAGCAGCCTGAATTCAGGCTGCTTTCCGTTCCTCCGTCGCCCCCGCCAGCGTGGGAGGAGCGGAGGACGAGAAAGCAGCCTGAATTCAGGCTGCTTTCCGTTCCTCCGTCGCCCCCGCCAGCGGGGGAGGAGCGGAGGACGGGAAAGCAGCCTGAATTCAGGCTGCTTTCCGTTCCTCCGTCGCCCCCGCCAGCGGGGGAGGAGCGGAGGACGGGAAAGCAGCCTGAATTCAGGCTGCTTTCCGTTCCTCCGTCGCCCCCGCCAGCGGGGGAGGAGCGGAGGACGGGAAAGCAGCCTGAATTCAGGCTGCTTTCCGTTCCTCCGTCGCCCCCGCCAGCGGGGGAGGAGCGGAGGACGGGAAAGCAGCCTGAATTCAGGCTGCTTTCCGTTCCTCCGTCGCCCCTGCCAGCGGGGGAGGAGCGGATGACGGGAAAGCAGCCTGAATTCAGGCTGCTTTCCGTTCCTCCGTCGCCCCTGCCAGCGGGGGAGGAGCGGAGGACGAGAAAGCAGCCTGAATTCAGGCTGCTTTCCGTTCCTCCGTCGCCCCTGCCAGCAGGGGAACAGCGGAGGAGGAGAAAGCAGCCCAAATTCGGGCTGCTTCTCCCTCCTCCGTGGCCACCGCCAGCGGGAGAAGGGCCGCTTCCTCTCTCTCTCTCTTCCCCTCTCACCCCTTCCTTCCTTCCTTCCTTCCTTCCTTCCTTCCTTCCTTCCTTCCTTCCTTCCTTCCTTCCTTCCTTCTCTCTTTCTTCCCTCCCTCTCTCCTCTCTCTCTTTCACCCCTTCCTTGTCTCTCTTTCTTTCACTCTCTCACCACTTCCTTCCCCCCTCTCTCTCACACCCCCTTCCTTCCTTCCTTCCTTCCTTCTCTCTCTCACCCTTCTTTCTTTCTTTCTTTCCTTCCTTCTTTCTCTCTTCCCTCCCAGCTTTTTAGAGGAGGAAAACCAGGGAAAAATTTTTTCCCTGCTTTTCCTCTTCTAAAAACGAGGTGCGCGTTATGGTCCGGTGCGCGTTATGGAGCGAAAAATACGGTAGATAAATAGGAACCGCTCTGGCGGGAAGGTAAACGGCGTTTCCGTGCGCTGCTCTGGTTCGCCAGAAGCGGCTTTGTCATGCTGGCCACATGACCCGGAAGCTGTACGCCGGCTCTCGACCAATAAAGCGAGATGAGCGCCGCAACCCCAGAGTCGGACACGACTGGACCTAATGGTCAGGGGTCCCTTTACCTTTTTAATGTATGATTAGGGACAGGTGCAGACTTGGGAGCTTCCTCCCAGATCTGCTCTTTCCTTTTTAAAGATTGAAATCCAGTGGGCAGATTTTGAAATAAATTGACTTAAGTGCATGTGTATCATCTTGAGCTGAAGGCGAGTCTGTGGCTTCAAGAGTAAATCCAGCCTAGCGTGTTCCCCATCCCCCTGAAGATTACGCTGTGGAAATACACAAGTACAAGTGACAGAGTATGCAAAAATAGAAATTGCACTCATCTGTCTTCCTGTTGTTCTTTTGTGAACACCAGCCTTTAGGGCTTCTAATAACAGGTTGAGAATTTTGCTGGTGGCTTGCAAATATGGAGCTTTGAAGTAGGAGGTGAACGCTGGAATAGATGGCCAGAGAGCCATCAATGCCCTGAAAAACTCTCTGCAGTCTTTCCTGACATTTTAAGGGTATTTTTCGTTTCTTTTTCCTCCCCTCTCTCCATCCTACTAGGCCTTCTACCTGGGAAAGGAACCCCTTTTAAAACAGGCGCCTGGGCTTATCAGGTAAGGTGAATAACGTTGAAGCAAACATATCCTACCCTGAACAAATTTATTCTTGTCGGTAGGGTGGTAGCAGTAAAATAACCAAAATAGGTCAGGGATTGTGGCCTGGTCTTAAGGCATGTCTACACTGGAGGAGCAGCCTTATGTCCTCATTTGGGGCTTTATTCCACAGTCAGATGTACAACCAAGGAAAAGGGAGGAAACGACCCACCCTGACCCTCTGTCTGTTTACTCAGAATTAAGTCCATTTTGATGTTTATCAGGGGTAGGCAACCTAAGGTCCGTGGGCTGGAAACGGCCCAATTGCCTTCTCAATCCGGCCCGCAGACGGTCCGGGAATCAACGTGTTTTTACATGAGTAGAATGTGTCCTTTTATTTAAAATGCATCTCTGGGTTATTTGTGGGGCCTGCCTGGTGTTTTTACATGAGTAGAATGTGTCCTTTTATTTAAAATGCATCTCTGGGTTATTTGTGGGGCCTGCCTGGTGTTTTTACATGAGTAGAATGTGTCCTTTTATTTAAAATGCATCTCTGGGTTATTTGTGGGGCCTGCCTGGTGTTTTTACATGAGTAGAATGTGTCCTTTTATTTAAAATGCATCTCTGGGTTATTTGTGGGGCATAGGAATTTGTCCATTCCCCCCCCCCCCACATGGTCTGAGGGACGGTGGACCAGCCCACGGCTGAAAAAGGTTGCTGACCCCTGATGTTTATTTTATAGATTGATTGATTGCATTTATATTCCACCTTTCTTCCAAGGCATCCAGTGTGGTCTACAGTTTTAAAATACCGTATTTTTCCATGTATTAGACGCCCCCGTGTATAAGACGCCCCCCTATTTTTGGGGACTCCAATTTAAGAAAATGGAGGGAGATGGCCAGCTCCTTTTTTGGGGAAGGGTTGCACAGAGTTATTGAGCTTTCTTTTTTGCAGGGGGGAATGCCGAAAATCACTCACCATAAGCTCTGCCTATCGCACGCGTCAAAAAAGCCATAAACAGTCTGCCCAATCGCAACCAGCAGCTGGCAAGCGCAAAAACAATTGACGCAGCCCTTGCCGCAGCCACCAATCACCCACCCAATCACTGCTGACAACCTCCTGCTCGCGGCTGCAACCAGTCGCCAGTCCCCCCCCACTGCACTGTGTATAGGACGAGCCCTGATTTTGAACACTCTTTTCAGTAAAAAAAAAAACTAGTCTTATACACGGAAAAGTACGGTACTTTGATTAACGGTACTTACTTCTAAGTACAGTCATATCTTGTTTTTCGAACAGCTTAGTTCTCGGACGTTTTGGCTCCCGAATGCTGCAAAGCCGGAAGTGACTGTTCCGGTTTGTGAACTATTTTTGGAAGCCGAACGTCCGATGGGGCTTCTGCGGCTTCCTGCAGCCAATCAGAAGCTGCGCTTTGGTTTCCAAACATTTTGGAAGCCGAACGGACTTCCGGAACGGATTCCGTTCGACTTCCGAGGTACGACTGTATGTGCACTTGGCTTTTGAGGCCAGCGACTTCCTCCTGAGAATCTTTTTGCTTGTGTCATCTGCCACCTGTGCTGACTCCAAGATCCCAAGATCAATAGGAGTATAGCATCTAGATCAAGGGAAGTAATAGTACCACTGTATTCCGCTCTGGTCAGACCCCACCTGGAATACTGTGTCCAATTCTGGGCACCACAGTTCAAGAAGGATACTGACAAGCTGGAACGTATCCAGAGGAGGACAACCAAAATGGTCAAAGGCCTGGAAACGATGCCTTATGAGGAAAGGCTTAGGGAGCTGGGTATGTTTAGCCTGGAGAAGAGAAGGTTAAGGGGTGATATGATAGCCATGTTCAAATATATAAAAGGATGTCATATAGAGGAGGGAGAAAGGTTGTTTTCTGCTGCTCCAGAGAAACGGACACGGAGCAATGGATTCAAACTACAAGAAAGAAGATTCCACCTAAACATTAGGAAGAATTTCCTGACAGTAAGAGCTGTTCAACAGTGGAATTTGCTGCCAAGGAGTGTGGTGGAGTCTCCTTCTTTGGAGGTCTTTAAGCAGAGGCTTGACAGCCACCTGTCAAGAATGCTTTGATTGTGTTTCCTGCTTGGCAGGGGGTTGGACTGGATGGCCCTTGTGGTCTCTTCCAACTCTATGATTCTATGATTCTATGATCCCCTGTGCAGATCAACGGGGAACATAGGAAGCTGTTTTATACAGTCAGGCCAGCGGTCCATCCAGCGCAGCATTTTCTCGAGTGACTGGCAGTGGCTTTCCAGGGTTTTCGGCAGGGGACATTCCAAGATGCTGGAGATTGAAGCAGGAACCTTTTGTGTCTAAAACAGATGCTCCATCCTAGGCATAGTCAAACTTCGGCCCTCCATATGTTTTGGACTACAATTCCCATCATCCCTGACCACTGGTCCTGCTAGCTAGGGATCATGGGAGTTGTAGGCCAAAACCTCTGGAGGGCCGAAGGTTGCCTATGCCTGCTCTATCCTATCTGAAGGCAACACCTTGTGGGCCCTTCCCTAACAGGCAGTTTTGTCTTTATAGATATGCTTAAGAAGGTGCTGAATGTCAGCCTTAAGAAAGTTTGTGGGTGAAGGAAGTCACACGGGTATTTGGGCATAAGGGGAGGTGGTTGCAGGGTTAGATGTGGGGAATTTGCAGAAAGAATATATTCATGTTATGTACAATGTTGAAGGTGTATGGCAGTTAACATGTAATGTGAATTAATTAAAAATAATACAAAATTTATTAAACGGAAAATAAAATAAAATGGACACAGACAGTAAAAAAAGAAAGAAAGTTTCAAAACATTTTGCAGACGGAGACATCAAGAGCCTGTAATGACGAACATTCTTCTTCTTTTTCTTTAGTCTTGCCTTAAAAACGTCCAGAAGGAATCCTGTATGTTCCATAGGTAAGAATTGATTTTCAGGAACTTCTGTGCCAGTAGCCTGAGTGCTGTGCTCTGCTTTGTTGAGTGGAAGTTATAATTTCCCCCTCTCGTGTAGAGAGGCACCCTGAGAATGGACAGAGCAGGCCTTCCCCTGATAGCATTCACATCAACGTTATTAATGATGATGATGATGATGATGATAAATTTTTATTTGTATTCCGCCTTTCTATCTTACGATACTCAAGGTGGTTTACAAGCAGAAGAAACAAAAAATCTCACAACAATCCAATGCAATACAAAAATATGACAATACAAAACTTCAAAATAAACAAACTACATCAAAAAGTAACGTTCAACAATCATTAGAGTAATATAAAACAATATCAACATATAAAAGTTAAACAGAAATCCACTCAACATTTACAACAAACAATTTCTAAACTAATCAATAAAACAACGGCATAAAATACATAAAATAATACAATACAAATTAAGAAGCAAAGACTAGAGCAAGGCAGTTGGAAGGAGGCCTTGCCTGATGGTTCTTCCTCCAGGACCAGCTCCCTTATGAGGAGTCCCAGGGCCAGGGGGTGGGGCAAGGCAGGTGCAAAGATAAATGCTAATACATTGCTAGACTAGCCTTTGACCACCCGGTGCCCTCCCAGATGTTTTAGACTACAACTCCCATCAGCCCCAGCCAGTGTTGGTTGAGACTGATGGGAACTGTAGTCCAAACACCTCAGAGATTGTTGAAGGCTAGTCTAGCACATGTTAGCATAATGATGGTTTGAATGTTTTGCTAGATGTGATACCAGCAGATCTTCCCAAGTTCTTGCCTGCAGGTTTGCAACCTAAACATTTCTCACATGAACAATTGATTCAAGAGTAGGGGTGCACACTCTCTTTCTTGCAGTAGTCTGTAGTCATCCTCTTTCCTCGCTTGATCTCCTTGTTTAGTGAAAACTGGAGCTGAAGCATACTAGCTGCTTGATCCTATGCATGGATAAAAATCAATGATTTCTTTAAAAAAATAAAAAAAGTGCTTGGCAAGGGACCTGACTGTTTCTGAAGGGGCCTAACTGTGTCTGTTTTGTTTCCCAAAGGTAGCACGCTGCTGGACTGCCCCAGGCACTACAGGTCCCAGCCTACTCATCGCATTGGCCGGTTCAAATACCTGCTCCCCAAAGAGGTAAGCACCTCTGATCTTGGACTCTGCTGATTGGGCAGTTTCTTGAAAGAAAAAAACCCAGAGATTGATGGGAAAACCTTCAGTGTTAAACCATTTGATGTGGATTGGTGGAGTTGAAGAGCGCCTGTTGTATTTCCTTTCTTTCCCTCCCAAAATATTTTTGTTGATTTTGATGTTAAGAATTAATAAAAAGAAGGAGAAACAAAAGATGTAGACCACAAAACATCACATGGCTGGAAGGACAAAAGTGCAGCACAGCTCCAGAGGAATAGTAACTTACTGACCAATGCAAGGATTTCTTTTTCAAATGGCAAAGATACGTAAAAATAACAGTATCCTCCTCCACCACCACCATTTAATTTGTTTGCTGCCTTTCCATAGATAAAACCATGCTCAAGGCGCCTAACAACATGAAAAGATTTCCACAATTACAAACCTAACAAAGGCAGTCCTAAACAAGAAATGGAACACATCAAAAAGTACACAGCCATCGTTGAACAATTCCCACGTAAATCAGTATAAGATCTAAAAATAAAGATCCAAAAAAATTAATATCAATAGCAGCAGCAACCCAAATCCAAATCTGTTCAGCAGCTTCAGCTTTTGCAGCTGGAGTCAGTCCGGAGTCAGTCCCTGCCCTCCCAGGCCAGGTTGGAAAAGGCCAGCAAGGAGCAGGTCTTCGAGGACTCGCAGCCTAGTGAGCTTGTTGCATTTCTTTTTATAGCACAAGAATGGATGTAGTACACTTTGTACACTCCTTGGAGGGAAGGAGTTTATTAATCTGAAACTATTAATACATTATTCTTGTCCATTTCACTGTTTTCCCACTGCGCCGAGCAGTTTACTTCATTGAGTTCATTGAAACTATAGGAGGGGGGAGCGCTGTTGTCCCCCCTTGCAGATTTCCCACAAGCGTCTGGTCGGCCCCTGTGAGAACAGGTTGCTGGACTAGGTGGGCCATTGGCCGGATCTTATCCGTGTAGCAAACTGCATACACAAAATAGATGGGCAGAGCAATCCTAAGCCCCAGGCGACCGCTTTGGGATTCATCTCACTGAAAAGTGGCATAGAGATACAATCAAGGAACGATACAACAATTGCCACGGTCACCAGACACTGGAGAGACCTGTCAATGGTACCAAATAGTATTGGAAACAGCCTTACTAGAAAAATTAACCAATAAGCTGAAACTGACACGGGGACAAATAGAAGAAGACGCCTTCACCCCGGTATGGCTCCCCTTTATCACATACACAGACAGAGAACCAGACAGAGGGCCTTCTCGGTAGTGGCGCCCGCCCTGTGGAACGCCCTCCCATCAGAGGTTAAAAGGATTAACAACTACACGACATTTAGAAAACACCTGAAGGCAGCCCTGTTCAGGGAAGTTTTTAATCTGTGATGTGTTAATGTATTTTAATGTTTGCTGGAAGCCGCCCAGAGTGGCTGAGGAGACCCAGCCAGATGGGCGGAGTACAAATAATAAATTAATATTATTATTACACAGCCCAACAAGACAATGACAAAAATCCACCAACAGCATACAAATCAATATGGCTAACCTGATCCAAAACACCCACTCACACATGAAAACAAAGACCACCACAGCCAATCACAAATGAACAACCACACTCTAGGCCAACCCCAACCTCTCTCACCATCAAAGGAACACAAGTGAATAGTAGAAAGAACCTGCACAAGCAATGCCGACATCAAACTCTACATACAGTGGTGCGTCTGGATGCAAACGGGATCCGTTCCGGAGCCCCGTTCGCATCATGAAAATCACGTAACATGAAGCGCCGAATCTGCACATGCTCGCTGCGTGATTCGGCGCTTCTGCGCGTGCGCATGATGTCATTTTGCACGTCTGTAGATGCGTGAACCGCCCAACCCAGAAGTAACCCATTCCGGTACTTCCGAGTTCGCAGCGTTCGCAACACGAGGTACGACTGTATATCAAGTAAAATAGAAACATCGTCACCCCACCCCCACCCCCACCCCCACCCATCTTTCCCCCCCTCCACCTCTTTCCCCCTTTTCTTCCTAATGTCTCAACAAATGAAACTGACTTGCAAAAATGTTACATGAAAAAAAAATAGGAGACATTGCACATACTTTTGTAAATCAAGAAAATATTTAATAAAAATACTTTTAAAAAAAACAAAAAACAATCGCCATGGTTCCAACCCTTGCTGCTCACTCTGACCAAGATGGCAGGTGAGGGTTATTTTGTCTCTTCCTCCTTTGCTGCACCAGCTCCAGATTGGCACTTCTGCCTGACTCTAGACGCCCTCCAGTAGCAGAAAAGGGGGTTAGGATCGCACTCGAAGTAGCACAAATTGAGTTGCGTCCCGTTACCGAGGAGCAGCAGCAGCAGCAGAGATGGAAAGGCACTCTGGAACTTTTCAGAGAACGAGAAATCTGAAAGGGCAGGCCTTTGCAATTTGGAAAGATAATGAACCAATCATTCATCCGGGCAGAATGTCTTGAAGGCAGAAGTTGAAATAGGAGCAGTTTGTCCTAGCTTGTCAAGAGCCGGGAAAGATTTTAATTGTTCCAAGACAATTTCGACTCTTCCCCACCCCCTCTGGCCCCAGTATTGGGAATCAGCTGAACATAAGAAGAGCCTGCTGGATCAGGCCAATGGTTCATCTAGTCCAGCATCCAGTTTTCACAGTGGCCAACCAGATGCCTGTAGGAAACCAGCAAGCAGGATTCGAACACTAGAGCAACATTCTCCCCTCCTGTGGTTTCCAGCAACTGGTATTCATTGCTGCCCGTGACTGTGGAGGCAAAGCATAGCCATTATGGCTAGTAGCCATTCTCCTCCATGAATTTGTCTAATCCTTTTTTAAAGCCTTCCAAGTCTGCCTCCTGCGAGAGGGAGTTCCATAGTTTAACTATGCGCTGTGTGAAGAAGCCCATCCTTTTATCTGTCCTGAACCTTCCAGCCTTCAGCCACAGAGCCAGTGTGGTGTAGTGGTTAAGAGCAGTGGACTCCTAATCTGGTGAACCGGAGGAGGATGTTTAAAAAGAGGAATTAGCAACCTGATAAACAAGATTAATGATGAATTCAACAGCGGGGAGTTGGGGAAGTCAATAGAAAGTTGTATTTGGGAAAATTAAAAATGCCTAACCCAGGAGTAGGGTTAGGCCTAAGCAATGTTATGAAACAATAAGGTTAAATGTACAATGAATGTGGTCCTCTGTGAGAGGGGGGGAGATGAAAATAGAGCCTCCTACGGTGAGAGGGGGGAAGCAATGAAAATTTAACCAAGATGTTATGTGCTTATAAAATTGTAAAACCTAATAAACATTAATTTAAAATAATAATAATAATAATAATAATAATAATAATAATAATAATAATAATCTGGTGAACCGGGTTTGATTCCCTGCTCTTCCACATGCAGCTGCTGGGTGACCTTGGGCTAGTCCCACTTCTTTGAAGTCTCTCAGCCCCACTCACCTCACAGAGTGTTTGTTGTGGGGGAGGAAGTGAAAGGAGAATGTTTGCCGCTTTGAGACTCCTTCGGGGAGTGATAAAGGGGGATATCAAATCCAAACTCCTCCTCCTCCTCTTCTTCTTCTTCTTCTTCTTCTTCTTCTTCTTGGGCTAGTCACACTTATTTGAAGTCTCTCAGTCTCACTCACCTCACAGAGTGTTTATTGTGGGGGAGGAAGGGAAAGCAGATTGTCAGCCGCTTTGAGACTCCGTAAAGGTAAAGGGACCCCTGACCATTAGGTCCAGTCGCGGACGACTCTGGGGTTGTGGCGCTCATCTCGCGTTATTGGCCGGGGGAGCCAGCGTACAGCTTCCATGTCATGTGGCCAGCATGACTAAGCCGCTTCTGGTGAACCCGAGCAGCGCACGGAAACGCCGTTTACCTTCCCGCTGGAGTGGTACCTATTTATCTATTTGCACTTTGACGTGCTTTCGAACTGCTAGGTGGGCAGGAGCAGGGACCGAGCAACGGGAGCTCACCCCGTCGCAGGGATTCGAACCGCCGACCTTCTGAACGGCAAGCCCTAGGCCAGTGATGGCTAACCTTGACACTCCAGATGTTTTGGGACTTCAACTCCCATCATCCCTGACCACTGGTCGTGCTAGCTAGGGATGATGGGAGTTGTAGTTCCAAAACATCTGGAGTGTCAAGGTTAGCCATCACTGCCCTAGGCTCTGTGGTTGAACCCACAGCTCCACCCGCGTCCCTTCTGAGACTCCTTAGGGTAGTGATAAAGTGGGATATCAAATCCAAACTCTTCTTCTTCTTCTTTGTTGGAGGAAGTTCCAGCGTTAGGAGGGAGAAAAGCTCCACTTGATCCATTTTCTCCATGCCATCCTTCAGTTAGATCCTTTTACACTTGCGGGTGTTCCCAGCTGCGTTTGAGAGAATTCTGCTTCTTTCTTCTCAGGTTCCCAAGAAAAGGAGGAACCGACTCCAAATGAAGGAGATTAACCCCGGGACAGAATACGAGTATGGGGTCTTGAACATCGTCATGACCGGTTACGACATGACCTTGGTCGAGCACTATGCGCAGTACGTCCACAAGCTCTGCAACCGATACTCCATCAGAGTGGAGGAAAGGTATAGATATCTGCTGGATCCCTGCCTGTGGTCTGCAGTGAGAGATCTATGCTTTGTCTCGTGTTGTTGAATAATAATAATAATAATAATTTTTTTATTTGTACCCCGCCCATCTGGCCGGGTCTCCCCAGCCACTCTGGGCGGCTTCCAACAAACATTAAAATACATCAAAATCACAAGTTAAAAACTTCCCTAAACAGGGCTGCCTTCAGGTATTTTCTGTATGTAGGATAGTTGTTTATGACTTTAACCTCTGCTGGGAGGGCGTTCCACAGGGTGGGCGCCACTACCGAGAAGGCCTTCTGCCTGGTTCCCTGTAGCTTTGCTTCTCGCAGTGAGGGAACCGCCAGAAGGCCCTCGGCGCTGGATCTCAGTGTCCGGGCTGAACGGTGGGGGTGGAGACGCTCCTTAGGTATACAGGACCGAGGCCGTTTAGGGCTTTAAAGGTCAGCACCAACACTTTGAATTGTGCTCGGAAATGTCCTGGGAGCCAATGTAGTTCTCTCAGGACCGGTGTTATGTGGTCCCAGCGGCCACTCCCAGTCACCAGTCTAGCTGCCGCATTCTGGATTAATTGCAGTTTCCGGGTCACCTTCAAAGGTAGCCCCACGTAGAGCGCATTGCAGTAGTCCAAGCGAGAGATAAGCAGAGCATGCACCACTCTGGTGAGACAGTCTGCGGGCAGGGAGGGTCTCAGCCTGCATACCAGATGGAGCTGGGAGACAGCTGCCCTGGACACAGAATTAACCTGCGCCTCCATGGACAGCTGTGAGTCCAGAATGAATGTTGGGGGCTGCCAAGCCTGGGGCCCTCCAGATAGTGGGACTCCCAGTGCCCATCAGCCCCAGCCAGCTTGGGGCCCAGTGGTCAGGAAGGATGGGTGTTGCAGTCCAGGGATGTCCAACAGGTTGATCATGATCTACTGGTAGATCCCTGCGATGTTTTGGTAGATCGCGGTCGATCTCTGGCTCCCTTTCCTCTGCGTCGGTAAATCTGACTCCATTGTTGTTTGAACTGAGGAAGGGAAGACAGAGCTCCCTCTGTGTGGCTGTTTTCATCCATGTTTTTGTGAGTGACTTTACCTCAACTTCCCTTGCCTTCCCCCCCAAAAAAGCCTGCACCTTAACTCCCCAGGCTGGCCCTCTTTCTTCACACCCGCCCCCCCAGCACCGATGCTTCCTGCTGATACAAACTAGAATATTGGTGTAGAAGAAAATACCTTTAGTAGGCACTCAGAATCCACAAATGTACTGTGGTGTCTAGGTCCATGAAACACCGTATGATCTTTGAGGAAGAAAGGGGATTGTCTTCCATTGTAGTATTCTGAAATCTGTTGGGTGTTTTTTTAAAAAACAACAACAACTATTGTACTCTATTTTGGACATCTTAGAAAAGAACGGAGGGTTATGTTCAGCATGCACCTCTCTCCATCTCTTTCTCTCTCTCTCTCTATCTTCTGAGCTCTTCCAGTTGTGTGGATGAACCTCTTTTCCCCCCTACCCTGCCCAGGGTTCAGAGACAAAGGCTCCGTTCACCCTCTGCAGTTTGACCTTTTCCCTCTGCTTGGCTCTTTGAAAATCCCAGGAGCTGATCAGATCAGGCAGAACTGGCAAGCCGGCTTTGTTCCGCCGCAACGAGAAACCTCCCAAAAGTAGGACGAGAAGATATCTTTAAAGGAATGTGTGGAATGGGCTTTTTAAAGCTGGTAGATAAAATCGGAACGAAGGCTAGCTGGATTGTGAGATGGAACATAGGAAGCTGCCTGCTATATATAGAGAGTTAGACCTTTGGTCCATCTAGCTTAGGGTTTTGTACATTGATTGGCAGCCGCTCTCCAGGGGTGTCAGACGAGGCACGTTCCTAGACCGTCCTCGAGATGCCAGAAATTGAGCCTGGGACCTTCTGCATATGAAGCTGTTGCATTGTCACTGAGTTACAACTCAGTGCTCTCTCCATCGAGGGAAAAGCCAAGGTGTGCTGTGGGATGTGAGTGTAGAATACACTTTTCGTATTGGAGTGTTTCTTCCCCCCCGCCCTGATTGTGTTTGATTTGTAAGTGTTTTACCCGGTCCTTTAAATTGCGTTTTATTTTTGCAGAATGTTGCATTGGAAGGCATTGGTGCAGTAGGACAATGTGACTGGAGAGGATAATGGGCAGGGCTCAGAATCCGTTACCTCTTGAATGCTAAACATATTTTCAGACTTCTCTCTCTAGAACAGGCACGTTCAACAGGTAGATCATGATCTACTGGTAGATGATCACTGGGTGTCTGTGGTAGATCACTGGCTTTCCTCCTCCCTAAAAAAAGCTACACAATTTAGACCTTCCAGTAGCACCTTAGAGACTTCTTCTGAAGAAGTGTGCATGCACACGAAAGCTCATACCAAGAACAAACTTAGTTGGTCTCTAAGGTGCTACTGGAAGGAAATTTTTTATTTTGTTTTGACTATGGCAGACCAACACGGCTATGTACCTGTAACTGCAATTTAGACCTGAACCCCTTAAAAATGGGCCTTCCTCTTCCCTAAAAAAAGCTCAACAACTTAGACCTGAAGCCCCCAAAAGGGGGTAGATCACTGCCAGTTTTTAACACTGAGAGTAGATCGCAGTCTCTTGGGAGTTGGCAACCCCTGCTCTAGAAGAATGAAAACTAGAAGCGTCTCATGTCTTCAAATTATGTGCTTGGTGTCACTTTTCTGCATGGATCACACACATTAACAGTCCCCCATTTTCCCCCAGTTCACAAACAGCGGAAGGTTGCTTGAGCCAATTGCAGCCTGTGCATTGAGCTAACTGCACACTGATGTTTATTCCTTTGAGACCTTTCCAGGTGAACAGTACATGCGCTGTTGTTACCTCGCCTCACACATCTCTGCTGGGCAAATGTGCTCCTCAAAAGAGGCACTGCTGAGAGTACTGGATGCCCCAGAGGTACACTTAGTGTGTAAAAGAAACCGGGCTTTTAGTGTTGGAGCTCCAGGCCTTTGGAATGAGTTACCAGCCAATTGCCCAGCATTGTGATGTTCAGACATCTACTGAATATGTTTTTCTTTAAGGAGGCTTTGCCTGTGTTGTGACCTCGTCACTTATGACATATTAATCATACATCTGCAGGAACAGTTTTATTGTAAAGCTGGTAAAAATGGTACCACTTGCTTATAGAATTTGCATTTTTTGGTATTTCATCTTATTTTTATCTTTTTCTGCATCACTTTGATTGCCCTGCACTGTAAATTAGTCTATAAATTTGTAAAGTAATAAATAAACCCCAGACACCATTTTATAAGATGCCAGGAGATTCGCCATCTTAGAATTGGAACTTTCACTTCAAGTCAAGTTCCTAGGCATTAATGCTGTGGAGATAGCATGTTCAGATTGTTTAAACCGGAGGGGAAGTTGCTCAGGGTATCTGGGTTTAGTTTAGTTTTCCTTCTCCAGGGCTACTAGAAAGAGAGACACTTTATAAAATAGATGCGCTCTACGTGGGGCTACCTTTGAAGGTGACCCGGAAACTCCAACTAATCCAGAATGCGGCAGCTAGACTGGTGACTGGGAGCGGCTGCCGAGACCACATAACACTGGTCTTAAAAGACCTACATTGGTTCTCGGTACGTTTCCGAGCACAATTCAAAGTGTTGGTGCTGACCTTGAAAGCCCTAAACGGCCTTGGGCCAGTAGACCTGAAGGAGCGTCTCCACTCCCACCGTTCAGCCCGGACACTGAGGTCCAGCTCCGAGGGCCTTCTGGCAGTTCCCTCCCTGCGAGAAGCAAAGCTACAGGGAACCAGGCAGAGGGCCTTCTCGGTGGTGGCACCCGCCCTGTGGAACACCCTCACACCAGATGTCAAAGAGAACAACAACTACCAGACTTTTAGAAGACACCTGAAGGCAGCCCTGTTTAGGGAAGCTTTTAATGTCTGATGGATTATTGTACTGTATTTTAATATTTTGTTGAAAGCCGCCCAGATATGATGATGATGATGATGATGATGATGATGATGGTGATGATGTGCATTGTTTTTGCAAATTGCAAAAATCAAGCTTTCTCGGCATCAAATTTTAATGATTGAAGCCCACTCAGGGAACTTCAGAGCTCAACAGGGATGTGGCTCTGTCTCATGAAGCCACCCAACCAAGCGCTCTGTGTCTCCTGCAGCACACTGGTTATCTTGAAAATAAACCTATGGGGCACGGACTTGCCTTTTCTTGCATTACACTCACCCCACGAGCCTATGGGACGAGGCCTGTAAACAAATACGCCTTGCTGGTTTTTGCAGAAACCATTTTCCATGCCGATTCCCCGATTCCGCTGGCACAGAGGTAGGAGTTTAGCGCCAACGGGCCTCATTAACGCAGGCGGCTGTGCTCCATTTAACGAAGGCGGCCAATCTTGTCTGCATCGCTAATTTGTCATGAAGGCTCCCTCTCAGGAGCCTCGCTCCCTGGGGCTGGAAGTTCGGTTCTTTCTGCTGAATAGTGCAAAAGTCTCTTTCTCTCACTCACCCCTTTCGTGACTGTGGAGTGCTGATAACTGGCCTGCTGTTTCCACAGCTATGCGATGCCCACCAAGACCATGGAGGTGATGGTGATGCAGGAAAAAGGCTCCAAGCTGAACCTGGATGCTGTTCTCACAACCCACCAACGTGTTGTTCAGGTAGGAGGTCTCGCCTGCCCGATTTCCTCTTCGTTTTTTGTTTAATAAAAAAATTTATTGAACAGACTTACCTACGGGACCGCCTCTCCTGGTATGCCCCGCAGAGGACCTTAAGGTCCACAAATAACAACATTTTGGAGGTCCCGAGCCACAAGGTTGTTAGACTGGTCTCAACTAGGGCCAGGGCCTTTTCGGTACTGGCCCCAACTTGGTGGAACACTCTGTCACAAGAGACCAGGGCCCTGCAGGATTTGACATCTTTCCGCCGGGCCTGCAAGACGGAGCTGTTCCGCCTGGCCTTCGGGTTGGACTCAGTCTGATGTTTCCTCCCCTTATGGTTTTGATTATGGGCAATAAATGAAGCGGCATTTTAAATTTTAAATTGTATTTTAACCTGTACTTTAATTAACAGTTTTTTCCTTTCTTTTATACTTTATTATAATTTTATTGATGTTAGCCGCCCTGAGCCCGGTTTCGGCTGGGAAGGGCGGGGTGTAAATAAAATTTATTTATTTATTTATCAAAACATATTATCAATCAATATAATCAATTACATTTCCCCCTTTTTATTCCCTCCCCTCCCGTTTTACCTGGTTTTCTACCTCGGTTAACAGCTCCCTATATGTTGGCCGATTGGTCCTCATATTCACTTTCTTCAAAGATATTGCTTCTAACGGGGAAAGCCACCATGGTGTTTTTTTGTTCTAATAAGTCTTTATACTTTCCCCACACTTTAAAAATTGATTTCGTTGTCCCCGAAGGGGACAATGACAATAAAATATATTCTACTAGTAAATTAAGCCCGTTACAAAAACGGGCGCTAGAAAGCTCTCCGGCCCCGACGCCACCCCCCGCCCAGCAGAAACCTCAGGGCGGCCAGGCTGCGCTCCTCTGGGCCCCCCGGTTCAGGAGGCGCCGCGGCCGGCGTGGGGCTGCGCGGCCTGGACGGCCGGCGGGCCTCGGCTGAGGCGTCGTCGCCGGAGCACCGGCTGAGGGCGCTGGGCGCCGGCTTTGAGCGCGTCCCTCCCTCTCCCTCCCCCTCCCACACACACACCCATCCCCCCATCTCCACACACAATTCGGCTCTCCCTCCCCCTCCCCCCCACACCCATGCCCCCCCACACCCACCTCCCCCCACCTCCCACACCTCCACACACAGCTCGCCTCTCTCTCTCTCTCTCTCTCTCTCTCTCTCTCTCTCTCTCTCACACACACACACACACACACACCTCCCCCACACCCACCTCCCCCCCACTTCCCACACCTCCACAAATAGCTCGCCTCTCTCTCTCTCCCTCCCCCCCACACCTCCCCCCCATCCCCGGCGACCGGGCGGCAGCGCGAGGCGGGCAGGGGGCGGGGCCCCCGCATCCCACCTCCGGCCGAGAGCACCGGCCGCCGTCGCTTCTCCCGCCGCCGCACCCGGGAGTCGGCGGCCGCCCCATCCGCTGAGCGCCAAGGCGCCCTGGAAGGAGCAGCGGCGGAAGAAGAGCTGGAAGGCGGCCGCGGGCTGTGGGAGGGTGCGCGCGGGCTGTGGGAGGGCGCGAAGGCGGGCCTGGCGGGCTGGCCGAAGCTCCTCTCGGGAAAGGAAAAAAAAGAGAGCCCCAGCCGCGGTCGCCGGACAACACTTGAGGCGAGCGGCCTTCGGAGCGCGGAAGGCAGGTTGTTTCCGTCGCCTGGCCAGGGTGGAAGCTCCTGCCGCCCCCGTCGGGGCACATTTCTCCTCAGCGCTGGGGGTCGCCCCGCGCTGCCCGCTCGCCAGCAACTCCGCCGACTTCGTTTGACGGAAGAGGCGGCGGCTCCTCGGGCGCCTCTGGCCCTCAGCAGCTGCAGGCACCGCAGCTCCTCCTGCTGCTGCTGGTGCGGCGCGAGCTCCGTGCGAGGCGGCGGCGCTGCCCCAACTGACGAAGCGCGTGCGCCGCCGCTCCTCTCGGACACGCCCCCCTCTGCCGTCGTCCAATCCCTGCGTCTGTCCGTCTGGGACATGCGCAGTTAAAATTTCCTCTGACACACGGACGCGGACGCAGGGACATAGGGAGATTATTATAGAGGATTCTATTTTCTTATTATATGATTCTGAAAGCTTTTGTGTACTTTCACCTTATCATAATGATGTGTGCTGATAACATAATAGGCCCACATTTTTTGGGGGGGGGGTGATGTTTGCTCTCTTCCCTTTCCCCTGCAATGATCCATTCCGCTTCTTTTTTCCTCCTCCCCTTCAGATCAGCGGTTTGAGTGCTGCATTCGCTCCTATTCTCTTGGAAATCGTTCAGAATAATCAGCCGGAAGGAGTCCATCTGCTAGTGAAAGAGGTATGTGGATTCTTACTGAAGCATTCAGAACAAAATAAAAAATAACATCCTTCCAGTAGCACCTTAGAGACCAACTAAGTTTGTTCTTGGTATGAGCTTTCATTTTTCATGCACGCTTCTTCAGATACACTGAAACAGAAGTCACCAGACCCTTATATATAGTGAGAGGGTTGGGAGGGGTATTACTCGGAAGGGCTGAAAATGTGTTTGTTTGTGTTTTTTTGTGCTGTTTTTTTGTTTTGTTTTTTATGGGATGGCATCCAATTTCGTTGCACTTGTACAACGTTGTACTTGTACAATGACAATAAAGAAATCTTACCTTATCTTACATCCGGGTTTCCCCGGACATTTTGCTGAATTCCGAAAATTTCCCCAGACGCCATTTTCAGGAGCGGAATCCCGGATATGTCCGGAAAAACCAGGACGTATGGCAGTCTTAGCTAGCCTCTGTCTAAAATTTAAGGTAATTTAAGGAATGGGAATTGGCACGAGGGGAGAAATCTGCTTTCGAGAAGCTTTAAACTAGGGATCTCCTGGCACCAACTTGCATGGCTTTGAAAGAGGATTAAACAAATTCATGGAGAAGGGAGCTATTGACAGCTACTACCGGTAGCTGTAATGGCCTCGCTCTGCCTCCACAGATGAAGGCAGAAATCCTTCTGAATACCAGTTGCTGGAAACCCCAGGAGGGGAGAGTGCTCTTGTGTTCGAATCCTGCTGGCTGGTTTCCCACAGGCATCTGGTTGGACGCTTTGAGCACAGGTTGTTGGACCTTAGGGCTGCCATACATCCGGGTCTTCCCGGACACGCCCAGGCAGGAAAATGGCATCCAGGCAGATTTTTGGCAAATTGGCAAAATGTCAGACATATGGCAAGGGGAGGTGGAAGATTATTTTTTAAATAAAAGGATGCGTTCTATTTAATGTAAAAACACGCTGATTCCCAGACCGTCCGCAGGCCGGATTGAGAAGGCGATTGGGCCACATCCGGCCCACGGGCCTTAGGTTGCCTACCCCTGATCTATTGAAATAGATATCTCTACCAAGAACTCTGGCCGGAGGTTTCAACAAAAGAAATAGTATCTACTCGTGAGTCAAAATCAAATAGGGTATATATTCTGTTAAGAATTACAGTCTTAGATACAATCGCAAATCAAACGGAAATTATAATTCCAAACTCAAGTACAGATTCAAACTCACAATAATATGTGTAGTATGATGTTATATATAGTAAAGGGCACACCAAAATACAATAAGTGTAATTCCGTATTCAAAAAAGTTCAAGGAGACCGTCTTATGTATAAAGCCGAGATGAAGAGTCTAGTACCGGTAGAAGAAGAGAAAACGCACAGAAAAACATAGAGTTTTGAATTATAATTTCTGTTTGATTTGCGATTGTATTTGATTTTGACTCACGAGTAGATACTATTTCTTGAAACCTCGGGCCAGAGTTCTTGGTAGAGATACCTATTTCAGTGTACCCCTGATCTATAACATCCTGCTGTTGTTGTTTCCCCCTCCCTGTCCCTCCACAGCACACGGAGGAAGACTTCAAGGTTCGGCTGAAGGCACGTCCAGAACTGGAGGACCTGCTTTCTCAAATGAGCTGAGTCAAGCACATTACAAATACTCGTTTTACATCGGGGTTTGTGGCTGACCCTTGTCAACCTTTTCGCAACGTTCCACGACACGGTGGAAGTGGACCTCTGTGTTTGCTGCAAAAGCCAACGCTGTCACAATGAGTCTTTGTTTTCGTAATAAATGGTGGAATCTTTATGGCGTGCTGTAACATGAGACAATTTCTGCTGCTGGAGTTGAGCAAAAGCTCATTGCGTCACCTTGTGGTGCAGACCTAAGAGAGCCAGTGTGGCGTAGTGGTTAAGAGCGGTAGACTCATAATCTGGTGAACCGGGTTCGCATCTCCGCTCCTCCACATGCAGCTGCTGGGTGACCTTGGGCTAGTCACACTTCTCTGAAGTCTCTCAGCCCCACTCACCTCAGAGTGTTTGTTGTGGGGGAGGAAGGGAAAGGAGAATGTCAGCCGCTTTGAGACTCCTCCGGGTAGTGATGAAGCAGGATATCAAATCCAAACTCTTCAAAGCAAATGGTCTCCTCCGGGTAGTGATGAAGCAGGATATCAAATCCAAACTCTTCAAAGCAAATGGTCCAGTAGTGTAGCCTCAAAGACAACATCTGGATTTTGAAATCAACACAAATAGAGCTCTCTAGCAGATTTCGCCCCCATTCTGTGAATTGGTCTTAAAAGGAGTTTCGTGTGCATATACAACATCAGTCTGACCTGCCCTAAACTATTCCCCCCCCCAAATCCGGTTGAACGATAATCTAGACTCCTGAGCAATTATCAAATCCAGTGTGAGACTGGGGCAGTAATAATAATAATAATAATTGTTATTATTATTTATTACCGGTATTTGTACCCTGCCCATCGGGCTGGGTCTCCCCAGCCACTCTGGGCGGCTTCCAGCAAACATTAAAATACATTAACACATCACAGATTAAAAACTTCCCTAAACAGGGCTGCCTTCAGGTGTTTTCTAAATGTCATGTAGTTGTTGATCCTTTTAACCTCTGATGGGAGGGCGTTCCACAGGGCGGGCGCCACTACCGAGAAGGCCCTCTGCCTGGTTCCCTGTAGCTTTGCTTCTCGCAGTAAGGGAACCACCAGAAGGCCCTCGGCGCTGGATCTCAGTGTCCGGGCTGAACGGTGGGGGTGGAGACGCTCCTTCAGGTATACAGGACCGAGGCCGTTTAGGGCTTTCAAGGTCAGCACCAACACTTTGAATTGTGCTCGGAAACGTACTGGGAGCCAATGTAGATCTCTGAGGACCGGTGGGGCAAGAATCATGAATACCAACTAAGCAGTGTGGTTCAGGACTGCAGTTAAGTTTGTATGCATGAAGGGACAGAAAACAATTGAGTGATAAGGATGTGCTTATCTATCTCTACAATAACTTCATCTTTAGAAAACCCCTAAATGATTAAGAAAATGAAGAAGACATATAAATTCCACCTTTTATTTTTTGGCAGGAAAGTAAGTTTTGCTTGTTCTGTTAAAAAAAACCAGAAGAATTTAGCCAGGGGATTACTGCAAGAGTAATGCATGCAGTTACTTCCCATCTCTCTGAACCACCTCCCACAGCAACGGTTTCCCCAGGACTCAACCCCTGTGCTGCACTGCCAGTATTTAAATACTTCCGCCAAGCCAAGCAAGGGAACTGCCCCTTGTGCAAAGCTCAACTTGTGGTTTGATGCTGTTTCTGTCTCCTGTGCAGCTCTGCCATCCTCTGCTTCTCATGTTCCATCATGCAATCCTTGAAGCTCTTCACCTGCTCCTGGCACTTCCGCCAGTCCTGATGTTCAGCCATGCACTCCTGCACCGCATAGTGGAAAGAGGCGCAGCCGGTGCGGGAGATCATTTTGTCGAAGGGATCTTCCTCTTCCTCCTCCGCTTTTGGCTTCCGGTTCCAGTTGTGACCCGAGGGGTTGGCACTTGACATCCCGGTGGATCTGGAGGGATGGTGAGAGAGAAGGAAATGGGCATTTTAAAAAAAAAGCAGAGAAGGGAAAGAGATCGCCAGGTTGTCATTACAGTTGCTTGAACAGTACCTACTAAAGACTTGGAGCTGGATAAAGGCGTTTTATAAAAGCAGTACAATGTCTCTTATCCTCTTAAACATAAAATAATGCAGAGAGTTTTATTCACATTCCTGAAAGTAATCAGTGAAGGGCCATATGATTAGTAGATTAAGACTGCAGTCCTAAACCCATTTACCTGGGAATATGCCCCATTGAATTCAATATGACTGAGTAAACATGGTTAGCAATGCACTGTGTGTTTCTTTACCTGAATTGCAGCCCTACTTTCTCTTTGTCAGCTCTTATTATTATTTATTGAGTTTATATACTGCCCTATACCCAGAGGTCTCAGGGCGGTTCACAGAAATGATAACATACATAATCAGAATAAAAGCAGCAACCCAGTAACACCCCCCCCCGAAAAAAACCACATTTTAAAAGGGTATAGGATGTCAAACAGATCAACCAAAGCTCTTAGGTGGTAGTTATTATTATGCCCTATACCAGGCTTCCTCAACCTTGGCCCTCTATATGTTTTTGGCTTACAACTCCCATGATCCCTAGCTAGCAGCACCAGTGGTTAGGGATGATGGGAATTGTAGTCTTAAAACGTGGAGGGCCCAGGTTGAGGAAGCCTGCCCTATACCAATAGATCTCGGGGCAGTTCACAACATAAAATTACAATATAAAAAACACAAAATACATAATAAAAATAAGAACAGAAACCAATCATCCGCCCTGCCAAAACACATTTAAAAGGGCATCGGATATGGTTATTTTGCCTTATTAATGGATTACTAAAGTCTATGCACAGGCAAAAGTAATAACTGAAGCTTTCCCGGCATGTTGACGTGAAGAAACTTCACTCGCGGATCCCTAGGCTGACTCCGCTTTCTACATCATCCGGAGAACTTGTCTTATTTATAAATAGCCTTCCTGCAACTTAGCCAATTCCCGATCTACAGGAGGAGGTGGGGACCCTCTCCTCTTATACTCCTGGACGGCTATAACCTTACTCGGGAGGAGTCTCTGGCCAGGTGCTCTGCTGGAAAGGCCAAGCACGCGCGAGCTACGCGGAAATGACGCCGCCGTCCGGCCCGCCGCTCCGGTCTCCCATCCGAAAGCTGTCCGGGGCTGAGCCTGCTTAGCTTCCCGCGCGCGCCAGGCGCCCCGCCCACCGAGCTACGCAGGCAAAAAAAGAAGAGACCGCCCGCCCGCCCACGCCCGGCGGCCTTCCCACGCCCGCCCGGCTCCCCTCGGCCTTGGGCTCCCCCGAGGCCTCCGCGCCTCTCCCCGAGGAATCCCCCGAGCGAGCCAAGCTGCTTCCCTGGTGGGCGGCGCCCGGGCCTTCCGGGGGGAGGGCAGCAGGATGCGCTTTCCGGGGAGGGGCCCAGGCCAAGATGGCGGCGGTGGTGCGGATCCAGAGCGACTGGGACCAGGTGCTGAGGTGGGCGAGAGGGCCTCCCCGCGCCTGCCCCCTCCTTACGGCCACTCGGGGGCACCTGAAGTGTCGGCACCCCCTGCCACCCGCCATTTTCAGTGCCCCCCCTCAATCTCTGCTCCCCCATGACCCATCGCCCCCCATTTTCAGTGCACCTCTCAAACTTATCTCGTCCTCAAACTTGCCTCTTCTTACTTTGCCCCCCATTTTCAGTGCCCCCTCAAGCTTGCCTTTCCCCTCCCCCCATTTTCAATGCCCCTTCAAACATGTCTGTGACCCCCATTACAATTCCCCCCTCAAACTTGTCTCTTCTTCTCCCCCCTCCTTGCCCCTCATTTTCAGTGCCCCCTCAAACTTGCCTTTCCCCTCCCCCCATTTTCAATGCCCCTTCAAACATGTCTGTGACCCCCATTACAATTCCCCCCTCAAACTTGTCTCCTCCCCCCCCTTTCCCCTCATTTTCAGTGCCCCCCTCAAACTTGGCTTTTTTCCTCCCTTGCCCTCCATTTTCAACTGTCCCCCTCAGACTGTCTCTCTTCTTCCCCCTTGACCCCCCTTTCAGTGCCCCCCTCAAACTTGTCTCTTCCCTGCTTCCTTTCCCCCCATTTTCAGTGCCCCCTCAGATGCATCTCTCCCCCCCCCCTCACTTGCACTTTCACTTGTTTTTCAGCCCCCTTCACATCACCTGCCGCTGTTGGTACTTTCAGCAGTCGTTCTCCCCACCTCAAAGTAGGGCAGACCGTTCATGGGGCTCCAGGAGTTGAGTTTCCATCTTGGGTTCACCTTTTTTGAGTCAAGCCTGCCTGCCTTCGCCATCCTTTGCCCCTCACCCCTCGAGGTTTTTGTTCCTTCCAGAAGGGTTGCCTGATTTGACTTGAAAGGTTTTGCCCTTTGCTTTCACTGCCCTCTCCTTGGGTATGATGCCAGGGTGCTCCCATAGGCTGCCCTCCACCATCTGTCATTTGCAACCTCCCTTCTCCCACCCCGCACCAAATTTTGGTGTGTTTTTTTTGTCCCTTAAATGCTCTCCAGCTCCCCCAAATACTTCAGCCTGCACTAATAATGATGAAGAAGTAGTCTCTCCCACCCCTTTAGCCTTGAATGAATTCAATAGCTACTCCTTTCCAAACCTCCATCTACTTCAGTTTCATTAATGTATAACCCCAAAATTTTGCATCCACTTCAAACGGATGCCAATGTTATTGTGCTAATTTTGGCCTGTGAACCCTGCTGCCCCACAAATTGAGTAATTGACACAGGAAACAGGTTACAAGTTAACACCCCAAAATCCAATGTCTGATCCCCTCCAAACTGATGCCAAGTGAGCATCTGATCCTTCATGTTAGCGATAGGCAGCATGGTGCTTTCTGATGTTGTTGGATCACAACTTCCTAGCAAACTCAGTGGTACAAGATGATGGGAGATGTAGCCTAGCAACATTTGGAGGGCACCACATTGGCTGTCCCTGCTTTATGCTAACTGGAATTTCTCATCTTTGCAGGAAGAATGAGGAGCAGGCTTGGCTAAGCTGCAGCAGCCCAGGTGAACAAGAAGAGTCCTCTGCCCCTTTTGTGGTGATAATGTACAGTTCCATTCTCTTTGTGTCCAACCAGTTCTCCTCTCTCTCCACACTTTAGCTTAAGCTCCAAGCTCTGAAATTCTGCCAATATTCAAATTCTGAGTTAGAGAGGCTTGGGTTTTCCCACCATTTGTGAAGCTGAAATAACAAATTTATCTATTTTTTAAACAAGCCAGAATCAGTTTTAGATGAAAGTCCTACTGACAAAAAACTTCAGAATTATAAGTCATTAGTACTTGGTGAACAAGTGTGTTAGAGTTTAACAAACCTCGTTCTCTGATTTTCTCTTATTTGATACATTTGATTACTATTTATTTATGTTAGTTTGCTACAAGTGGGAGTAGCATAATAAACCTGACAGAGAACTGTTTGTGAAGCATTAACTAAAAGTGAATCACATTTGTCTCTAGCTAGAGGAGGAACTCATGTTGAAGATCTCCATTAAAAATAAAACCTATATAGATAAGGATGGCTTTATAACGTACTGTCTAAAGTATTCAATACCTTTTAAGTCTTTTGTTTGTGTTTTTTGCATGCTGTAGGAAAACCTACTTTGTATGGTAAACTGACTTGTCAGGGGGTGAGCTCAGATGGAATTCCTGAAGTCGTAGCCTCTGAAGGATTTGTTGTCAGTGAAATAACTAAGGTACTGAAGGAGCGTCTCCACCCCCATCGGTCAGCCCGGACACTGAGGTCCAGTGCCGAGGGCCTTCTGGCGGTTCCCTCGCTGCGTGAAGCCAAGTTACAGGGAACCAGGCAGAGGGCCTTCTCGGTAGTGGCGCCCGCCCTGTGGAATGCCCTCCCTTCAGATGTCAAAGAAAACAACAACTACCAGACCTTTAGAAGACATCTGAAGGCAGCCCTGTTTAGGGAGGCTTTTAATGTTTTATAGATTATTGTATTTTAATGCTCTGTTGAAAGCCGCCCAGAGTGGCTGGGGAAACCCAGCCAGATGGGCGGGGTATAAATAATAAATTATTATTATTATTATTATTACTGTCACTTGATGGAAGTTGAAGGGCAGGCTAGTGGCTCTTGGCAAGAACTAAGCTACTGTGGATTTCTATGTCAGATTTATAATCGGAACTTGATCTGGATTAAATTGAGGGGGGGATATGGGATGTCATTTTGACGAGGATGGTGTCCTGTGCACATTACACAAAACATACATGCATAAGCAGCACTGAATTCACAAGAAACTGCTGTGTGGAAGTGTCCTCTGTCATAACTGCATTTTTTTATTTGTTGGATTTATATTGTGCCTTCTGACTGTCAGAACCCCCAATTCAGATTGTTATAATTTATGGGTTTGGGCTTCTACTGGAGGAATAAAATGCTCTCTGACGGCCTTAGAGCAACTTAGAGCTCATTTTCTTAAACATTAATATATTTTCCCCCTTGGGGCTCACAGTATAAGGCAACACTCAAAATTACTCATTACTGCAATGGTTTATTTCATATCTATGATATTTAATAGAAACATCAAAAACAATTGTGACTACCTGCTTTATTGTCTGGAGTTTTCACCATATTAGTCCCAAGTTATTGGGTTTTGTGATGATGGGTCTATGTGTACGTAATCTGCTTCCCACAAATGTTACCTCCTCCTTTCTGTTCTACCTACTCCAGAAAAGTCTGCTTGTTTCCTGCCCTCGTGAAAATGCCTCCACCAAATTTCTGGCGCCCTACACAACCTTCTGTAGAATCCATCAAAAAAGCGTAAGTATTTTTTACAAAGTGGTTTTTCGTAAGATGACTTTAAATGATGATGCAGCTTCAGTTAATTAAATGAGTTGCAGTCTTCTTGGATAACTTGTCAGTGCTGGGTGTATGTGCTGTGGAAGCTTGCCACAGAAAACAGCTGTACACCGCCCTCCATACACACACAAGTTCCAGATGGTACAAGAAGTCTTCTCTCTCTCAGCCGAGAGAGGATTCTTTGCTTCAAAGTCCTTGCTGTGTTAAAAGTCCACAGCCAAGTTCCCCAGTTCACCTGCTTTGAAGTCCTGAAACCCTTCACAAAGTCCTCAGGCTTTCTCATGGTTCCAATTCCTCTTCTTCAAACTGCTTCGCAATCTCTCACACCAATTATCCATTCCACCACATCAAATGCTAAACTCCCAAGTACAAACCTGTCTATATGTTACACAGGTAGGCATGTTCTTCTGTCAGATGAGTGACAACAGAAATTCAAAGTCATCTAGGGAAGGAGGTGGTCAAGGCTGGGGAGGACATGTCAAGGGCCAGGGGGGCAGGGGGACTGAGATTTTGTTGCATCATTTGCTCCTGAAGGAGTGTCTCCACCCCCATCGTTCAGCCAGGACACTGAGGTCCATCTCCGAGGGCCTTCTAGCGGTTCCCTCACTGCGAGAAGTGAGGTTCCAGGGAACCAGGGAGAGGGCCTTCTTGGTGGTGGCGCCCGCCCTGTGGGACGCCCTCCCATCAGAGGTCAAGGAAATAAACAACTATCTGACTTTTAGAAGACATCTGAAGGCAGCCCTGTTTAGGGGAGTTTTTAGTGTTTGATGCCGTATTGTGTTTTTAATATTCTGTTGGGAGCCGCCCAGAGTGGCTGGGGAAACCCAGCCAGATGGGCGGGGTATAAATAATAATAAATAAATAAATTATTATTATTATTATTATTATTATTATTATTATTTATTAATCCCTATAAGCCCATGTAATCATCTGTATTAGAGGTACTAAAAAACCTGGCAACCATTTTTTGATCGTATAACTATTTGATTTGATCTTTTATACGTCTCCTTGAATAGCCTGTGCTTTACGAATTGGCAGTTTAATTATATGGAACAAAGATTTCTCAATAAGCTCATTAGCCTATGTTTTGTTCAGTAATACATGGACTGAACTGTATAACATGCCAGTTCCCATCAGTATTGCACTTTTCTAGATTGTGGTCATTTATTTATTTTCTCTTCCTCTCCATCTTAGATTACTTGCCTTGACATTTCTAGTGGCGGAGGACTTGGAGTATCAACCAGTGCTGATGGAGCTATGAAAATTTGGCAGGCTGCAAATGGAGAAATAAGAGTAAGACCTGTATTGAGGTTGAAATTTGCCTTTGAATGTTAAACTAATCCCTGCCCTCCTCAAACTGCTGTTCAAACTCCAGAGTTTTACAAGTAGTTTGATATCACTGGCAGAGAGAGAGAGAGAGAGAAACAACATGATTAAATCTTAAGTGCATGTGCGAGTGTGCACCTGTGGATCGTGGCAAGGAAGTTGTTTCTGATATTTAACCTAACCTTCCTTTCCTGTAGTGTATTATTGCTGCATAGTGTATTATTGCTGCAAGACAGTTCTCAATGGGTAGGGAAATCCATCCCCCCCCCTCCACTACTTCTTTTCATAAAGGAATTGGGACCTGGTCTCCTTCACCATGTTGAGGATCATCCGACTTCCATATCACAACACTGTGACTGGTTAGAAATGAGTTCAGGAAGTCAACTATTGTCTTACTTCTGATCCACCCCCTTCCGCCTGACTGCTTTCCATATAAGGAGTTTACTAACAGTGGCACAACTCTCATTGTGAAGCTAAACCCTGTGTCTGGACTACAGTTTCAGGTAGCAGGTAGAGTCTCACAAAGAGAAGTATATTGGGGAAAAGGCTAGACCATGGCACTTCTTTCTGACATGCTAGTTTATGTAGGGGTTTTTTTGTTTTTGTTTTTAAATCAAGCTCCCACCTGCAGTCTTAAGTGGATGCAAATTTAGCATCTTAGTGAGAAATAGGTCTACTGTGTCCTGGAAATCTCAGGCATATGTGTACCTTGTTTGGGCAGCTGGCCTAGATTTAATTACCCTTGATTATGGCTTTAGGATACTTCCAGAACCTCAGTGATATAATCTCTGCAAAGAAATAAAATACCGGGAGATGATGACAATCTGGGATGCAGTGATGTCATGGAGGCAGTGCAGCCAGCCAGTGCGTTTGGCAAATAAGATGGCTGTTGCTAAGTAACAAGGCAGAGGATGAGATGAGGCTTTTAACTAGCACTCAATTCTTTTGTCTTCCCAGAGATGTCTGGAAGGCCACATCTACGATGTGAATTGCTGCAGATTTTTCCCGTCAGGCATTGTGGTCCTGAGTGGGGGGATGGATGCCCGGCTAAAGATCTGGTCTGCGGAAGATGCCAAATGCGTGGTAACATTTCAGGGTCACAAAGCAGGTACAGGAAATTGGCAACTGAAATAAATGCAGCTGTAATAGCAGCTGAAGTTGAGTTAAGCTCCAAGCTGGAGAAAGAGTCCAGTGTGTTGTAGTGGTTAAGAGCGGTAGACTTGTAATCTGGGGAACCGGGTTCGTGTCTCCACTCCTTCACATGCAGCTGCTGGGTGACCTTGGGCTAGTCCCACTTCTCTGAAGTCTCTCAGCCCCACTCACCTCACAGAGTGTTTGTTGTGGGGGAGAAAGGGAAAGGAGAATGTTAGCCACTTTGAGACTCCTTCGGGTAGTGATAAAGCGGGATATAAAATCCAAACTCCTCCTCCTCCTCCTCCTTCTTCTTCTTTTGCGGCTGGGCTAAGGTGTTCTGAGCACCTCTGCAGCTCACCACCTAAACGAACCTAGAGGACGAGGGCAGTTGTACCTGGTAGCTGCAGAATTCCAAAGCTCAGTGCAACTATAAAAATGGCTCCCACTCTACTCTCCAGTTCCAGAGGGGAGGAAGTGAGCATAGGATGGTCCCTGCCCCTTGCGCATATGCACAATGTGAGGTCAGGGATAAAGGCGCTGGCAGGACCCTGGTGAATACAAGCTAGTTGTCAGGCAAAAACTCCTGATCATCTGTCCTGAAATCCTCAAAGTTACAGATTGCCAAAATTATGCAAATTCGTCTTAAGTACACAGTTATCAGAGCCAGCTGACTCTTGCTGGAGAGATTTACCACAGCAGAATTGAGCAGATACAAGAATTTGTAGGATTGGATTTCTTTTGTTTTATACGTAAATGTATCAGCGGCTGTGGACAGCTGCGTCTATTAGAATTAATGGTATTATTGGAAAAGTGTGAATGCTCTTCCTTGCTCGTTTCACAAAGGCATTTTGTTGGTCACTGTAGGAATAGGATGCTGGACTAGATGGGCCATTGGCCTGATCCAGCAGGCCTCCTCTTACGATCTTATGTTCACTTGTAATCATTTGCTATTGATCTATTAGAGCTGGTGCTAACACAGTATGGAATTTTGCAATTGGACAAAAAATGTGACATTTGAGGCCCCAGATATCTGAGATTAGACTGGATTTTCATCTAAACTAGGCTCACATCCACACCACACATTGAAAGCACATGGCTTCCACCTAAGTATCTTGAGAACTGTATCTTACCCCTCACAGAGCTACAATTCCCAGTACCCTTAACAAACTGCAGTTCCCTGGATTCTTTAGGGGGGAGCCACATGTTTGAAATGTATAGGGTGGTTGTCACCTAGATGAGCTGGTAAATCTGCAACCTTCTCTGTGGTTCTCTGAGGCTGTCTTAGCTGCTAACTCCTTGTTTTTTCCTTACTGTGTGCTTTGGTCAGGATTATGGCGTGGGAGGGGGGCGGAGTTGTGTCAGAGAGTGTGGATAGATTTCGCTTTCCTATGAGTGTTTCCTTTGCCGTCCTGCAGGAATTCTGGACACAGCCATTGTGGATCGAGGAAGGAACGTGGTCTCAAGCTCTCGGGATGGCACTGCCCGCCTCTGGGACTGCGGGACATCATCCTGCCTGGGTGTTGTCGCAGATTGTGGCTCTCCGGTCAATGGTGTCGCTTTGGGTGAGGCCGACAACACCTTAAACTTGGGCTCTCCCGAAAAAATACCTAGTAAGTTAACAACATTAGGCAAGTGTTCTCTTTCTTTTAAAAAAAGAAGAAGCAGGGGCACTTTTTATGGTCATAAAGTCATGCCAAATAGTTGCACACCTGGAAATAACTCCTGGTTTCATTTTGACCAGGCATAGGCAAACTCCGGCCCTCCAGATGTTTGGGACTACAACTCCCATCATCCCTAGCCAACAGGACCAGTGGTCAGGGATGATGGGAATTGTAGTCCCAAACATCTGGAGGGCCAGAGTTTGCCTGTGGCTGATTTTGACTGTAATTAATTGCTGGGAGAGAGGAGGATGTTTTGTATTGGCTGATTAGGCAGGGCCAGACCAGCAGGGGAGGAGCCATAGCCGTGTGTGCCACTGACCTTTGAGCACAGGAGAAGCCAGGTTCAGTTCATGGGTGCTTAGCCACATTTACAATATTGGGCTCAGTCAGACTTTCCCAGCCTGGTGCTCTCCAGCTGCTTTGTACTACAGTTCCGACCAGCCCCAGCCAGCACAGCCATGCGAACTGCGGCTTAAGGAGGTTGGTAGTTCAAGAACATCTAGAGCAGGCACGTCCAACTCACAAGAGACTGCGATCTACTCCCAGTATAAAAATTCTGGAAGTGATCTGCCCATGAAGGGAGGGTGGGAAGCCAAAGTTATTGACCTTTTCTTGGGGGGGGGAGGCCAAAGTTTTTGACTGTTTTTATTTTATTACCCCCCAAATTTTTTTATTAATTTTTACAATTTTAAGCACATACCATTACTGTTAAATTTTTCATTCTTCCCCCCTCTCACTGAGGGAAGCAACAATCATCCCCTTCTCACACAAGGGAAGCATAAACATTGTACATTTAACATCACAACATTATTTAATATCATCGCTTGGGCCTGGCCCAATTCTGTGGGCCAAGCATTCCTTGATTCCTCAATTTCATATTTCAGTTGACTTCCTCAAGTCCCCCTCTGTTGAATTCATTATCTATTCCCTGTATCAGTTTTCCAAACTCCTAACCTTCATAATATCCTAAAATACAAAAATCATTTTACTTAAACAACTCTTTTTTCCAAACCTCAGCATCTTGGTGCTTCTGATCCTTTCCTCCAGCCTTATCAAGTTCCCTTACTCTAACCTAATTTAAAACTCCTAATTTTCTACTTTTTGCACCCTTACCTCCCTCTGGTCTCGAAATTGTTAGCTATATATCCCACTACTAAACGAGTTTTTGACCCTTTTTAGGAGGGGAGAGACAAAGTTCTTGACCTTTTAGGGAGGGAGCAACCCAAAGTTGTTGACTTTTTTTAGGAGAGGAAAATCACTCACCTAAAACAACTACGCAGCGTTGACAAACACTTTCATTTTCTAACCCATTTGACGCGTTGGACTAACACAGCGGGAGAGCAGGGGGGCGGGGAATTCCCTTGCATTGCTTTTCACTTCCGCCAATAGAAAGGGATCGACCTCTCGATTGCGGTCAACCAGTTAGACATCCCTGATCTAGAGGGCTCCAGATCTGGGGAAAAGCTGGTAGACCAGTCCTCCAGCTCAGTATAACGGAGCTTCATATGACAAGTGTAATAATTAAAATATATTGAAGATAAGGCAGAAGGGTAACATTGATGCTGACTTCTTAACCTTTTATGGAGAGGTTTGTGGTCCAACCTTGTTTAAAAATAAAGCCTTTATATTCATTCAATCAAATGAAGTTTGAAAAAGCATACCGAGAGCAAGGACAACCGTATGCACACCTATGTATGCACTCACTCATTCATTCTCACTTCCTCCCATTCAAAAAAATGTGTTGCCAATCTTTGATCATAGCATCTGGGCACAAACACACTGTGCTTCGTGAGCAGAACTGAAGGGGCAAATTAAGCTCACTAGGTTTGGTCATTCACGTGTCTGCCCTGTTCCAAATACATGAAAAGCAGAGTGTTGCTTCTTGAACATTTCTCCTAGTTTGGCTCACTTCCGGCAATGTGGAGCAGGGATTAGGGAGGTTCTGTATCTGGGTTGGCAGAGAAGTAAAATAGGCAAGGGTCCTGCTTCCATCGCCTATGTGCCCCTATGTAAAAATCAACCATGTGAGCTGCAAACATGGCTGCTCCCATCACCCCTAGTTTGGCCATGATTCTGGCCTTTAACAAACGGCAAGGTGAGCAGCTGTTAACCCTAACCATGTTTCTTTCCAACACAGGTGAGCGTGAAATCGGAACAGAAGGGAAACTCCTGCTGTTGGCTCGAGAGGACAAAAAGCTGCAAGGGGTGGGGTTGCATAGCAGGCAGCCGGTAAGATATTACCATGACCATGTTTAATGTTGCCTTTTCTGCTGTTATTTGTTTTGGGCCTATTGGCAGACACACAATGCAACAACCCAGCCAGGTCTACCTCTGGTCAGAGGCTGCTTAGGAACATGCTTTTTTTAACAGAAATTTCAACTGCTGTTTTTCCTAGCCGGATCTCTCTCTCTCTCACGGACTAGCATCGCAATCTCCTTTTCATTCCCTCTTGCTTGTTTCCTCCTCAGGTTTTTCTGTTTGTTGGCTCGGATGCATTTAATTGCTGCACGTTCCTCTCCAACATCTACCTCCTTGGCGGCACGCAAGACGGAAATATATACCAGCTGGATGTGCGAAACACCAAGTGAGTAGAATTGAAGGGCAGCTGTTAACATGGCCTTAGGAGCATCGTTGCTGCTCCCCATGTTGTTCCAGCCATGCGTGTCACTGGGGAAGGGCTGTAAGCATCTACCGAAAGCCCTGGGTTCAATTCTCAGTGGCATCTCCAGGTAAGAGTAGGAGAGACTCCCTGCTTAAAACCCTGGAGAGTCCCTGCCAGTCAGTGTAACCAGTACAGAGCTAGGTGGACCCATGATCTGGCTCTGATTCAAGGCAGCTTCTTAAGCTCCCTATACACAACAGGGGTTGGCAAGGTTTACCTTGCCTGGGCCGGTTCACTCCTGCGGAGATTGCTTCGTGGACGGGATCACATCTGCGCAGACATGATTTCCGGCGCCGCAGAAACGAGTCCCCACTGTGCCGGTTTAGAGCAGCGCTCAGGGACTCACCGAGTAGGTGGCTCAGTTTGGGGGCGGTTCGTGGGCCGTTTAAATAACCACAGGTTGCCGACCCCTGCTGTACAACATGGCCCATTTTATTTGTCTCTTTAAGAAGAATTCTGACAAACTTGTTATAATGTGAGCGACTTTGTGATAAAGGTTCCTGCTGCTCTCTCTAGGGCTCCAGTTCGTGTTGTCCATAGATCAGGAGCGCCAGTTCTTTCGCTACTTCCTTTTAGAGATGGATTTATTGCCAGCCAAGGTAGTGTTCCTCTTTTCTTTCACTTGCTGAGTTAGCATCCATCTTGTCTTGGGAGACAATGGAGGAGGGCGCTTTTGGGGGGGGGGGGTGAAGTCAAATTGTTGGAACCATTAACGGACCCTCCTGAATTTCTTGCACCACAAGTTCTCAGCTGTTAAGAAGTCACTACAGTCAAACCTCGCTTCCTGAACAGCTCCATTTGGAATGTTTTGGCTCCCGAACGCTAAAAACCCGGAAGTAAATATTCCGGTTTTCAAACATTTTTTGGAAGCCAAATTACTTCCAGAGAGTTTTTTCCCCCCTACATTGACTTTGCTGACTGCCCTTTGATCCTCGGTTGTTGAATGTTTCAGAAGTCGAACTGTCTTCCGGAAGGGATTATGTTCGACAACCAAGGTTTGACTGTATTCTCCATAGACAGAAAGCCTTACAGCATTGCACTTGAGGATCCAGTAGGTTTCTTGCATTTGATTTCTCAGTATCTTGCAACGGTGGGTGGGCAACATAATGACACTGGTATGTAGAATGTGAAGGCTTGCGATGTAAACGGCAGTTTTCTGCCTTTCACATGTTCTGCATCTCTTTCCAGGTGATGGAACCTGCTTTATTATGCAGCAAGATCTCGATCATGTGGCTGAGCTCACTGGGCCAGACTGCGACCCCGTATACAAGGTACCGTACAAGAGGAAAGGCGGTTTTCGCTCAGAGAAAACGCAGGAAACACTGCTTAATTCCAGGGAAGAAGGGAAATAGGAAAACCTGGGGAATAAAATTATGATAAAATATTTAACTATTATTTTACCATACACACTCATTCATATAATCTCAGAATCATAGAATTCATACAGTTGGGAGGGACCTGAGAGTCATCTAGTCCAAACTCCTGCAATGCAGGAATCTCAGATCATACATGACAGATGACCAAGCCTTATGAGGAATGGTTAAAGGTGCTGGGTATGTTTAGCTTGGGAAGGAGACTGAGAGGAGATACGATAGCCATTTTCAAATATCTCAAGGACTGTCACATGGAAGAGGGAGCAAGCTTGCTTTCTCCTGCTCTGGGGGGTAGGACTCGAGTTCAAAGAAAGGAGATTCCGACTAAACATATGAAAAAACTTTCTGACAGTAAGAGCTGTTTGACACTTTCACAGTCACTTTCAAGAGGTTGTTGACTCTCCTTCCTCGGAGGTTTTAACGCAGAGTTTCAATGCCTGTCTGCCCGGGATTCTTCAGCTGAGATTCTTGCAATGCACGGGGTTGGACTAGATGACCCTTGGTGTCCCTTCTCACTCTACGATTCTGTGACCATCCAGCCTCTGCTTAAAAACTTCCAGTGAAGGAGAGTCCACCACCTCTCATGGGAGTCTGTTCCACTGTCAAACAGCTCTTACCGTCAGAAAGTTATCATGCACTGTTCTCAGTAACTATTTGAATAATCCCACAAGGTAGGCTGTTCCTACGCCCATATTGTAGAGCATCTTCTGAGGCTGGAAGGATGGTGATGTTCCCGACGCCCCTAAGTGCATGGTTCAGGAAAGACTCCTGCTTTACCTTCTGACACAAAACATCGCTAAATTAGAGTTGTATAAGTTTGCCTCTGACACAGTATTAAGGCAGCAATCGAGGGTATATAACTTAGTTAAGGGGAGGCACCAGTTATGGAATCATCCCACCAGAAGGGGATGCACCTAATCAAATAATGTTATTGTAACAGAAAGCTACTGTCCATTGTTGTCATATAACATCGGTCCTGAGAGATCTGCATTGGCTTCTGGTACGTTTCCGCACAGTTCAGAGTGTTGGTGCCGACCTTGAAAGCCCTAAACAGCCTCGGTCCTGTATACCTGAAGGAGCATCTCCACCCCCCATCATTCAGCCCAGACACTGAGGTCCAGCTCCGAGGGCCTTCTGGTGGTTCCCTCACTGCGAGAAGTGAGGTTACAGGGAACCAGGCAGAGGGCCTTCTTGGTGGTGGCGCCTGCCCTGTGGAACGCCCTCCTGTCAGATGTCAAGGAAATAAGCAACTATCTTACTTTTAAAAGACATCTGAAGGCAGCCCTGTTTAGGGATGTTTTTAATGTTTAATGCTGTATTGTGTTTTTAATATTTGGTTGGTAGCTGCCCAGAATGCCTGGGAAACCTAGCCAGATGGGCAGGGTATAAATAATAATTGTTGTTGTTGTTGGAATATGTGTGGCCAGTTCAGAGGAATTACTGTAATTTAACATAAGTGTTAAGTGTCCTTTGATAGCGTCTATTCTATTCCAAGTACACAGAGAGATCTTTGCCACCAGTAGGAACTCACACCTTTCCGAACAGTGCAGAAATACGGCACTGCACTCTCCATTTTCCAGTATCATTTCACGGCTGTCTCTTAACACCCTGTAGCAGCCCATTTTTTTCATAGCACCAGGGGAATTTTCTCTTCCCACCCTCCGCAATTCCCTCCCTCAGGGTAAGATGGGGTTCTTCTCCTTCTTTTTATTCATTCATTCATTCAATATACTACCCTTTACCAAAAGATCCCAGGGCAGTGCAGAACAATTAAAAACGCTTTAATATTTTTATTTAATATTTATTTAATATTTAATATTTTCAACGATAAAAATATAATAAAAAGCATGCTGACGGACAGCCTAATAACTGGAAAACAATGCAGCTGTCCCTGCCTTATTCTTTCTAAAGCATTGACTGAATGTTGACAGCATATAGGGCACAATCTAACACGCTTTTTTAGCAGTCATATTCACCTGGGACTGGAATAATAAAAAAGGAGATGGTTTTAGGTGAACGTAAAAGACAGAGATAACAATTAAACCTCCTTAACGCAATACAGATTAGAGCAGGTAAGATCAAACTTCCCAGGCCCTTGCATTGTAAAACAAAAAGCCCTATAACATACATGAAATATATATATATTTCATGTATGTTATATATATATATATATATATATATATATATATATATATATATATATATATATATATACACAGCTCATAGCATGGGAAGGTGTCCGTGTTAAGGAATGAACTAATCCAGCTTCTTACTTGATTGTAATAACACCACTTCTCAAACCTCTTTTGTTACCGTCTTTTTAGGTGGCCACATGGGAAAAACAGGTGTACACATGTTGCAGAGACGGAATAGTGAGGAGATACCAGCTTTCAGACCTCTGACTTTATGAAAGCCATGAACACTGTGCTATGAATGCTGGACGCACTTCAGGGATTACTTAAACACCTATTTGAAACAAGTCATATGTCCGTGTCCCCCGTTTCCAGGACTTTGTACGGTAGCGTGAATGGAGCACGTAGGCACGAGATGTAGGGACCACGTAGAGACAGCACCCAAGACCAAGCTGTAGGTAACCTTCCTGCCGAGAGATATGAACACGGCAGCTCTGAAAGTTTAACGCCGTTTCCCTGCGCTGAACAGCACGGAAAGTTTGTTGGGTCAATAGTGCCCTTTTTGTGTTTGCAAAAGTGTTTTTGATATCCACTGTGTGGCTGGTGGTTGTTCCTAAGTGAGGGGAAAGGAGCTGATGTGAGCAAGGAAAAGGGAGGCCAGCAGATGTCAATCGAAAGGGGTGTGTTGGAATTACCCCTGCTCAGGCTCGCCTACTTCTTGTCTTGAGCAACCTTTTGTTTCCATCTCATGCCCTCCTTGCAGAATGACTCGTCTGTGGCAATTCTCCCTACCCACCAGTAAGCAGTCTGCTAGTTGTAAGTTTCCATCTTCAAATAAAGCTGCTTTGATCTCAAGCTGTTTGCCCAATTATGTTGATTCTCTCAGGAGCAGCTCTCATTGGTTTTCTTTTTAATCCTCTTACCGTTCTTCGCTTGCCATTGATCTTTGATTCCCAACAACCAATTCCAGAGGGTTGTTTTTTGCCATTTGAGGCTCTCACTAGGCCTCCTTTCATCCTTGACAAGACGAAATTAGGGTTCAGCTCTCTCGTCTGACCTCATAACACGGAGTGCAAAAATTACTTTTCATGAGCTACGCAGGAAGAGCAGCTTGTGGGGTCTACTGCAGTCTGGTGGGACCGAAACACTCTTGTTTTCACTAAACTATGTTTATACCCTGCCCTGTCCAAAAGACAAGAGTAGATAACCACAAAATAAAAAGAAACAAAATAGTTAATTTAAATGAAACAGCTAAAGATAATGAGAATTAAATTCTTCAATCTGCCATTACGTTTGCTACCGTGTTTCCCCTATTTTAAGACACTGTCTTATATTTTTTTTCCCTCAAAAAAACAGAGGGTGGCTTATTTTCAGGGGATGTCTTGGCTCCCTGAGCGCCAGGAACAGGAAGGAGGGGCTTAGGAGGCGACGGGGACAATGGCAGCACTATGGCTTATTTTCGGGGTATGGCTTATTTTTTGCAAATGTGATAAAAACCTGCCATGGCTTACTTTATGACTACGTCTTAAAAAAGGGGAAACAGGGTAGTGCCGACGGGAGTTGGTAGTTCAGCAACACCTTGCTGGAGGGCCAAGGCTTCCCCACCTGCCGTAACATAACAAGGACACAATCGCAACATCAGTTCCTGTAACTTCAACAAAGGTTGAAGTTACAAAGGTTGATGGAGAGAGTGATCAGTTGGGAATCTGATACAAGATGCCAAGGCAGTGGAAGTTGCTCCCAGTAACTCACCACACGGAAGAAGAAGAAGAGTTTGGATTTGATATCCCGCTTTATCACTACCCGAAGGAGTCTCAAAGCAGCTCACATTCTCCTTTCCCTTCCTCCCCCCACAACAAACACTCTGTGAGGTGAGCAGGGCTGAGAGACTTCAGAGAAGTGTGACTAGCCCAAGGTCACCCAGCAGCTGCATATGGAGGAGCGGGGAATCGAACCCGGTTCACCAGATTACGAGTCCATCGCTCTTAACCACTACACCACACTGGAAGCAACTTAAGGTCCAAATGTTTTACTGTTGTGGAAGATAAGGCTCAGTAAAACAGTTCTGGATACAGACATATACCGATACATACAAGTACAAAGTATATATATTCCTCCATATAAATCCTAGCAATTCACTGTACAACACTGGACAAGTAATACCAACAGACTGACGACTCAGACTAACAGACAGACTACTGAGCTGACATGCATTGAACACAGTCTGAGCACTGGGCCACTACCATAGCAATTGGCTTGCAGTGCGCCTACAGTTAGCTCATCCACGGAGTGATTTACTCTCATGAATGTTACCATCCCCTTCTCACGTCCAGTTACTTCAACGTGATCAAGTTTGAAGTGGAAGACAGGACAGGTCTGAACATTTGTCTTTTTAGCCAGATTTTATTTTATTATTTATTAGATTTATATACTGCCCTTTATCAAAAGATTTTCAGACTGAAAAGCGGCTCTCCAGAATCTTGAGCAGAGGCATCCTGCCTTCTGATTTTTTTAGCTGGAGCTATAGTAAGATGCAGGTGGCGCTGTGGGTTAACAGGTGGCGCTGTGGATTAAACCACAGAGCCTAGGGCTTGCTGATCAGAAGGTCGGTGGTTCGAATCCCTGCAACGGCGTGAGCTCCCGTTGCTCTGTCCCAGCTCCTGCCAACCTAACAGTTCAAAAGCACGTCAAAGTGCAATAAGATAAATAGGTACTGCTCCGGCGGGAAGGTAAACGGCGTTTCCGTGCGCTGCTCTGGTTCGCCAGAAGCGGCTTAGTCATGCTGGCCACATGACCCGGAAGCTGTACGCCGGCTCCCTTGGCCAGTAAAGCAAGATGAGCGCCGCAACCCCAGAGTCGGACATGACTGGACCTAATGGTCAGGGGTCCCTTTACCTTTATATTAAGATGATTCATAATTACATTTGTTAGTCACTTAATATGGGGGTGGGAGCGCCCTGATGCAATTTCACAAGATAAAATACAACAGATAGAAACTATTGAAACCAGGAAATTCAAAGCAATATATAATGCAACAAACTTAAAATGTTCATCCAATAACCTAAATCCTACCCACTCCACTTCTATATTTTCTAATTAGGGATACAAATAACATTAAAATGCTGCATAATATATGCTGTTGGGATTGTCTAGCAATGTAGATTTGCCAATCCCTTCTTAAAAATACGAAAAGTGAGCTCTGGAGAAAAAAAACACGCCAGCATTTTGTCCATTATTGCTGCAATCGTTTCCCTAATTCCACTTGTGAAATGACATTTAGCCTTTAGTCTCTTCCCTTGGAACTTCGATAAGAGCAGGTGGTGGGAAGACATTTATTTTATATATGCATTTGCTGAATTATAAACCGTCCCGAACCCCCGAAACCTTTCCTCAAAGGGAAGTTGCTCCTTCCTCTTGAACGTTTTAGGAGGCTCTCAAAAAGAAGCTTAAGAAGAGCCTGCTGGATCAGGCCAATGGCCCATCTGGTCCAGCTGAGCATCCTGTTCTCACGTGGACCAAAGGGATGTCTTCCGTGGGAAACCAGCAAGCAGGACCAGACCCCAAGAGCAACTCTCCCCTTCTGCGGTTTCCAGCAACAGGGCGTTTAGAAAGAAGCATTGTTGCCTCCAACTTTGGAGGGCAGAGCTATCCTGGCCTGTGGACATCGATGCTGTAGCTCTCCGCTCCACATATTGGTGCGCTTCTCTTTTAAAGATCTCTAGGTTGGTGGTCAGCATTGGCTCCTGCGGGAAGGAGTTCCGCAGTTGCATAGTCCCACCCCCCTTCCTTTGCCTGGCGCGCTGGGGTCTTGCTCTCCCTTCGTGTCGGGACGGAGAAGCCCCGCACAAAGCCACAGCTCCCGTCGCCAGAGCTGCCTGCCGGGGTCTCCAAACGCCGCCACGGACCCAGCTCGGCCTTTCCCCTTTGGGGCTTTCTCGTCCCGTAACGCCCCGGCGCCGGAAGAAGGGGGGGTGCATGCTTTGCATTTGCTGCACCGCCGCATGCATTTGTTGCAAATGCACGCGGCAGTCGCAGCGATTGCAAAGGCATGCGGCGGCGCACAAAATTTGCAAGCCACGCAGCAAATGCGCGCGGCGGTTGCGTGCGGCAGCGCAGAAATCGCAAAAACGCGCGGCAGTGCACAAAATTGCAAGCACGCAGCAGTGCGGGATTGCAAGCATGCAAGTGCATGTGGCGGTTGCGTCACTGCAAGCATGCAGCAAATGCGCGCGGCGGTTGCGGGCGGTAGTTGCAGTGCGCAAATTTGCAAGCATGCAGGAGTGCGGGCAATGCAAGCATGCATCACGTGCATGTGGCGGGTGCGTCCGGCGGCGGCGCAGCAATAGCAAAGCAGGCTGAGAACGGGGCTCCGGACGCGGCCAGCTGCGCAACGGGACTACGACTCCCGCCATGCACCGCGACCGGCGGGGGAGGCGGGGCCGGGCGGCGTCCTTAGCAACGGGAGAGGCAGCGGGGTCGAGTGGGCAGAGCAGGCGGGCCGGACCGGGCCTGGCCTGGGAGGAAGCGCCGCGATGGGTCAGGATTACTACGCCGTCCTGGATCTCACCCGCAGCGCCAAGGATGCGGACATCAAGAAGGCGTGAGAACCGGGAGGGGTTGCGCGGGACACGGGTCTGCACGGGTTTTTTAGGGGTACCTTACATTTCACACCGCTTTTCCAGGGGATGTTTGGCCCCTGATTCCTGCCAGCCCCCTCTCCTTGCCTCTCCAAACCCTTCCTCCCAGCTCTGGAAACAGATCCGCTTGAGAGCAGTGGGCTGGATCCTTACCTTCCCCTTTCCACCACAGGCCACATACCTTGTCAATCACCATGACATCAGTTACAGGTAGGTAGCCGTGTTGGTCTGCCGTTGTTGTTGTTGTTGTTGTTCAGTCGTTCAGTCGTGTCCGACTCTTCGTGACCCCATGGACCAAGGCACGCCAGGCACACCTATCCTCCACTGCCTCTCGCAGTTTGGCCAAACTCATGCTAGTAGCTTCAAGAACACTGTCCAACCATCTCGTCCTCTGTCGTCCCCTTCTCCTTGTGCCCTCCATCTTTCCCAACATCAGGGTCTTTTCTAGGGAGTCTTCTCTTCTCATGAGGTGGCCAAAGTACTGGAGTCTCAACTTCAGGATCTGTCCTTCCAGTGAGCACTCAGGGCTGATTTCTTTAAGAATGGATAGGTTTGATCTTCTTGCAGTCCATGGGACTCTCAAGAGTCTCCTCCAGCACCATAATTCAAAAGCATCAATTCTTCGGCGATCAGCCTTCTTTATGGTCCAGCTCTCACTTCCGTACATTACTACTGGGAAAACCATAGCTTTAACTATACGGACCTTTGTTGGCAAGGTGATGTCTTTGCTTTTTAAGATGCTGTCTAGGTTTGTCATTGCTTTTCTCCCCAGAAGCAGGCGTCTTCTAATTTCGTGAGTGCTGTCACCATCTGCAGTGATCATGGAACCCAAGAAAGTGAAATCTCTCACTGCCTCCATTTCTTCCCCTTCTATTTGCCAGGAGGAGATGGGACCAGTGGCCATGATCTTAGTTTTTTTGATGTTGAGCTTCAGACCATATTTTGCGCTCTCCTCTTTCACCCTCATTAAAAGGTTCTTTAATTCCTCCTCACTTTCTGCCATCAAGGTTGTATCATCAGCATATCTGAGGTTGTTGATATTTCTTCCGGCAATCTTAATTCCGGTTTGGGCTTCATCCAGTCCAGCCTTTCGCATGATGAATTCTGCATATAAGTTAAATAAGCAGGGAGACAATATACAGCCTTGTCGTACTCCTTTCCCAATTTTGAACCAATCAGTTATTCCATATCCAGTTCTAACTGTAGCTTCTTGTCCCACATAGAGATTTCTCAGGAGATGGATAAGGTGATCAGGCACTCCCATTTCTTTAAGAACTTGCCATAGTTTGCTGTGGTCGACACAGTCAAAAGCTTTTGCGTAGTCAATGAAGCAGAAGTAAATGTTTTTCTGGAACTCTCTAGCTTTCTCCATAATCCAGCGTATGTTTGCAATTTGATCTCTGGTTCCTCTGCCCCTTCGAAATCCAGCTTGCACTTCTGGGAGTTCTCGGTCCACATACTGCTTAAGCCTGCCTTGTAGAATTTTTAGCAAAACCTTGCTAGCGTGTGAAATGAGCGCAATTGTGCGGTAGTTGGAGCATTCTTTGGCACTGCCCTTCTTTGGGATTGGGATGTAGACTGATCTTCTCCAATCCTCTGGCCACTGCTGAGTTTTCCAAACTTGCTGGCATATTGAGTGTAGCACCTTAACAGCATCATCTTTTAAAATTTTAAATAGTTCAGCTGGAATATCATCACTTCCACTGGCCTTGTTGTTAGCAAGGCTTTCTAAGGCCCATTTGACTTCACTCTTCAGGATGTCTGGCTCAAGGTCAGCAACCACACTACCTGGGGTGTATGAGACCTCCATATCTTTCTGGTATAATTCCTCTGTGTATTCTTGCCACCTCTTCTTGATGTCTTCTGCTTCTGTTAGGTCCTTTCCACTTTTGTCCTTAATTGTGGTAATCTTTGTACGAAATGTTCCTTTCATATCTCCAATTTTCTTGAACAGATCTCTGGTTTTCCCCATTCTGTTGTTTTCCTCTATTTCTTTGCATTGCTCGTTTAAAAAGGCCCTCTTGTCTCTCCTTGCTATTTTTTGGAAATCTGCATTCAATTTCCTGTATCTTTCATTATTTCCCTCGCATTTTGCTTGCCTTCTCTCCCCCGCTATTTGTAAGGCCTCATTTGACAGCCACTTTGCTTTCTTGCATTTCTTTTTCATTGGGATGGTTTTCGTTGCTGCCTCCTGTATAATGTTACGGGCCTCCATCCACAGTTCTTCAGGCACTCTATCCACCAAATCTAAATCCTTAAACCTGTTCTTCACTTCAACTGTGTATTCATAAGGAATTTGATTTAGATTGTATCTTACTGGCCCAGTGGTTTTTCCTACTTTCTTCAGTTTAAGCTGGAATTTTGCTATAAGAAGCTGATGATCTGAGCCACAGTCAGCTCCAGGTCTTGTTTTTGCTGACTGTATAGAGCTTCTCCATCTTTGGCTGCAGAGAATATAATCAATCTGATTTCGGTGTTGCCCATCTGGTGATGTCCATGTGTAGAGTCGTCTCTTGTGTTGTTGGAAAAGAGTGTTTGTGATGACCAGCTTGTTCTCTTGACAGAACTCTATTAGCCTTTGCCCTGCTTCATTTTGAACTCCAAGGCCAAACTTGCCAGTTGTTCCTTTTATCTCTTGACTCCCTACTTTAGCATTCCAATCCCCTATAATGAGAAGAACATCCTTCCTTGGTGTCATTTCTATAAGGTGTTGTAAGTCTTCATAGAATTGGTCAACTTCAGTTTCTTCAGCACTGGTAGTTGGTGCATAAACTTGGATTACTGTGATGTTAAAAGGTCTGCCTTGGATTCGTATCGAGATCATTCTATCATTTTTGAGATTGCATCCCAGTACAGCTTTCGCCACTCTTTTGTTGACTATGAGGGCCACTCCATTTCTTTTACGGGATTCCTGCCCACAGTAGTAGATATGATAGTCATCCGAACTGAATTCGCCCATTCCCGTCCATTTTAGTTCACTGATGCCCAGGATGTCAATGTTTATTCTTGCCATCTCATTTTTTACCACATCCAGCTTACCAAGGTTCATGGTTCTTACATTCCAGGTTCCTATGCAATACTTTTCTTTACAGCATTGGACTTTCCTTTCGCTTCCAGGCATATCTGCAACTGAGCGTCCTTTCGGGTTTGGCCCAGCTGCTTCATCAGCTCTGAATCTACTTGTACTTGTCCTCCGCTCTTCCCCAGTAGCATGTTGGACGCCTTCCGACCTGAGGGGCTCATCTTCCAGCGTCATATCTTTTATATGCCTGTTGTCTTTGTCCATGGAGTTTTCTTGGCAGGGATACTGGAGTGGCTTGCCAGTTCCTTCTCCAGGTGGATCACGTTTGGTCCAAACTCTCCACTACGACCTGTCCATCTTGACCTGTCCATAGCTTCCCTGAGTAATTCAAGCCCCTTCGCCACGACAAGGCAGTGATCCAGTGGTCTACCGTAGTCGAAACAAAATAAAAAAATTCCTTCCAGTAGCACCTTAGAGACCAACTAAGTCTGTTCTTGGTCTGAGCTTTCGTGTGCATGCACACTTCTTCAGATACACTGAAACAGAAGTCACCAGACCCTTATATATAGTGAGAGGGTGGGGAGGGGTATTACTCAGAAGGGTGGTGGGAATGGGAGAATGGCTGATAGGTGAGGTAGACCTGTTGACGAGACTGCAATTGGCCTTGCAGGAAAAAGCAAGGGGTGAGATGACTAAAAATAGCTTTGTCATGTATAATGAGATAAGAATCCAATGTCTCTATTCAGACCAGGTCTCTCCATGGTTTTAAGCTTGGTAATGAGTTGCAATTCAGCAACTTCTCTTTCCAGTCTATTTCTGGAAAAAAACCATGACATCAGGTTATCCATTTCATAGCATCATAGAATCCTTTTGCCCCAGCAAAAACGGATGTTTTGGGTCTATTGGAACAAAATAAAATAAAAAAAATCCTTCCAGTAGCACCTTAGAGACCAACTAAGTTTGTTCTTGGTCTCTAAGGTGCTACTGGAAGGAATTTTTTTATTTTATTTTGTTTTATTTTGACTATGACAGACCAACACGGCTATCTACCTTTAATTGGGTCTATTGGGTCTTTGCAGGAAGGCATTTTCTGATGCTGATAAGATGCTGGAGGTGCAATGATGGAAACGTCTCGTTGAGGCATGATACGGGCATTTTGTAGGGTTGCCATATTTCAAAGAGTAAAAACGAGGACACCCCGGAAGTTGTTGAGCTTCTCTTTTCCTTTTCGTTTGTTTTGTTGAGCTTTTCTTAGGAAAACCTGAAAGTTGTTGAGCAATTCCACCTTTGAAAACCTGGACATATGGCAGCCCTAATGTTCAGTGATATATCTTATTATTATTAATTAAATTTGTATACCACCAGTGCTTTTTTGATTTAAAAAATGTTTAGGGGTACTCTCATTTTGACTCAAGAAACTCACCATTTTATAGTTCAAATCAGGAAAAATAAATACAGCAACTGGACAAAAGTACAAAGATTCACAAAATGTTTAGGGGTATGCGTCCACCCAGAAAAAAGCACAGATTATTATATTTCTTGCCACTCCCCTCCCCTTTCCTTGGAGGAGTGCTCATGCTTCTCTTCCCCCCTCCCCATTGCATCTTCACAACAGCCCTGCAAGGGAGGTTCTTAGGCAGAGAGACCATGGCTGGCCCAAGGACACCCCAGGGCACTGCCTGGCCAAGTGGGGATTTTAACCTGGGTGCAGCAGGGCGGACTTTGGTAGCAGCCCACCCCAGGAAAAGCCGACGTTTGATGCCCCCCCCAATGGATCTTCTCAATTAAGGATCTCCTCCGTTTTGTGCCTACTCAACTCAGCACCCTGTACAGAGGAACCACCCCAAAATCCAGCGCTGCTGGAGAGACCCACATCCCCTGTGTGTTTTTGTACATACATATATGCTTAGGGCTTGCTGGGACACAGGTGGCGCTGTGGTCTAAACCGCTGAGCCTCTTGGGCTTGCCGATCAGAAGGTCGGCGGTTTGAATCCCCGCGATGTACTGGTTAAGAGTGGTAGACTTGTAATCTGGTGAACTGAGTTCGCTTCCCCGCTCCTCCACAAAATCTGGGTGACCTTGGGCTAGTCACACTTCTTTGAAGTCTCTCAGCCCCACTCACCTCACAGTGTTAGTTGTGGGGGAGGAAGGGAAAGGAGAATGTGAGCCGCTTTGAGACTCCTTCGGGGAGTGATAAAGCAGGATATCAAATCCAAACTCTTCTTCTTCTCCTCCAGGTAAGCCTGGTAATATCCCACACCTGAAATCTTGGAGAGATGCTTCCTGCCTGTGTTGACCAGGGCTAGCCCATAGCTGTCAACCCTCCCTTTTTTTGCGGGAAACTCCCTTATTCCAATGCCGTTTCCTGCTGCTATCCCGGATTGTTGATATCCCTTAAATTTCCCGGATTTCAAAGGAAGCAGCTCCTCTCCCTCCCTGCCGGCCAGGGAGGCTCCTCAGCTGCGTTGCTCGGCTGCCAATAAGGAGTCTGAGACCGACTGGGGGCGGAGCTTGCATGCCTTGTGCAGCCAGACCCTCACGCCCAACCAGACAGACAGCCTGCCTGCCGTCTATGCACTCGCTCTTTCGCTCACCCGTTCGCGCGCAGCCTCTGGAGCGCAGGGTGGCGAGGCTACTTGGTGCCATTGCACTGCCCTCGCGGCATCCCTTATTTTCAAATCCGAAAGTTGACAGCTATGGGCTAGCCCAATGTGGCAGCAGTCTCAGTTGGTACAAGACCGCTTCCCTTGGCCCTGTGACCGCAGCCCCTCTGTTCTCTTTTTGCAGCTATCGGAAGCTGGCCTTGAAGTTCCACCCCTATAAGAACAAGGAGCCGTGGGCCAGAGAGAAGTTTAAGCAGATTTCAGAAGCCTACGATGTCCTGAGTGATCGTGAGTTGGAGGGGATTGGCTTCATTTGTGTGTGCTGAGCTCTTTGGAATGGCCTTCTGCCAATGTCACATGAAGACGCTTGCCTTAGTACAGTGTTTCCCAACCTAATCTAGGCAACGGCACACTTGTTTCATTAAAAAAATCTCGCGGCACACCGCTCCTCCCCCACCCGGCTGCGCCGGGTCTCCTGACCCAGAGTTACCTCTGGGATCAGCTGTAGCGCGGCGTCCTTTCTCCCGCCCATCAGCTGGGGTACCAGGTCGGGATTCTCCCGCGAGGCTTCTGTTGCTGCTGCTGCTGCAGCAGCCAAGGGAGCAGCGCCGCCCTGGCTTCCGCTTCGCCGCCGGGCTCCAGCAGCGCCGCCGCCACGGTCCTGTGCAGCCCTGGGCTGCAGGTCCCTTTTTCCGCGGCACATCAGCCGGTGTCTCGCGGCACACCAGTGTGCCGCGGCACACCGGTTGGGAAACGCTGCCTTAGTATTTAATGACTGAACAGATGCATTTCTTTATCTTTATCTTTATGTCTTTATTGTCATTGTACAAGTACAACGAAATTGGATTTAAAATAATAATAATAATAATAATAATAATAATAATAATAATTAAATATTTTTTTTAAAAAATCATTTTTCATTTAAACAATTGTTTCCCCAACCAAAAATGGACTCAACACAAGTAACAGCAGTAAAAGCCATACGAAACACTTAAAAATAAGGGAGAGCACTGAGCAGCCGCTGCGTCTATGCGCGCCGCCAACTTAGAACTCTTATAAAAAATAACAGAAATTTAAACACAAAACAAAACTGAGCCCTCTCTGCCAAGCGGCGGCGGTAGCGGTCCTTTATAGAGCCCATCAGACCCCGCCCTAGGCCAGATGGTAAGTGGCTGGACTGGGGCCCTCAGGCGCTGGGCAAGGGAGTCCTCCCGGGTGGTTTCTTTTGCTAATACTATTATTGTTACTAATATTAATGCTAATATTTGCACCCCACCCATCTGACTGGGTTGCCCCATCCACTCTGGGCAGCTTCCAACAGAATGTAAAAGGACACAACAAAACATCAGATATTAAAATCTTTATTAGTATTAGTATTAGTATTAGTGTTAGTGTTAGTGTTAGTGTTAGTGTTAGTATTAGTATTAGTACCCCGCCCATCTGACGGAGTTGCCCCAGCCACTCTGGGCAGCTTCCAAAATTTATTTAAAAAATAATAAAACATGACACATTAAAAGGGTTCATTATTATTATTATTATACTTTTTTGTGTGCAAATTTCCCTGGGATAAAGGTACGTAAAGAGCAGCAGGCTACTAATTTGGAAAATGAATAAAATTAAGTCCAGAGGCCTTTCTGTAGGTGCCCCCACCAAGTGGCTATGAGGGAGACTCTGTGCCCCACCTAGAGAAGCTCGCCTGTTATCTACCCCCCCCCCCGCCCCCAGTGCTGGAAGAAAATTAAATAAAAATAAAATTCTCCCTGGCTTTTAAAGCTTGGAAGCCTTTAAGGGTTTGGATTTGGAATGTTGACCTTGCAAAGATACGTTTGCCCTGCCTGGGAATGTGCTGTTTCTCATTATCTGCTGCCTCGTTTTATGTAGCATTTTCAATTCTTATGGTTTAATGTTGCATTTTGACAATAAACAATACCACACACACACACCCCGCCAAAACACACACACAGAGACATTTGAAAGGCTGTAGAATGTTAATCAGCCAATGGCCTGGTTGAAGAGGAACATTTTTGCCTGGTGCCTAAAGGTGGGGAGGGGGGCACTTAATCCTTCGTCAAAGCAGGAAGAGACACAGATTTATATGTATAGATGCAAATTTAGAAATGAGTACAGAGCCTAGGGCTTGCTGATCAGAAGGTCGGCGGTTCGAATCCCCGCGACGGGGTGAGCTCCCGTTGCTCGGTCCCTGCTCCTGCCCACCTAGCAGTTCGAAAGCACGTCAAAGTGCAAGTAGATAAATAGGTACCACTCTGGCGGGAAGGTAAACGGCGTTTCCGTGCGCTGCTCTGGTTTGCCAGAAGCGGCTTAGTCATGCTGGCCACATGATCCGGAAGCTGTACGCCGGCTCCCTCGACCTATAGAGCGAGATGAGCGCCGCAACCCCAGAGTCGTCCGCTACTGGACCTAACGCTCAGGGGTCCCTTTACCTTTACTACAGTGTACATAAAAAGACATCTCACCATTGTGGGAAGGACTGTGACCAGGTGAGCTGTTTGCCTGCTCAGTTTTCTGCCTAGGAGTTTGAGGCCCCTCCTCCTTTTCCTTCTTGGGACTCTTTACCTTTAAACTGGCTTGGACCTGGCAGGCCTCCCACTAGAGCAGTGTTCCCCAACCAGTGTGCCTCCAGATGTTTTGGGACTACAACTCCCATCATCCCTCGCTAGCAATACCAGTGGTCAGGGATGATGGGAATTGTAGTCCCAAAACATCTGGAGGCACACTGGTTGGGAAACACTGCACTAGAGGACTGCCCTCTGTAGACCATCAGGCAATCCACCTTCCATGTCTCCCGTCTGCTTCCATGCCAAAACACCTCCCCATCAGGGGCGTAGCAACGGGGAGCGGGGGGCGGGCAGCCCCGGGTTCCACCCCAGTGGAGGGTGACACTTTTTAAAAAAAATTAAATTTTTTTTTTAAAATTTTAACTTCATTAAAAAAAGAGATAATAGACACACACACAACCCCCACACCTCACAAAGTGGCACCATCAGAGGGGGGTGACACTTTTTAATTTAAAAGAATTTTTTTTTAATTATTATTATTATTATTTATTTTATTTTAATTTTAACTTTATTGAAAAAAAGAGATAATAGACACACACACACACACAAAACCCCCACACCTCACAAAGTGGCACCATCAGAGGGGGGACACTTTTTATTTTTATTTTTTTTCATTTTTTTCATTTTTATTATTATTTATTATTATTTTTTTATTTTAACTTTATTGGGGAAAAAGAGATAATAAACACACACACACACAAAACCCCCACACCTCGCAAAGTGGCACCATCAGAGGGGGGTGACACTTTTTAATTTTTTTTAATTTTTTAAAAATTAAAGTGGTGGGGGGTGACAAAAAAAATTCCGCCCCGGGTACCACCTGGGCTTGCTACGCCTCTGCTCCCCATCCTACCTGTTGTCTCCTCCTTCCTTAGCACTGAAGAAGGGCGTTTACGACAAATTCGCAGAGGAAGGCCTCAAAGGAGGGATCCCCTTGGAGTTTACAGTGGACACCCCCTGGACAGAAGGCTATGTGTTCCACGGAAACCCCGAGAAGGTCTTCCGGGAATTCTTTGGAGGAGACAACCCGTTTGCTGGTAGGCCCAGATGCTGCATTTTGTCCAGATACTCCAGTGTGGTGTAGTGGTTAAGAGCGGTAGACTCGTAATCTGGGGAACCGGGTTCGCGTCTCCGCTCCTCCACATGCAGCTGCTGGGTGACCTTGGGCTAGTCCCACTTCTCTGAAGTCTCTCAGCCCCACTCACCTCACAGAGTGTTTGTTGTGGGGGAGGAAGGGAAAGGAGAATGTGAGCCGCTTTTAGACTCCTTCGGGTAGTGAGAAAGCGGGATATCAAATCCAAACTCTTCTTCTCTTCTTCTACTTTTCTCAGATCTCCCGTTTTCGAGCGTTTCCCAGATCAGAGCCCTTTCCGCAGTGTGAGGGGCGGGGGGGGGGGGGGTGCAATTATCAAAAGTCAGGCGGCAACTCGCAAATACCACCGGCATCCTTACAGGGGAGCAAGGGAGCAGGTTTAAGAGCCCTAGCGCTGTCTGGTTCCCGGGACGTAGAAAAGTATGGTTGCCCACCACCCCAATCTCTGATTCCAGGGGTTCCCAGGGTTTGTGGTTTGCTTTTGGAAATGAGTGGCAGCGGAGACTGCGGCGTCTTTAAGATATATGGTTTATTTACACATATATACAACCTGAGCCTATAATGGAGGGCTTCACAGCATCAACATCTCACCTTGAGAGCCAGTGTGGTGTAGTGGTTAAGAGCAGTGGACTCATAATCTGGTGAACCGGGTTTGCGTCTCCGCTCCTCCACATGCAACTGCTGGGTGACCTTGGGCTAGTCACACTTCTCTGAAGTCTCTCAGGCCCACTCACCTCACAGAGTGTTTGTTGTGGGGGAGGAAGGGAAAGGAGAATGTGAGCCACTTTGAGACTCCTTCGGGTAGTGATAAAGCGGGATATCAAACCCAAACTCTTCTTCAAGAAGATCTTGTTTCTCCCTCAGTCGCAGCCTTGGATTCAGACAGAAATCCAACTTTGCTCTCAAACGATGCTCTGACACACTCTCTCTCTCTCTCTCTCTCCAGCTTGCCGCTTTTTATCTAGGTCACGTCTCTCCACTCTAAACTCAGGATTTGTCCGTCTCGCTATCTGAGAGTAGTGTTAGAAATTCAGATACATAAACTAATCGCCAAATGGCACCTTAGACCCAGGTTACAGTCGCCACAATGGAATGTCTAGGTGCCCGGTTTTGTTTGTTTGTTTGTTTTGCAATTGAACTTGTTGTTATTAGTAGTGTTATTATTAATTTCATTTCTATACCTCTTTATATTTTAAAGAGCAAATCTCAAAGCAGTTTGAGATTAAAACGTCAAATAATACAACCCAGAATAAAACAAACTTAAGCTTCACGGGTGGGTTAAACCACTGAGCCTAGGGCTTGCCGATCAGAAGGTCGGCGGTTCGAATCCCCGCAACGGGGTGAGCTCCCGTTGCTCGGTCCCAGCTCCTGCCCACCTAGCAGTTCGAAAGCACGTCAAAGCGCAAGTAGATCAATAGGCGGGAAGGTAAACGGCGTTTCCGTGCGCTGCTCTGGTTCACCAGAAGTGGCTTTGTCATGCTAGCCACATGACCCGGAAGCTGTATGACGGCTCCCTTGGCCAATAAAGCGAGATGAGCGCCGCAACCCCAGAGTCGGTCACGACTGGACCTAATGGTCAGGGGTCTCTTTACCTTTACGCTTCAAGGGAAATGTTTCAGATCCTCTATGTGACATTTCGCTTTCCCTAGTTGCCAGCCTGGCATCCAGAGATCTCCACATGGTGGCCATTGGACCCATGGCAGTCGCAAAACGCGCCCGGCTAATTTCAAACACTGTCTGAAAGTTGAGAGAGGGGGCCCACCCATTTGCCATCTCGCACAGAGCCCCCCTTTTCCTTTGTTCTCTTAATGACTCATCACCCAGCCGATTACCTCCCCAGGAAGCTAGCCTGTCTTGTATTTTAACACACTGGCTGGATGCAAACTCATAACGGTATAAAGTTGCCTTCTCCTGAGTCAGACCATTGGTTCCTTGATGGGTAATGGCTTTCCAGGGTCTCAGGTAGAGAGGGATCTATCCAGGCACCTCCTGTTATCCATTTAACTGGAGAAAGCAGGAATCCAACCTTCCTCCACGTGGTCTGTTTTGGACTACAGTTCCCATCAGTCCAGCCAGCACAGCCAATGGTCAGGGATGATGGGACTTGCAGTCCAAAATGTGGCATCAAGGTAGGGAAGAAGACTGCAGGAATTGGGGCAGGAACGGGGAGTACAGAGCAATTGAAAAAACGAAAACATTTTCCTGCCTTGCACCTCAATCTGTTTGCTCAAAGGGTCAAAACCTTTGCTCTCTTTCATTTAAGGCAGGCTGCCACAATTCTGAGTATTTATAGGTGCCTTCTTAGTGGTGGCACCCAGGCATCTTCCTCCCTTTTCAGTTAGTGATGTGTAAAAAAATAATAATCACTACAGACACACGCCCCGACACTGACTTTTTTCATGCTTAGAGTTCTACACTGCAGAAGGGGCTGAAGTCAACATGGCGTTTGGGGGGCTGCGAGGGAGGGGAGTGAAAAAGAAGGACCCTCCGATCGAGAGAGACCTCTACCTTTCACTGGAGGACTTGTTCTACGGATGCACCAAAAAAATCAAGATTTCACGCAGGGTAAGGAAAGGAACTCTATAGGCGTTTATTTCCTTGACATCTGGTGGGGGGGGGCTTTCCACAGGGCGGGCGCCACTACCGAGAAGGCCCTCTGCCTGGTTCCCTGTAACTTGGCTTCTCGCAAGGAGGGAACCGCCAGAAGGCCCTCGGAGCGGGACCTCAGCGCCCGGGCTGAACGATGGGGGTGGAGACGCTCCTTCAGGTATACTGGGCTGAGGCCGTTTAGAGCTTTCAAGGTTAGCACCAGTTACAGGTAGGTAGCCGTGTTGGTCTGCCGTAGTCAAAACGAAATTAAAAAATTCCTTCCTTTGGTATGAAAGCTCATACCAAAAACAAACTTAGTTGGTCTCTAAGGTGCTACTGGAAGGAATTTTTTTATTTTTTTATGAAGGTTAGCACCAACACTTTGAATTGTGCTCGGAAACATACTGGGAGCCAATGTAGATCTTTTAGGAACGGTTATACGTTGGGAGATTCATTCCCTGTGTGCAGTCATGGGTTTATTGTTTATCACATGACTGGGTATGTGTTTTCATTCCACAGAGTGGGAAGTGATGGTAGACAGGATGTTTGTCTTACTGTGTTCCCAGAAGTGGGACTTTTGTCCTTTGTTCTCTCTCTTTGCTGCCTGATGCTAGAGAGAGAGAGAGAGGGAGCCATGTTCAGAGCTCCGTGTGTATTATATGTAATAAACTAGTTTAGCCCTACACGCTGAGTTGCTGAGTCTGTTACGCAACTGTACATGCTCTGCAGATCCCTAACATAGCTGTCAACCCTCCCTTTTTTGCGGGAAACTCCCTTATTCCAATGCAGTTTCCCGCTGCTATCCCGGATTGTTGATATCCCTTAAATTTCACGGATTTCAAAGGAAGCAGCTCCTCTCCCTCCCTGCCGGCCAGGGAGGCTCCTCAGCTGCGTTGCTCGGCTGCCAATAAGGAGTCTGAGACCGACTGGGGGCGGAGCTTGCAAGCCTTGTGCAGCCAGACCCTCACACCCAACCAGACAAACAGCCTGCCTGCCGTCTACGCGCTCGCTCTTTCGCTCACCCGTTCGCACGCAGCCTCTGGAGCGCAGGGTGGCGAGGCTACACGGTGCCATTGCACTGCCCTCGCGGCATCCCTTATTTTCAAATCCAAAAGTTGACAGCTATGATCCCTAAGTGTGCTGGTGTCTTCTGGCACCTTTCGCTGTGAGGTTCGGGCAGAGGAATGGCTAAGAAGCTCCCGAACGATCGCCCTGGAAGGAGGGAACATGCCAGTCAGGCATGTGTCTCTGCCGAGGTTCTATGTGTGAGTAGGCCGTTTCCTGACATTATATGGTCTCGGCGGCCACTCACCCAGGGACGTCCATGATTCCTCTCTAAACCCTTCAGGTCATGAATGAAGACGGCCACGCTTCCACCATCAAAGACAAGATCTTGACCATCGATGTACGCTCAGGGTGGAAACAAGGAACCAGAATCACCTTTAAAGAGGAGGGAGACCAGGTGATGCCACCTTGGGGGCGAGGGAGGAGAGAGGCTGCTTAAATCTTGGCGCTCCCCTGCCCACGATTGCATCTCAATAGCTGTAGCATGAACAGTTTTTCTCTGGACTGCAGCCATGGGTTTTATAACCAACAATAGCAAACCCTGGCTATGTACAGCTATGCATGGATCATACAACAAACGTAACTGGCTGATGAATGATAATTGTAATAGCACGTAAATTATAAATTTTAATAATAATAATATTTTTTTTATTTGTACCCTGCCCATCTGGCCGGGTCTCCCCAGCCACTCTGGGCGGCCTCCAACAGACATTAAAATACATTAAAATATCACAAGTTAAAAACTTCCCTAAATAGGGCTGCCTTGAGGTATTTTCTGAATGTCAGATAGTTGTTTATCTTTTTGACCTCTGCTGGGAGGGCGTTCCACAGGGCGGGCGCCACTACCGAGAAGGCCCTCTGCCTGGTTCCCTGTAGCTTTGCTTCTCGCAGTGAGGGAACCACCAGAAGGCCCTCAGAGCTGGATCTCAGTGTCCGGGCTGAACTGTGGGGGTGGAGACGCTCCTTCAGGTATACAGGACCGAGGCCGTTTAGGGCTTTAAAGGTCAGCACCAACACTTTGAATTGTGCTCGGAAACGTACTGGGAGCCAATGTAGATCTCTCAGGACCAGTGTTATGTGGTCCCGGCGGCCACTCCCAGTCACCAGTCTAGCTGCCGTATTCTGGATTACTTGTAGTTTCCGGGTCACCTTCAAAGGTAGCCCCACGTAGAGCGCATTGCAGTAGTCCAAGCGGGAGATAACTAGAGCATGCACCACTCTGGCGAGACAGTCTGCAGGCAGGGAGGGTCTCAGCCTGCGTACCAGATGGAGCTGTAGACAGCCGCCCTGGACACAGAATTGATCTGCGCCTCCATGGACAGCTGTGAGTCCAAAATGACTCCCAGGCTGCGCACCTGGTCCTTCAGGGGCACAGTTACCCCGTTCAGGACCAGGGAGTCCCCCACACCCGCTCGCAACCTGTCCCCCAAAAACAGTACTTCTGTCTTGTCAGGATTCAACCTCAATCTGTTAGCCGCCATCCATCCTCCAACCACCTCCAGGCACTCACACAGGAGATTTTTGGAGATTATTATTTATAATTTACGTGCTGTTACAATTATCATTCATCAGCCGGTTACGTTTGTTGTATGATTCATGCATGGGTTTTATAACGTCAGGTCGAAATCCAACCAATGCAGCACTTGGTTGTTTGGGGGAGTGGGTGGGACCAGGCTTGCTCCTGTGCGGGCACATTTCCCACCTTGTGGTGGGCAAAGGGGTCAGTGGGTCCTACCTTCTGCCCTCCCTGTAGGTGCCGGGGACAACCATTGGGTCTGAACCCCACACCCCCTTTGGGCTTCTTCCTGCATTTCGTTCCAGGGCCCAAACATCATCCCAGCAGACATCATCTTCATCGTCAAGGAGAAGATTCACCCCAGATTTAAGAGAGAAGATGACAACCTGATCTATGTGGCCCCCCTCCCTCTGGGGAAGGTAATGAAGGCATTCCGGGAGCCAAACTATCCCCTTTTCCTCCCCAGGTTGACTAAGAATGCCCCTTCTGCTTACTGTATGTTACTGGGGAGTCTAGCAGACTAACCCTCTTCTCAGGATCCATGCAGCCACCCCCCGTTTCCTGAGCTAACGGAAGACTGCCGAGCAGAGACTCGCAGAGAGGGGCAGCGGGCAGCCTCTTCTGAAGGCAGACACCTCGGCTCCAGCCTGGATTTCCTTTCTTTCTCACCAGTGAGCTCTGGCAGCTTGAGAACCCGTGTTTGAAGAGCACAGCTAGAATTGAATTCCCGCAGCCTGCCTGCATGGAGGGAAGCGCTACGGGGGGCGGGGGCTCAAGGGGGGCTTTAGGGAGGTTTCCTGCAGGCAGCGAGACATCACCAATCGTCTCCCGTCCGCGCGCTTGGTGTCACTGCAGTGCCCATTCATTCTTGGGATTGTAGCCGCCCCCCCTCCAAGGAGGCTTCCCGTCGCTTCTCTGTGTGAAGCCCCGTTCTGCTTCCAGAGGCAGGCCCCGCACTCACGCAGGAACAGGGAGTACGGACTCCTCCACAGAGCCAGCCGCACTCAAAATGCTGGACGTAAGCCGAAAGCCAAGCGTCTCTGTGCGCAGGAGTCACAAGTGTGACTCCCATTGTAATTCAGAAATTAAAGTGTGCCTCGGCTGTCAGAAATTTAGGCTACTGGGAATTCTGTGAACCATCCTGAGATCTTACGATGAAAGGCAGTATTTAGATCGAATAGATATATATAAATGGCCTGCCCTCAGCCTCCGGCACTTTGCTTCGCAGGCCCTGACTGGGTGCACTGTGGACGTGAGGACCCTCGATGAAAGGCTGCTCAACATCCCTCTCAACGACATTGTACAGTAAGTGCCTGCAGCCCACAGCCCTTGTCCCAGAAGGGGAGGAATCGTGGAACCCTAAGAGTTTTGTAGAGTTGGAAGGGTTCCTCAAGGGTCATCTAGTCCAGCCCCCTGCAATGCCCAGTAGACTTGAAGGAGCATCTCCACCCCATTGTTCAGCCCGGACACTGAGGTCCAGCTCTGAGGGCCTTCTGGCGGTTCCCTCCCTGCGAGAAGTGAGGTTACAGGGAACCAGGCACAGGGCCTTCTCGGTAGTGGCGCCCGCCCTGTGGAACGCCCTCCTGTCAGATGTAAAGGAAATAAACGATGATGCGACTTTTAGAAGACATCTGAAGGCAGCCCTGTTTAGGGATGTTTTTAATGTTTGATGTTTTATTGTGTTTTTAATATTCTGTTGGGAGCTGCCCAGAGTAACTGGGGAAACCCAGCCAGATGGGTGGAGTATAAATAATAAATTATTACAGTGGTACCTCGGATTACAGATGCTTCAGGTTACAGACTCCGCTAACCCAGAAATAGTACCTCGGGTTAAGAAATTTGCTTCAGGATGAGAACAGAAAGCGTGTGGTGGTGGCGCAGCGGCAGCGGGAGACCCCATTAGCTAAAGTGGTACCTCAGGTTAAGAACGGACCTCCAGAACGAATTAAGTTCTTAACCTGAGGTAGGTAAAGGGACCCCTGACCTTTAGGTCCAGTCGTGGACAGCTCTGGGGTTGCGGCGCTCATCTCACTTTACTGGCCGAGGGAGCCGGCATACAGCTTCCGGGTCATGTGGCCAGCATGACTAAGCTCCGTTTACCTTCCCACCGGAGCGGTACCTATTGATCTGCTTGCACTTTGACGTGCTTTTGAACTGCTAGGTTGGCAGGAGCAGGGACCAAGCAACGGGAGCTCACCCATCGCGGGGGTTAGAACCCCCGACCTTCTGATCGACAAGCCCTAGGCTCTGTGGTTTAACCCACAGCATCACCCGCATCCCTTGAGGTACCACTGTATTAAAGGGACCCAGGTGGCGCTGTGGGTTAAACCACAGAGCCTAGGGCTTGCCGATCAGAAGGTCGGTGGTTCGAATCCCCGCGACGGGGTGAGCTCCCGTTGCTCGGTCCCTGCTCCTGCCAACATAGTTCAAAAGCACGCTGTGCAAGTAGATCAATAGGTAAGGTAAACGGCATTTCTGTGCACTGCTCTGGTTTGCCAGAAGCGGCTTAGTCATGCTGGCCACATGACCCAGAAGCTGTACGCCGGCTCCCTCGGCCAATAAAGCGAGATGAGCGCCGCAACCCCAGAGTCGGACACGACTGGACCTAATGGTCAGGGGTCCCTTTACCTTTACTACTGTATTATTTCTGTTGAGGGAAGCCCCTTTTCTCTCCCCACGCCCACCAGCCGCTGAATCTGACTAAGGCCTCTCTTTTCCCTTCAGCCCCAAGTACTTCAAGGTGGTGCCCGGAGAGGGGATGCCCCTGTCCAGCGACCCCACCTGCAAGGGGGACCTCATCATGTACTTCGACATCCTCTTCCCCCAAAGGCTCACCCCGGCCAAGAAGGATATGCTGAGGCAAGCCCTCCTGACCTGAGCAACGCCACCCCCACCCCCCGAAAGCCCATCCCTTTGCTCCTTTCCTTGACCCCCATTTCTCCAAAGAAATAAAAGCTTACTATTTTTTGCCAGATTTTGGTCCTCCCTTCTTTGTGACTGCTGGTCTGGGGAGAAGCACCCACAACCCCACAAGTAGATGCAACCAGCTCATTTGCTGACAAACCTAGACAGCATCTTAAAAAGCAGAGACATCACCTTGCCGACAAAGGTCCGTCTAGTTAAAGCTATGGTTTTCCCAGTAGTGATGTATGGAAGTGAGACCTGGACCATAAAGAAGGCTGATCGCCGAAGAATTCCCTGGAAAAGACCCTGATGTTGGGAAAGATGGAGGGTCCAAGGAGAAGGGGACGACAGAGGACGAGATGGTTGGAAAGTGTTCTCAAAGCTACCAACATGAGTCTGACCAAATTGCGGGAGGCAGTGGAAGACAGGAGTGCCTGGCATGCTCTGGTCCATGGGGTCACGAAAAGTCAGACACGACTAAACAACAAGTTGAGGCCAACACTGCAGAGGCATATTTACAGATCTGCAGTACAGTGGTACCTTGGTGCTCAAACAACTTGGAACCCAAACACTGCAAACCTGGAAGTAAGTGTTCCGGTTTACAAACTTTTTCCGGAAGTCAAACGTGCTCCATTTTGAGTGCCACCCTTCCGTTTCAAGTGTTACGCCAAGGTCTGTCTGTTTTTGCTATTTATTTTGCGTTTTGGTTTTTGCTGCTCTTTTTGTTTTGTTTTTGTGACTGACTGGAACCCAGTTCAGCTACTGATTGATTGATTGATTGATTGATTGATTGATTGTGTGACTGCAGTACATTGTTTATTGCTTTCATTTTATGGCTCAATGGTGTCGTTAGATAGTAAAATGCATGTTAAATTACTGCTTTAGGGGTTGTTTTTAAAAGTCTGGAACGGATTAATCCGTTTTGCCTTACTTTCTATGGGAAAACGCGCCTTGGTTTTGGAACGCTTTGGTTTTGGAACGGATTAAGTTTGAGAAGCAAGGTACTACTGTACACCACTTGAAGCTTGCTTCCACCTGCACATCTCTCTTCCCAGATCAGGATCTGGTCCATGGGCCAGGTGGAGGTATTCTACATTTGCTTGGTCGATTTGAGCCGCCTTGTGGAATCATAGGCAGGCACCCGGAAGACGCTGCAGGAACGAGCACAGGGCAGCTTTGTACTTTAGCTTTATTTTTAAAAAACGAGACATGCACAACACAAAAAGGTGCTTTAAAAAAAGAATAAAACCCACCGCCACAAACAGCGCCACCGAAATGCTAAAACACACAAGAAGCCTCACAATGCATTTCTTCCTCTACTTGGAAAGTTTTTAAAGTTGTGCACCGTTAACCGAGACACAAGGTCTTTTATTAAGCTCTGCAGAAAATCCTAAAGGAGAGAGTCGCTTCCCGGAACAGAACGCAGACTGCAAGGGCCAGCTGGGCTGGTAGACTGCGACCCGGAAAGGTTTCCTGTTTGGCGGAGATGCCTTCAGCCAAGGAGGGTGAGGGGGCCAGATTCCCTCTCCCATCAGCCAGCATCTCCTGCCAGCAATCTGATGCCAAGGAGACATTCCTTTTGCCCTACCAAGAAAGAGCATGAGAGGGAAAGGCCTGGCGCACCCTCAGCCTCCTTTGCATCTCCAGAACCGCTGGCCAGAAGGCTTTTCCAAGTCGCAAACAGGCAACCCTAAAAAAAAAAATAATTAAAATTCCAGGCTTTGGGGGGAGCCTAGGAAATGTGTACTGCTTTTTCTCTCTCTCTAAGCTGCCCAACAGGGGGCAGCAACACAATTAACTGGAGCCATAGGGCAGCGTTCTCCAACCTTGGGCCTCCAGCTATTTTTGGACTACAACTCCCATCATCCCTCGCTAGTAAGACCAGTGGTCAGGGATGATGGGAATTGTAGTCTGAAAACAGCTGGAGGCCCAAGGTTGGGGAACACTGCTATAGGGCTTATGCCAACAGCAGGCATAGGCAAACTCCGGCCCTCCAGATGTTTGGGACTACAATTCCCATCATCCCTAGCTAACAGGACCAGTGGTCAGGGATGATGGGAATTGTAGTCCCAAACATCTGGAGGGCCGGAGTTTGCCTAGGCCTGGCCAACAGCCTTGCGAGATGCCTAATGGTTTCCAAACAAAACCCAGTTTGCCTGAAACTGACCTCGAGTCCAGAGGGACAAAGCAGTCGCAGTGGCAGATGTCTGTGCGCATGCAAGGTAACGTCCCTTGCTGACTCCCTATAAAGTGGCGAGATGCTGTACAGCACGGAGGGTGGTTTCTCCCTCCCCTTGCGGGGCTCCAAGATTGGAAGCAATCCTTGCCCGGAATAAGCTACTTAAAAAAAAAAAAGTTATTAAAATGCAAAAGCACAGGAGGATTGCTGCTGCTAGGCAGCCGAAACTCTGCTCGAAAATCGCCAGCACTCTCTAAATAAAATTGGTAGGAGTCCGGCCTGAATCTCGCCTTGCTTGGTCAGAGCAACGCACAAGCAGCAAGTGCTGCCTTGCCCCAACCTGGTGCACTCCATTTGTTTTGGACTACAACTCCCATCAGCACCCAAGCCAGGCTGGGGCAAGGCTGGACTAGTCGCTTGTGAATTATTCCAAACATCTCTGGCTTGGGGGGAAAAGCACAGCCCTGGGTAACGGGGGTGTAACTAACGTTATCAAGTATAGTATTATCTAAAGCACAAATTTGTAACTCGGTGCAGATGTTGCAGATAGAAAAGGGGAACGGGGGAGCTCTTGCAAGTTGAGCCCCTGCGGTCTAAATTCCTCAGAGCTTAAGAAAGCACTCGTGTCCCGCAGTTGAAAGGAGAAAGGTAGACGGGACCGTAACACGTTAAGAACAAATCACTTTTCAAAAGCAGCCAAGAGCTTCTGTTTGTAACGAAGCCACATCAACGTTAAGACAGGAGTAGTTTTTAAAAATGATAATAAGGGAGAAAAGACGAGGGAGAAGGTTCTTCCGAGGGGGAGATCCAGATCGAGGATCCGTTGTGCGCGCATATGTGCGAGATCTGTGAAATGCGCCTGCCCGCTCGCTCAGAAGGGGGCCTCCCGGGACGTGCGGGCTGCCATCATGGCTCGCTTCAGCTGCTCGTAGGTCACGAACATCACCACGTTCCAGGATCCCAGCCGCAAAAACGAGGGAGTGAAGCTGAGAGACGGAGAGAGAGAAAAAAACAGAGCTGGCGTTAGAACATATGGAAAATGAGCAGAGATCCTGTTGATGGATGACAAGGGGTGTTATTGCTTTTGTTACTATGGTATGGATTTTCGGATTTTTTCTGTTGCAAACTGCATTGTGAGCCTCGGGTGAAGGCCGACAAAGGAATTTAGCAAATGAGAAAGGACAGCCTAAAAGCACAAGAAGAAGAGTTTGGATTTGATACCCCGCTGTATCACTACCCGAAGGAGTCTCAAAGCAGCTCACATTCTCCTTTCCCTTCCTCCCCCACAACAAACACTCTGTGAGGTGAGTGGGGCTGAGAGACTTCAGAGAAGGGTGACTGGCCCAAGGTCACCCAGCAGCTGCATGTTGAGGAGGGGGGATGCGAACCCTGTTCACCAGATTACGAGACTACCACTCTTAACCACTACACCACACTGGCTCTCATGAATGGGTGAATGAGGAGGACAAGGGTTTTTTTGGGGGGGGGCACCTGAAAACCCAAGCGGTGGCTCCCAGATTCTACCTTGCCTTAAAACCCTGGCCTTCAACGCTGGATGGACATATTATTAATTATTATTATATTTATTCATACCCCCGCCTTTTTCGCAGGCCAGGACTCAAGGCAGCTTTTGCACAAATCAAAATGGCGCAGAGAAAACACAAAAAGCTAAGAACCACATAAAAGATAATGGCCAAAAAGTAATTTAACAGAATTAAAACAATACGGAAACCCCAAATCTATTAGAATACTGATGATGATGATGATGATGATGATGATGATGATGATGATGATGATGATGATAATAATAATAATAATAATAATAATATTAATAAAGCATAGCTGTGAGGTGGATGAGTGTCCTCCTCAAGAGTAAGCACGCCTTGAGCGGGTTTACTAAACTACTAGCTTTATTTACAAGTCCGTTGTACAAGCATCACAGTTCATCATCCGACTCCGATGTGTCAGATCCCCCTAATAAAGACTTTCGATTTTCGCCCCAGCATAAGAGCTTGGCAAAACCCCAGCGCCGCCTCTCGCTCCGCCTCTTCCTCTTTCTAACCCTATCCGTTGCGGCGCTGGCCCCTTCTCTTTCACTCTCCTCTTCCCTGGAGGTTGCTGTCGAGGCACTGCCCAGATCTCCGAGCCCCTGCTCCCCTTCCGTCTCCATTTCCTCCTCTGACCTTATTGGCTCTCCCAGACCCTCCGTTTCAGGTGACAGCGCAGGCGGCGACAGCCCCTCGCTTTCACTTCTCCATACCTCCTTCCCTATCTCCGGTGACAGCTTTGGAGCCACCTCCTCCTCTTCCCAAGCTTGCAACACCTGCTCCGGTGTTAGATGGTGGCTGCTTGGCTGCTCTGCCCCTTCCGCCACCCCTCCTGGCTCTGACCAGTCCCTGACATCCATCCCCCCTTCGAAGCCCCCCTTCCCTCCCTGAGGCGGCTCGGTGGGAGTGTCCCAAAGGTATCCCAGGTCTCCTGCATGATCCCATTCTCCGCCTTCCATGTCCTCTGCCATTTCTGGCGGAGAGCGGGGTCCCAGAAATACCGTGGTATCTGCGCTGGTCGACGATGATGAGGAAGAGCACCCCGCTTCCCAGTCGTTTCTACTCCATGGAGGGGGACCCCAACTGTATCCCTGCCACTCCTCATCCCGATCACTATTCTCTTCCCTGGATGCTGGGAACCCCCCAAATTCCCCTTCCTCCGAATCCGTGGATTGAAACACCTCTCGCAATTGCCACTCATATGGCTTGGGCTTATTTGGGTACAATTCGTGGAATTCCCATATTAAATGCTCCCTGGTGATCTGCTCTGCTGGAATCCACGCATTTTCCGATGCTGGTTCGCCTTCCCACGCCACTAGGTACTGCAGTTCCTCCCCCCGCCACCTGGAGTCCAGGATTGCCGTGGCTTCATTGAACTGTTCCGCATCTATTAACGGCATGTCCTGCGACCCCTGCTGGTACCCCTGTTGATACCTGTGTGGCTCTCTGAATTTGGACAGGAGCGACCTGTGAAACACCGGGTGTATTCTCATGGAATCCGGCAGTTGTAACTTGAAAGCCACAGGGTTGATCTGCTCTACCACCTCAAAGGGACCAATCTTGCACTGCCGCAGCTTTTTGCACCTGCCTGGCATGGGCAATCCCTGTGTGGACAACCAAACCCTATCTCCCACTTGGATGGTCTCCCCCTTCCTGCGGTGCTGGTCTGCTGCCCTCTTGTAAGCCGCTTTCGCCCTTTCCAAGTTGTCTTGAAGCAACTGGTGCAAGGCTTGCAATTCTTCTGCAAATTGCTGTGCTGCTGGTACCTCCCCCCCTTCCCATGTGCCCTCCCCCCCTGGGAAGGCTCTTGGGTGATTGCCATAATTAGCCTGGAAAGGAGACATGCCTGCGGATACATGCTGCGAGTTGTTATACGAAAACTCAGCAAGCGATAGCTTATCACTCCAATCATTGGGCTGCTGAGAGGCATAACAACGCAGGTATTGCTGCAAAACTGAGTTCACACGTTCCGCCTGGCCGTTGGATTGGGGGTGTCGTGCGGAGGACAAATTTACCTGTACCTGCAAGATCTGCATGAGCTTGCGCCAAAAGCGGGAGGTAAACTGAACTCCACGATCTGAGATCAACCTCTGTGGCAACCCATGCAGCCTGAAAACATGCTGCACAAACAGCTTGGCCGTTTCCTCAGCCGATACCACCTTGGGGCAAGCTATGAAATGCGCCATTTTGGTTAGGAGGTCGACTACTACAAGCACCGCAGTTTTCCCTCTAGATGGAGGAAGATCGGTGATGAAGTCCAAGGAAACCGCCTCCCAGGGCTTACTGGGGGTGGGGAGGGGTTCCAGCAACCCAGCAGGTCGTTCCCGTTCCCCTTTGGCTCTTTGACAAACCTCACACCCCCTGACATAGTCCTTGACCTCCTGCCTGATCTTTGGCCACCAAAACTCCCTTGTGACCAGCAACGTGGTCTTGAACTGCCCAAAGTGGCCTGCTGTGGGGTTGTCGTGCAACTGCCTGAGTATTCTGGCTCGCATCTCCTCCCCCGGAATATACAGTGCCCCTTTGAATAACAGTAATCCCTCCTTTTCCTCGAACCCTTTCGCCCTGGACGCCCCTTCCCTGATTTCCCTCAGTTTGTTCTGAGCAAAGTCATCGGCCTGCGTGAGGCGCACGAGTTCTTCCCGACCCCCCAAAGTTGCCCCACACCGCCACTGTTCAGGCTTGAAGATCGCTCTGGCCACCGGAGGTCCTTCTTCTTCCAGGTATTCAGGCTTTCTGGACAAGGCGTCCGCTCTGACGTTTTGGTCACCTGGAATGTACTGGATGTGAAAATTGAAGTCCGCGAAGAACTCTGCCCATCGCATCTGTCTCTGGTTGAGTATTCTGGCCGTGCGCCAATACTCTAGGTTCTTGTGGTCCGTGTAGACCTGGATTTGTTGCTGCGCGCCCACCAAGAAATGGCGCCAATGCTTGAAAGCCGCTACCACTGCCAACAGCTCCCTGTCCCAGATCGCGTAGCGCGCTTCTGCAGGACTCAGCTTCCTGGAGTAAAACGCACAAGGCCTCCATTCCAGTGCCGCGTCTTGCTGGAGCAGAACCGCTGCAATGGGCCGATTCGACGCATCCGTTTCTATCCTGATGGGTCTGGCGGGATCTACGTGCAGCATCTGTCTCTCCGACGCAAAGGCGGCTTTGAGGGCGTCAAAGGCGCGTTGAGCCTCCTCTGTCCACCGGAACTTCTTCCCCCTTAAGCAGTCTGTGATGGGGGCCGTCATGTGAGCGAAGTTCTGTAGAAACTTCCTATAGAAGTTTGCGAAACCGACGAATCTTTGCACATCCTTCTTGGTTTTGGGACTCTCCCAATTCAGAATTGCCTGCACCTTGTCCATGTCCATGGCTATGCCTTTATCCGAAAGACGATAGCCCAAAAAGTCCACCTCCGTGGTATGAAAGTGGCACTTCTCCAGCTTGACACAGAGCTGGTGCTGCTGGAGCCTGCGCAACACTTCCGTGACGTGCTTCACGTGTTCTTCCATGTTTTGCGAGTAAACTAAGATATCATCAAGATACGCGACTGCGTGTCGAAACAGCAGGGGTCCTAACACGTGATGCATGAATGCCTGGAAGCATTGGCTGCCCGCCTGTAATCCAAAAGGCATGACCAGGTACTCATAAGCTCCGAGGGGTGTGTACATGGTGGTTTTCCACTCATCCCCCTCCCTGATCCTGATGAGGTTGTACGCCCCTCTGAGGTCCAGCTTTGTGAAGATCTTGCCTTTGCGTACTGCCGCCAGCAGATCATCAATTCTGGGCATGGGGTAGGAGATGGGCAAGGTCAAGGAGTTTAGGATTCTGAAATCACAAATGAGTCTTTTCTCCTGCGTATTCTTTTTGGCCACCCAAAACACAGGACTGCCCCCCACTGCCTTGCTCTCCCTGATGAAACCCCTGGCCAGGTTCTTGTCAATGAATGCCTGCAAGTCCGCCATCTCCTGCTCGGACATCGTGTAAAGTTTGCCCGGGGGTAGCTGCGCTCCTGGTATCAGGTTAATTTGACAATCGTAGGGGCGGTGGGGGGGTAGTTTGTCAGCTTCCGTCTTGCTAAAAACCTGCTGGAACTGTGTATACTGCTCAGGGAGTGTCACCTCCCCCGCCTGCAGCACTGCTACTGCTGTCTGCTGGGGGTCGTATAGCTGCTGCAAACAGTGTTCCATGCAGTACGCAGATCCAAACGTCAAAGAGCGCTGACCCCAGCTGATGATGGGATCGTGTCGACTCAGCCATCCCATGCCCAAAATGATGGGCGGACCTGCCAAGGTGGTGACGTGGAAGGCCACTACCTCAGAGTGCCTTCCTATTTGCATTCTCATGGGGGGTGTACTGTGGGTGACGGCCCCCCCTTTCAATTCTCTACCATCAATTGTGGTGACCTGGAGGGGGAAATCCACCTGCAAGAGGTGCAGCTGGTGCTGAAGAGCAAAATCCCTATCAAAAAAATCCGTGCTGGCTCCGCTGTCAATGAGAGCCGGAATTTGCATAGAGCAGCCATTGGGCAACTCCAGAGTAACTTCCATCACGATCCCAGGCTTTGGTGCGTTGGGGAGGGAACATGAGGGTTGGGCGGGAGGGGGTGTAGGAGGCGTGTGCTCGCTGTGGGGACGCTTCACTGCTGATCCGCCTGGCTGCTGATCCCCTTGCTCTGCTGCCAGGCACTTTCGTTTCCCGCCACCGGAATGTCTTCTGCCCCCTCCCTCAAGACCATTCCAGCCATCCCCTGCCACAACCTCTTTTGATCACAATTTTTGGCCAAATGATCACTCTTTTGACAGATGTAACACCTCTTGGCTCCTTTCCCGCCCTGCGCGCCACTCCCCTTAACAGCCGTTGCATTTGAAAGAGAACGCGCGCGGGCTCCTCCTATCTCCATCGGCGTTTCCTGTTGGGGGTGTGAGAGCGCGCCAGAGGGTCTTTCCGCAGGAGGAGGGAATCGAAAGTTGATCCACCTCCCTTGCTTGCCCTCCCGCTTCATTTTGTCTCTCAATTCCAAACGCACCCCAATCGCCATGGCTGCTTGCGTTAAACTGTCTAAGTCGTCCAGGGGCCCCGATTTTGCCAGCCCATCCTGAACCTCATCCGACAGTCCCATCTTGAACAATGCAAGCATCGGGGCAGATTTCAAGTCCCACCCCAAGCGGTGTGCAAGCAGCGAGAATTGAGCTTGGTATTCTCTAACAGTCATGTTCCCTTGCCTTAGCGTTAAAAGCTGCCTTGCCTCGATCTCCCGCTGAGACCGGCTTGTGTAAACAATGTCCATCCCTTCAAAGAAGTCTTTGATGTTCTGGAGGGCAGGATTCTTGGCCAAAATTAATGGGCGCACCCAATCTTTCGCAGGACCCTCAAAATGCAAAATCACAAAGCCCACTTGCTCAGCTTCATTCTTAAACTCATCCTGATGCAGTTCTAAGGCATACATCATGTCCGTTTTGAAGCCTAAATAATCCTCTGGCCGGCCATGGAATCTGCTCCCCATGGAAGTTATTCTCCTCCCTCCTGCGGTCCCTCTCCCTTGCCCGGCGTGAAGCCTCGCCTCCTGGAGCTGAGCCTGAGCAATCTCATACCTTCTTTCCAGCTCTCTCGCTCTAGCTTCCCAGTTGGTCGCTCCTCCGCCAGCCGCTGCACCAGAGACTGCCGCTTCATCTTCTGAAACGCTCATCTTGGCACCTTTTCACTCCTTGAGGAGGTTACGATGATTAGGGGGATGCTGTGAGGTGGATGAGTGTCCTCCTCAAGAGTAAGCACGCCTTGAGCGGGTTTACTAAACTACTAGCTTTATTTACAAGTCCGTTGTACAAGCATCACAGTTCATCATCCGACTCCGATGTGTCAGATCCCCCTAATAAAGACTTTCGATTTTCGCCCCAGCATAAGAGCTTGGCAAAACCCCAGCGCCGCCTCTCGCTCCGCCTCTTCCTCTTTCTAACCCTATCCGTTGCGGCGCTGGCCCCTTCTCTTTCACTCTCCTCTTCCCTGGAGGTTGCTGTCGAGGCACTGCCCAGATCTCCGAGCCCCTGCTCCCCTTCCGTCTCCATTTCCTCCTCTGACCTTATTGGCTCTCCCAGACCCTCCGTTTCAGGTGACAGCGCAGGCGGCGACAGCCCCTCGCTTTCACTTCTCCATACCTCCTTCCCTATCTCCGGTGACAGCTTTGGAGCCACCTCCTCCTCTTCCCAAGCTTGCAACACCTGCTCCGGTGTTAGATGGTGGCTGCTTGGCTGCTCTGCCCCTTCCGCCACCCCTCCTGGCTCTGACCAGTCCCTGACAATAGCATTATAAAAAGCCCTTTAAAATAGGAGGAGGAGGAGGAGAGTTCCCAAAGGCCTGTTGGTGACTCAAAGCGGCTCACATTCTCCTTTCCCTTCCTCCCCCCCAACAAACACTCTGTGAGGTGAGTGGGGCTGAGAGACTTCAGAGAAGTGGGACTAGCCCAAGGTCACCCAGCAGCTGCGTGTGCAGGAGTGGAGACGCGAACCCGGTTCACCAGATTACGAGTTCACCGCTCTTAACCACTACACCACACTGGCTCCACCAAGGGAGATGGAGACTTACCCTTTGTAGAAGGCGAGGGGCCCCTCCTTCCGCAGCATGGCGAGGGCACACTTCACGGCGCTTCCGTATTGGCCGGGGGCAGAGTTCATATATCTGGTCTTCACTACGTCGACAGGGGAGGCGATGACAGTTGTGCAGAATCCGGCTCCAAACGCAGAGGTGAAGTGGCAAGGGAGGTTGTCTGCAAGGGTAAGCAGGAGGGAGGCATCGTGAGCCGGGCAGGAAACCCAATCGCTTCCCCAAATAAATAAATAATAATAATAATAATAATAATAATAAAATTTATTATTTATACCCTGCCCATCTGGCTGGGTTTCCCCAGCCACTCTGGGCGGCTTCCAACAAAATATTAAAATACAATAATTCATCAAACATTAAAAGCTTCCCTAAACAGGGCTGCCTTCAGATGTCTTCTATGTTTTTCTCTTTGACATCTGATGGGAGGGCGGTTCCACAGGGCGGGCGCCACCACCGAGAAGGCCCTCTGCCTGGCTCCCTGTAACTTGGCTTCTCGTAGTGAGGGAACCGCCAGAAGGCCCTCAGAGGAGGACCTCAGTGTCCGGGCTGAACGATGGGGGTGGAGATGCTCCTTCAGGTATACAAGGCTGAGGCTGTTTAGGTCAGGGGTGTAGGCAACCTAAGGCCCATGGGCCAGATCCGGCGCCCTCCCTGTGGAACAGCCTCCCAGCAGATGTCAAACAGACAAGCAGCAATTTGCAATTTTACATGCTGGCATTAAATTGTCAGAACCCTTTGGTGATCTGCGGCAAGGATCCACCACAGCAGGAACCTCGCAGGAGGGCTGCGCGACACCGGGAGGTGGACCCTCCAGCCAGCTCAAAATCCAGGAGCCCCTCCATGCAACAGACGCCATCGGTCCCCACCTGTCATGAGGTTGTACTTGAGCAGAGCATCCTTGATCAGGTCGTAGGTCACCAGCTCAGCGCAATTCACAAGAGCATTCCGGGTTATATTAGGGGAGGTGCCTAGACAAAGCGGAAGCAAAAATTATTTGATGCGTTAACGCGAATGGAGGTCGTCAAAATTGCAGCTGCGTATGTTATTCTGACGGGCGTGCAATTGGTCCAATTTCTAAGTTTTTGGAATGCGGAGTTAAAGTAAACTATCAAATCATCCATTCTAGCATGCCGGGGGACGACGACAAAATAATATAATTTGGCATCTGAACAATTGTCATTATTAATTGTATTGTAATTTGGTATTGGGTTATTGTAACTGAAAACTAATAAAAATTATTATCCAAAAAACAAAACAAAGCGGAAGCAAAGCACATATAAGAAAAGCAAAACCAGGGAAGATACCAAGAGCAGTTTGGGAGAAAAGGCGATTGCCAACTACAGCAAGAAATTACCCAGGAGTGTCTGTGCTAACTATTTTGAATAATTGTTATTTTTAGCCCCCCCCCCTTTTTATCATTTTAACCTGGTTTTGTTTGTTCTTTCTGTTTGTTTTCTCTTGCTTCCTTTTTATATCTTTAAGATTCAGATTAGGGAACATTGATAAAAAGTTTCTTTTTTCAGGGGGCAGGAAGTGCTTTATCTTGGACTGAGGAGGAAACACACAGGGAGGGGGCAGTCGGAGGACGGGGGTCCCTGAATGAAAGACAGGGTAGAAAGGGTCTCCCAGGGTGAGGGTCCACTTCTCTGTGTGTCAATAAATGATATTAATATGGCAAAGGGCCTTATAGATATCTTCTCTCTCTTTCTCTCCTTATTTTGGTTTTTTCCCTTTCTTTTTATTAGTCTTGTTCTGTTGACTAGGCTGATTCTTTTTGTACTTTCAGTTGAAAATGTTCAATATAGATATTTTTAAAAGAAGCACATGAATATGGGTTTACAAAAAGTTGTGATGTCAGAGGGCACCGTATTTGATTCAGATTACAGGAACGCAAAGGGAAATTACGGGTTTCGTGCCATTATTTACTTATTTGTTAAATTTATATACCACCCTAAGTCCGCAGGTCTCAGGGCGGTTCACGGGATAAAATTACAAATACAGTATAAAAAAAAACACCACAGAATACATCATCAAAATAAAAACAGAAACAACCAAATAACACATTTTAAAAGGGCACTGGATGGCACCTAAAGGTATGTAATGAAGGCGGCAGGCAAACCTCCCTGGGGGAAAGCATCCCACAAGCGGGGAGCCACTGCAGAGAAGGCCCTGTTCTCGTGTTGCCACCCTCCGGACCTCTCATGCAGGAGGCACACGATGTAATAATGGAATACTGAATGGTTTAGTTTAGGTAAAATACGCAGGGATTTATGTTGTGCAAAATGAACCATGGAAAGAGAAGGAGGGAAGTCATTGGTATTTTAAGGATATTTAATGAATATTTTAAATTTTAAAAAAGAAAATTAAGAACGGAACAAGAGGCAGGAAGATGAGATCTCTTTGTACCAGGGCATGAGTTAGCAACTCTGAATTGTTATAGTGCTGGACTAGGACCTGGAAGACATCAAGGTTCAAATCCCCACATGGCCACAAAGCTTCACTGAGTAGCCTTGGCCTACCTCACAGGGTGGTTGTGCGGATGAAATGGGGAGGAGGCAAACTGTGTTACACCACCTTGAGCTGCTCGGAGGAAAAGATTGGAATATAAATGCAATAAGCAAAATAATACTGGCTTGGAGGACTTGGGAAGCGTCGGTTCCCCCTTGGCAAAACCCAAATTTCCTGACCTTTCCAGAGGCCTCGAAACCCTTCCTCTCTCGCGATGGTCTTGTAGGCATCGAGGGTCCCTTGGTACCGCCGGCCGCCCTCCATCCGGGCTTGTGCTTGGAATCTCACTTTCACCACATCGGTCGGCTGGGCCACGGCGACAGCCATTGCTCCGGTGGTGCAGCCGGCAAGAAGTCGGCTGCCGATACCAGCATCTGGCAAAATCAGAGAACGCAGCCACGTAAGAACAGGATTCATTCCCAAAATAGAACTATAAACGAGCCTCTTTCACGTGTACCGTAGGTATGCAAAGTCGCTGAGAGGTGTGAGCTTGCTTTGGCTCGGGAATCTCATTTATATTAGATCCATAACTGTCCACTTTCGGATTTGAAAATAAGGGATGCCGCGATGGCGGTGCAATGGCACCAAGTAGCCTCGCCACCCTGCGCTCCAGAGGCTGCGCGCGAACGGGTGAGCGAAAGAGCGAGCGCATAGATGGCAGGCAGGCTGTCTGTCTGGTTGGGCGTGAGGGTCTGGCTGCACAAGGCATGCAAGCTCCGCCCCCAGTCAGTCTCAGACTCCCTATTGGCAGCCGAGCAACGCAGCTGAGGAGCCTCCCTGGCCGGCAGGGAGGGAGAGGAGCTGCTTCCTTTGAAATCCGGGGAATTGAAGGGATATCAACAATCTGGGATAGCAGCGGGAAACTGCATTGGAATAGGGGAATTTCCCGCAAAAAAGGGAGGGTTGGCAGCTATGATTAGATCTAATTGGAGGCAAACAAACTCCTCTCCTTATCGACCCAAAGAAGCCTTGCTTAGTTTGCTGATCTTTCCTATTTGTCAGAGTTGAAAATCCCTGTTCACGACAAAAAGTCGTGGAGAACTGTAGAAGAATAGCCAGCGTTCTGGAAGAGAGACTTGGTATACTGTTTCTGGCTGTATATCCATTTTAAATTTTTTTACTATACTACGGTGGTACCTTGGTTCTTAAACGCCCTGGTACTCAAACAACGTGGAACTCAAACACTGCAAACCCAGAAGTAAGTTTTCCAGTTTGCGAACTTTTTCCGGAAGCTGAACATACTCCATTTTGAGTGCCACACTTCCGTTTTGAGTGTTACGCTGAGGTCTGTTTGCTATTTATTTTGCATTTTTGCAGTTCTATTTTTGTGACTGTGTGGAACCCAGTTCAGCTACTGATTGATTGTGTGATTGCAGTACATTGTTTATTGCTTTCATTTTATGGTCTCGTTAGATAGTAAAATTCATGTTAAATTGCTGTTTTAGGGGTTGTTTTTAAAAGTCTGGAACGGATTAATCCATTTTGCATTAGCTTCTATGGGAAAGCGCGCCTTGGTTTTGGAACACTTTGGTTTTGGAACGGATTTCCGGAACGGATTAAGTTTGAGAACCAAGGTACCACTGTACTCTAAGTCAGTTTATTGTGTTTTAGCAAACAGAAATTATACACATGAAAATGATAGCAAAAATAAAATAATAATAATAATAATAATAATAATAATAATAATAGTGATTTACATTTCTTCTCCTTGACCTTTAAAGGATAAATCACTTCCCATACCCCCTTTTTATAGCACAGATCTGTATAGCCTTAGCAATAAATTTAGACATTCTGAAGGTTATATACTATACCACACTGAAATGTTTAGATGTTGCTTTGATTGTCCTTGAATCTTCCCGCCACCCTTTCCTGCCCCACCCTTTGAGAACCACTGTCTCTGGGGTTAGGAAGGAAGGCCCCCATGCTGGCCTTTAGGTACTTCCGTCAGGGATTCCGTAGCTGCGGTCCCTGCACTGCAGGAGGTTGGACTAGATCATTGTTTCCCAACCTAATCTAGGCAACGGCACACTTGTTTCATTAAAAAAATCTCACGGCACACCGCTCCTCCCCCACCCGGCTGCGCCGGGTCTCCTGACCCAGAGTTACCTCTGGGATCAGCTGTAGCGCGGCGTCCTTTCTCCCGCCCATCAGCTGGGGCACCAGGTCGGGATTCTCCCGCGAGGCTTCTGTTGCTGCTGCTGCTGCAGCAGCCAAGGGAGCAGCGCCGCCCTGGCTTCCGCTTCGCCGCTGGGCTCCAGCAGCGCCGCCGCCACGGTCCTGTGCAGCCCTGGGCTGCAGGTCCCTTTTTCCGCGGCACATCAGCCGGTGCCTCGCGGCACACCAGTGTGCCGCGGCACACCGGTTGGGAAACGCTGGACTAGATGGCCCTTGGGGGGTCCCTCTCCCAACTCCACAGTTGCACGATGTTGTGTATTGATTCAGAGTGTTATCATATCTGTATTACTATTGTCTGTAATCACATTAGGGTAAAGTAACTGCCTTCCTGTCCCAGAAGGAACAGTTACTATTGGTGCATTCAAATTGCTGTATTTGGATCCTCTGTCTTATTGGTTCCCACCAAAAAGCAGATGTGTGATTGCTTGAGATTGTTCCCTCCAAAATGTATCTTTTCCTAGCCAGTCCTCTGTCCCTATAAATGTAGCTTCCCTACCCTCAGTTCCCTCAGTCTTGTTTGCCTGAATAAAGAGTTGTTACATGAAGAAGCTGTCTCCTGCCTGCTATGTCAGAGAGCTGAAATCACTTGCTGAAATCATTAGCCCACGCTACAACACACAGTTCCACAGTACTTGGCCCCAGAGGCCCAAGTCCACTTACGCTCGGAGCCCTTGGTGTAGAAATGCTTCACTGAATCGTACAGCCCGATGCGGACAGAGGCAAAGCTCATCTGGCGCTGCAGGCCAGCCACCAGCCCGTTGTAGAGGCTCCTGGGCCCCTCGTTCTTCACCATCGTCGCCATGGTGCCAAAGACCCCTCTGTACTGCGCCGTCCTGGCTTCCACAGCCACCTTGTTCTCCCCTTGGATCTGCTCAGGAGGAGGAGGAGAAAGAGAGAGAGAGAAACAGGATGAATAAACTTAGGAGTGAACTGGAGCCTGCCTGCCTAAGCTCAGAAGCAACATTCTGGGGCCGCCCCAGGTTCAACAAGGAAGACAGGGGCCTTCTTCAAACACTCACTTTTCCCTACAAGGGAGCTTTGCCAGCTAGGAAGATCCCCTGCACATAAGTCCAGCGAACGTCGCACACGCCGTTTGTTTGGTTAGGTGCGCAGCGACGAGCGTCCAACTTCTGACACCAATGTTGCTGCCTAACCTTGACTTCTGGATTACAGATGCCGGCTGACTTAACCGATTTCCCTGCAGGGTTATATACAACTCCCCGGTGGGGCTTCCTAGCACAAGCCTGCAACTGGGCTTCTCCTTCGCAAAGGAAAGGGGAGTTCTGGGCTGTGCAGGAGAAACGTCTTTTGGGGGAAAGGCAAAGGGACCCCGACCATTAGGTCCAGTCGCGGACGACTCTGGGGTTGCAGCGCTCATCTCGCTTTATTGGCCGAGGGAGCCGGCGTACAGCTTCCGGGTCATGTGGCCAGCATGACTTAAGCCGCTTCTGGCGAACCAGAGCAGCGCACGGAAACACCGTTTACCTTCCCGCCGGAGCGGTTCCTATTTATCTACTTGCACTTTGATCATAGAATCATGGAGTTGGAAGAGAACACAAGGGCCATCCAGTCCAACCCCCTGCCAAGCAGGAAACACCATCAAAGCATTCCTGACAGGTGGCGTCAAGCCTCTGCTTAAAGACCTCCAAAGGAGGAGACTCCACCACACTCCTTGGCAGCAAATTCCACTGTCAAACAGCTCTTACTGTCAGGAAGTTCTTCCTCATGTTTAGGTGGAATCTTCTTTCTTGTAGTTTGAATCCATTGCTCCGTGTCCGCTTCTCTGGAGCAGCAGAAAACAACCTTTCTCCCTCCTCTATATGACATCCTTTTACATATTTGAACATGGCTATCATATCACCCCTTAACCTTCTCTTCTCCAGGCTAAACATACCCAGCTCCCTAAGCCGTTCCTCATAAGGCATCGTTTCCAGGCCTTTGACCATTTTGGTTGCCCTCCTCTGGACACGTTCCAGCTTGTCAGTCTCCTTCTTGAACTGTGGTGCCCAGAACTGGACACAGTATTCCAGGTGAGGTCTGACCAGAGCGGAATACAGTGGTACTATTACTTCCCTTGATCTAGATGCTATACTCCTATTGATGCAGCCCAGAATTGCATTGGCTTTTTTAGCTGCTGCATCACACTGTTGCCTCATGTCAAGTTTGTGATCTACCAAGACTCTTAGATCCTTTTCACATGTACTGCTTTCAAGCCAGGTGTCACCCATCCTGTATTTGTGCCTTTCATTTTTTTTTTTTGCCCAAGTGTAGTACTTTACATTTCTCCCATCTGCCTGGGCTCACCTGCAGCCTGACTTTGGCCGTGTCCAGGGGGAAGGTGATCAGGTCTGCAATGCAGGCAGCCGTCCCGGCTCCAACGAACTTCACAGCAGCCGTCGGAGGGACGTCGGTGGGCTTGAATCCAACCATTTTAAACCAACCTCACGCCTGTTTTTTTCCGGAGATGAAGGAAGCAGCGAAGGTCGCTGCTGGGTGCAGATGTAGTAAGTGGACAAGACCAATGAACTCTGCCCCTGTCTGGGAAAAGAGAAGACACCCTTAAAATCCAGATGCAAAACACATAATAATAATAATAATAATAATAATAATAATAATAATAATAATAAACGATGCACAATCAGTAAGAAGTCATGTTTTATCTGTAACTTTTTCCTTTTCTTGCTTTCAGTCTTTTCTTTCTTTCCGTTCTTTTTCTTTTTCTTTCTTTCTTTGATTGTGTGTTTAACTTTTTCTTTGTTATGTCTGTTATGTTTTTAATGTCGCATTTGTAAGTGCGGAATGTGAAGATGGTGTAAATTTATGTGTGATTGATAAAGTTTATAATAAAATAATAATAATAATGATAATAATATAATTTATTATTTATACCCCACCCATCTAGCTGGGTTTTCCCAGCCACTCTGGGCGGCTTCCAAGAGAATAATAATAATAATAATAATAATAATAATAATAATAATGTGATAAAATATTAAACATTAAAAATTTCCCTAAACATTTTACCACATGTGGTGAACTTGTGATAAGATGGAATTTTGGGGGGGAATGGTCTATAATGAGTTTTTAAAAATGTTAAAATATACCTTCCCCAAAAAACCAGAAGCATTTTTGCTTGGGTTGATGGGAGAAGAGATTGCTAAAGTAGATCAAAGGCTGTTTATGTATGCCACCACTAGGGCAAGTATTTTGTTAGCCCAAAGATGGAAATTACAAGAATTACCAACAATTGAGGAGTAGCAGACGAAGAGGATGGAATATGCAGAACTGGCCAAAATGACTGAGAAGATTCGGAACCAAGGCGATCAGAAATTCCAAAAAGACTGGAGCGAATTTATTGCGTATTTCAGAGATCACTGTAAAAATTTGAAGACACTAACAGGATTGACATAATTCCTGCAACATAAGGTACTAACTATTATCTGACCATAAATACTGTAATAGAAGGATTTGATATGTATTAAAGGACAGAAACTGAGATTAGAAAGGCATGTATCATTTATGAGGAAACAGGAAACGAAGGAAGGGAAGTCACGAGCTCGGCAGAGCAAATGTATCTGATTGATTATTGTAATGTGGATATATTCTATGTTTTTTAATAATAATAAAAATTATATTTAAAAAAAATCCCTAAACAGGGCTGCCTTCAGATGTCTTCCAAAAGTCAGGGCAGCAAACTCCAGTTATTGGACTACAACTCCCATCATCCCTAGCTAGCAGGACCAGTGGTCAGGGAGGAGGGGAGTTGTAGTCCAAAAACAGATGGAGACCCAAGTTTGGGAAATCCTGCTGTATCGGCTGATTTGGAGATAACAGAACCAGCCTAGTTGCTGCCTGGGCTCACTCGCTACTCATGATCCTGGCCCACTGGCGTCGCAAGGGGGGGCGGAGGGGACGGTACGCCCTGGGTTCCAGGGGAGGAGGGGGTGACACTTGGGCTGGCCCTGCCCGGCGCGGGGCCCGCCTGCCGGCGCTGCTGCTACTCCCGCGGCACCCTTGCGAGGTGCGAGGCGCACCAATGCCAAAAGCAGCAGCAGCGGCACCCCCCCGAGCCGCCAATCGCGTGCGCCGGCTCGTGGGGGTGCCGCCGCCTCTGCTTTTGGCGCGGCGCCTCGCAAGGGTGCTGCGGGAACAGCAGCGGCCCGGCGACGGAGTGCGCATGCGCGGTATTTCACGCATGCGCACTCTGTCGTGACGCAACGTCACGACACCACGCCCCCAGGGGAAGCCTCCGTTCGCCACCCCAGGTGGCGAGGAGGCTTCCTCCGCCCCTGTCCTCGCCTCCTCTGATACAGGAGGAGATTTGAGGCTTCCTATGTAGGTTAAGTGTTCAGCATGCCACCCACTCCCTAAACTGTGGTCAATCTTCATGACGCTTTCTGAAAAGCCACCTTCCTAAATGACGGTTCGAAGTTTCGATCAAGGCACAGATAATTTTAAACACCGTTTGTCAAATCTGAACAACACAACAATCTGCAATTAATCTAGAACAGAGGCAAACACTTCCTGCCTCCTCCACAATAACAGAACTAGGGCTGCCAGACGTACGGACATATCCAGGATTCGTCCGTCAGAAACAGTGCCCGGGCGGAATTTTCTATAATCGGCTAAAATGTCTGGGGAAACCCATATTGGAAGTGTTTAATTTTTTGGGCAAATTTCCTTAAGAAAGCTCAGCTCTTGTGTCTAATCGAATCTGGCATCCTATTCTCAGCAACTGGTATTTGAAAGCATTGCAGCCTCTAGCTGGAGTCAGTACAGTGCCGGATTTACGTATAAGCTAAACAAGCAATAGTTTAGGGCCCCACTCTCTTGGGGGCCCCCAAAAAACTTTAAAGGAAGAAAGACTGGATGTACATTTCCAAAATATAAGATAAAAAACTAAATAAAACCTACATACAGCAGCAGTGTTTTGTGTTGTGTAGGCTCCTATGATTCCTATGATGTAAGTCAGTGATGGTTAACCTTGACACCCCAGATGTTTTGGAACTACAACTCCCATCATCCCTAGCTAACAGGATCAGTGGTCAGGGATGATGGGAGTTGTAGTCCCAAAACATCTGGAGTGTCAAGGTTAGCCATCACTGATAAGTCATGGGCCCCGCCTGCTAGCCTGCTCCCTAAAATATCACTGGTTTGCTCAATTCTATATCAATTACTTTGATAAAATACATATTTTGTGATGTGCAAATGGCTTGAGATACCTATTAGGTTCATAAATTACTATATAGCATATATTCAACACAAAAAAAACAGCGACCATTTGTTGTTGACAAAGGACAGCTGGACATATAAAGGGCCCCATTACCTTCAGTAGCTTAAAGGTAAAGGGTAAAGGGACCCCTGACCATTAGGTCCAGTCGTGTCCGACTCTGGGGTTGCGGCGCTCATCTCGCTTTATTGGCCAAGAGCCGGCGTACAGCTTCCAGGTCATGTGGCCAGCAGGACTAAGCTGCTTCTGACAAACCAGAGCAGCGCACGGAAACGCCGTTTACCTTCCCGCCGGAGCGGTACCTATTTATCTACGGTACTTGCACTTTGACGTGCTTTTGAACTGCTTGGTGGGCAGGAGCAGGGACCGAGCAACGGGAGCTCACCCTGTCGCGGGGATTCGAACCGCCAACCTTCTGATCGGCAAGCCCTAGGCTCTGTGGTTTAAACCACAGCACCACCCGCAGCCAGGATACAAATAGTGCTGTCCTAAACATGGAGAGTGAAGAAGATGCATCTGAGACATATGCAAAAAAAGAAGGGGAAAACTGCACTCAAGCAAGGAACTTTGGCCTGGTAACCTTTGATGCACAGGTCTGAAAATCTGATAACAAGAAGCCATCTTCAGATAATAGAGATAAGACTCAAGTCCACCTGGGTCAAAGCAGCCGCATCTGAATGCTGCCTCGAATTGCTGCAACAGCAGCCTGGCTGCTAGCAAGGAGACGGACTCTGCTGCGGTGACCTTTACAGAAGTTCCCTTTTCTATTTACTGCCTGAACTGAGTCAGCAATAACCGGAACCCGGCTGAATCACACATTTCGCGTGGGAAGCAGGGGCCAGCCCACCAATGTCTCTTTACCGCTTTCTTGCTGAGCAGACTAATTGGAGAGCCTGGGAGTGGATGCAATTTATCCTTTATTATCCTTTATCTAGGCTGCACCCCTCTCATCCACCCTCCCTCTGCCACAGCTTTCGCTTGGCTGAAACGCAGCCTTGTTGTCACGCCCACCATCGCAACTTCTGCTTCCCCCCTCTTCCACTGGCATGCGGCCCCCAGGAAGTTACGAGGCCCTCGGTCTCGACAAGGATACCCTCCCCAGATTTGGGCCATTAAGCAAATCACGGAACGGCCTTCCCCCACGGCAAACCGGAGTCAGTTCACCCATTCCACTGTCTTCCCTGTCTGTCTTTCTATATCACCCGACAGAATGGAATATATACCAGTAGTTTTACAAAACTCCTCTCACTCTTGTCAAACAGCATTTTGCATGGGTGGGGCACCCAGGATCCCCCCCCCCCCGAAAGTTAGAACTGAGCTCAAAAGTGCATCTTACAATGAGATGGTGCCTGCAATATCCTGGAACGATGAGGGTCCATTATCACAGAGGCAGGTGAATTAGAACATGGGAGATTTGTGCTTGGCACCTTTATGGCACACTAATGGTGCCTTAGGCTCCAGTGTTCTCCCTATCCCATGATGCAGCGCAAGTGCGTGATTATTAAATAAAAGCCCACTATTGTGACTATCTTGAAAGAAACTCTCCAAAAGCACTTGGGAACCTGGTGCCATCCAGATGTTTTGGATTGCCACGCCCAGACAGCTCCATCTCCATGCATCGTACTTGCTGAGGGTGATGGGAGTTGTAGTCCCAAACATCCAGATGGCAAAGGCTGCTCTGTGGTGAGGTATATCAACACCATAGTTGTTTTTTTAAAAAAGTATGCTTGGTGGAAGCAAATTGACACATTCAGAGAGGGACAGGAAGCCCAAGTTTAGGGGAAAAACAAAACTTCTGCAACGGGTACTCTGAGGACTCCCCGAATATTTATTTTCTTACAACTGTCTCTGCAGCACATATTCTTGCAGGGGCGGCCAAACCCATCAGCGAATGCAAGCAGGTTTTTTGGGTATTATTGCTTGTTAAGTACTTGAGGAGGCTTTGTCAATTTGCAAAAGCGCCAGTGTTTTGCTGAGAGACCGAGATAACTTGGCCTGGCAGAATTGCGTGGAAGAAAACTGGCTTAATGATCAGAGTCAGAGATCATTATGGTGAAATACCATTTTGGAGGGGGGGGGAATGGTTTGCATGCAAGGTGTAAACAGATCAGTTGCACCAAGCTAATCATATGCCCGAGAGGGACCAGGTGGCGCTGTGGGTTAAACCACAGGCTTGCTGATCAGAAGGTCGGCAGTTCGAATCCCTGCGACGGGGTGAGCTCCCGTTGCTCGGTCCCAGCTCCTGCCCACCTAGCAGTTCGAAAGCATGTTAAAGTGCAAGTAGATAAATAGGGACCGCTCCAGCGGGAAGGTAAACGGCGTTTCTGTGCGCTGCTCTGGTTCGCCAGAAGCAGCTTTGTCATGCTGGCCACATGACCCGGAGGCTGTCTTCGGACAAACGCCGGCTCCCTCGGCCTATAGAGCGAGATGAGCACGCAACCCCAGAGTCGGACACGACTGGACCTGATGGTCAGGGGTCCCTTTACCCGTAATCATATGCCCAGGAAAAACTGAACGGATTTTCCTTTCATCCTGTACACATTATGGAAAGAGCAAGCAAATGTTTCCTTAAGTTATTCTGCTACTTGGAAAGAGAGGTGAGGGGTTATACAGGGCAATGAGAGTCCTTTTGGGACAATTTAAATCCCATCCCACACCAACTGAAAATCTCCAGAAGCTGGGCTAGAAGAAACCTAGATTAAAACAGGTGCTGCCTGTACATTTTCAGACCTATATTTGCATCCCAGGGGTCTCAATGCCTAAAGGAAAAGGGACCCCTGACCATTAGGTCCAGTCATGTCCAACTCTGGGGTTGCGGCGCTCATCTCGCTTTATTGGCCGAGGGAGCCGGCGTACAGCTTCTGGGTCATGTGGCCAGCATGACTAAGCCGCTTCTGGCAAACCAGAGTAGTGCACGGAAACACCGTTTACCTTCCCGCCGCAGCGGTACCTATTTATCTACTTGCACTTTGACGTGCTTTTGAACTGCTAGGTTGGCAGGAGCTGGGACCGAGCAACGGGAGCTTACCCCGTTGCAGGGATTCGAACCGCCGACCTTCTGATCAGCAAGCCCTAGGCTCTGTGGCTTAACCCACAGCGCCACCTGGGTCCCTTCTCAATGCCTACTCCATCGTTAAAAAATCGAAGCAGGAACGCTGTTTTCAGAATTCTCAGGAACCAAAACCAATTTCTGCAACTTGTGCAATACAGTATATTGAGAACCAGCATGGCCAGGTATAAATGCAATTAATAATAATATACCTAGAACTGCAGAATACCTAGACTTCTGAATTGTCAGTTCAGCAAGTCCTAGATAGAGAGGATTCTAATTCCCCCCCTGCATGATTTTTCTCCTGGTATTCAGAGTGAGTAGGGACCCAGGTGGCACTGTGGGTTAAACCACAGAGCCTAGGGCTTGCTGATCAGAAGGTCGGCGGTTCGAATCCCTGCGATGGGGGTGAGCTCCCGTTGCTCGGTCCCAGCTCCTGCCAACCTAGCAGTTCGAAAGCACGTCAAAGTGCAAGTAGATCAATAGGAACCGCTCTGGCGGGAAGGTAAACGGCGTTTCCGTGCGCTGCTCTGGTTCGCCAGAAGTGGCTTAGTCATGCTGGCCACATGACCCAGAAGCTGTACGCCGGCTCCCTTGGCCAATAAAGCGAGATGAGCGCCGCAACCCCAGAGTCGGACACGACTGGACCTAATGGTCAGGGGTCCCTTTACCTTCACGTATTCAGAGTGAACAACAAAATATACCAAGTGTCCCCCAGAAGTCTCATTAAAGCAAGCCCTCTCTCGTTTTTGAGATTTCTTCCACGTATTTCCAAGCGTATCTTTACAACCAAACAGGACTAGAAACTTAAAGCTTATTCCAAAACTCAAATGTTTCGGAAGAGCAGTATTGCACCCAGCACCCTGTTCCCCCGCACTTTTGTACTGTTGCAACACAGACAGAGCTGCGATTTTACGCCGTAGTGGTTCTCAAAGTTGCAGCTTGAGCCTGAGCTACGCAAGAAGCCGTCCTCCTCACCTTATTCAAGTATTTCAGGATGCCGGCAGGTGGATCAGGATTCTCTAAAGGTGTCCCGTTCGTCGAAGTTGCTCAGGACCACCACAGTCTGAGTCCCTTTACTTTCCATAGAAAGACGGTCTGAAAGATGACACCTAATAATCATACTATTTATCCTGCAAAAAGAGAACAGAGGAAAAGCTGTCTGAGAAACTGGAATAGCTATACCAAGAACTCTGGCCAGAAGTTTCAACAAAAGAAATAATATCTACTCGTGAGTCAAAATCAAATAGGGTATGTATTCTGTTAAGAATTACAGTCTTAAATGCAGTTGCCGATTAGAACAAAAATTATAATTTCAAACAACGATACAGATTCAAACTCACAATAATATGTGTGGTATGATATTATGTATAACTAGTTGAAGTTAGCCCGTTCAATAACGGGCGCTAGAGGAGGAGGAGGCAGGAGGGAAGGGGCCGGTCTCGGGCGCTCGGTGCCACCGAGGCTTTCTGTCCCACTTCAGCCGCCGTCGGCTTCCCTTTCGGCCCCGTCCTCCGCCTCCCGGCGCGTCCGCTTGGCCCACCGCGGAGGGGCAATATATAAATAACCCAACAGGATGGCGGGTGGGTCGCCGGGCGATTCTCCCTCCTCAGCTGCTTCTTCCCTTTCCAGCAGCTCTCACTGCTGCTCCCCGGCGCGCACGCCCCTGGCTCCAGGTATTCCGACTTCGGCCCCAGTTCTAGCTCTTCCTTCCCTTGGGGTAGCGGCGGCGAGGATGGGGCGGCCCTCTGCGTCCGTGCGAGGCAGCGGCGCTGGCGCAAATGACAAAGCGCGGACACGCCCCCCTCTCCACCTGCTCCAATCCCTGCGTCCGTGTGGGACACGGACATGCGCAGTAGCGCAATTCCGTGACACATGGAATGGACGCAGGGACACAGCCACTTTATTATATAGGATATAAGGCACACAAAATACCAAATACAATGAATATAAATCCGTATTCAAAAGTTCAAAGGGAGCGTTTTGTATGTAAAGCCGAAATGAAGAGTCTATTAGGAGTCGAAATAAGGACTTCCGGAGTGAGGACCAGATGTACGATGCAAAACTAGGGACCAGGACAGGGCCCTGTTTCAGAGCAGACGCCTTCTTCAGCTCGTTTTTTGAAAAAGTGTAAATTAATGAGGCTTATGGAGAGGTATCATATGATTTCTGTCTTTTTTGAAATCTTTTTCAAATGTAGCGTCTTGAATAAGTGGATCAATGTGTATCCAAGTTTTTCTGTGTGTTTTTGTATATATTCTTAACAGAATATATACCCTATTTGATTTTGACTCACGAGTAGATATTAATTCTTTTGTTGAAACTTCTGGCCAGAGTTCTTGGTATAGCTATTTATTTCAGTGTGTCTGAGAAACTGGGGCAACAGCTCAGGTTGAGGTTGTCGGGATTAAAGAATGGTGCCAGAGCCGCTGGCTTCTAACATGCCAGCCTGCCAACGCTAAACCCTTATCTGGCCTTGCCACACCTCAGATTTGCATTAGAAGCCAACAGCTTCTAATTCACGGGAGTCCGGCAATCCTCAAAGGCAGAACCAGTTTAGACTGGCACCCAATACAGTAATTGCAGAAGCACCGGGGGGAAAACCAGAGTCATCTTCTAGTCCACCGATGCAAAGCAGCACCCAAATAAAAACTATTTAGGTGAACTTTGCAATGAGAGGACATGTCACAGCAAGATGCATCGTAATCCCGCTTGCAGAAGGGAATCCTCTTTTTGCAAGATGGGCAAGAGGTGCAAAACAGGCCCCGGCAAGCTTTGCTAAGCCTCTTTCCATCGGCAACACGAAAAATAAAATTAAATCGGCAAGCTTTCCGAGTTAGGTAGAACCGTGGCTGTTTTTTTTTAGCCAAGGAGAGAACTTTGGGGTCACCCTCCTCTCCCCCAGGGTTGCAGACGGATCTGGTAATTTGCAAGGAACAAAAGTTAGAATCGATTGCTTTTTTTAAAAAAAGTAACAGATTTGGAAAAGGGGAGAGAGGCAAGTGCCAAAGGATGAGTGCGATTTGGTTCAGGGATTGTTTCGGGAAATGACAATTAGGTAAAGTTGCCTTTAAATGGGAATTGAAAAACACACACACACACACCCATCCTGCAAAAACAACAACTATCTAGAGCGAAACAAAAAAAAAAAAAAAAAAAATCCTTCCAGTAGCACCTTAGAGACCAACTAAGTTTGTTCTTGGTATGAGCTTTCGTGTGCATGCACACTTCTTCAGATACACTGAAACAGAAGTCACCAGACCCTTATATATAGTGAGAGGGTGGGGAGGGGTATTACTCAGAAGGGTGGTGGGAATGGGTGATGGGCTGATAGGTGAGGTAAACCTGTTGACGACTGTTAATGACTGCAATTGGTCTTGCAGGAAAAAGCAAGGGGTGAGTTGGCTTAAAACAGCTTTGTCATGTATAATGAGATAAGAATCCAATGTCTCTCCATGGTTTTAAGTTTGGTCATGAGCTGCAATTCAGCAACTTCTCTTTCCAGTCTATTTCCTATCTAGAGCAGAATCTACAGCAGCCTGGCACAATCTGGTAGATGCCAAACGTTTTGGATTGCAGCAGGGGCGTAGCAAGGGGAGGTGGGGGGCGGGCCGCCCCGGGCAGCGCCCTACTAGGGGTGACACTTTGGGCTTAAAATTTTTTAAAAAAAATTTCTTTTTTTTTTAAAGGCTATTTTCGGCACTGCCAGGGTGGAGCCTGCTTGCCTTGCCTTTGCTTTGTTTTAAAGCGCTCTCCCCCCCCCCCCGCTGCCGGGGCGGAGCCACAGTGACGTTGCGTCGTCACGACGCGACGTCACGACGCCCCGCCCCCAGAGGTGCCTCCTCCGGTCTCCGCCCCTGGATTGCAGCTCTATTGACCCCAACCAGCAGGATGGTCAGTGATCAGAGATGAGGGCCAGAGTGGACTGGGGGGGGCAGGGGTCTCGCAACATCTGAAGAACCCCTGGTTTGCCATCCCTGTCCTAGAGAACTGAGCTAATGCCCCAGCAGCGCTGGCCACACAGGGCGCCAAGCTGACTAATAATAATACCACCACCTATATTTATTTGGGTGCCTGCCAAAAGTTTGGAACACCCAATTTTCTCCTTGCTCAGTGTGCCACATTACCAAAGTCTGCCCTGCCCCCCAGCAGCCTTATATGCAGAAGGGGGGGGAAAGTTTGGTGATAGCTATAAGCAGTGCAGTGTAGTGGTTAGAGCAGTGGTTTTAAACTGGTCCTGATGCCATGGGCAACACTGTCCTCTGTGCCTCTTTCCTTCCTTCTCACCCTCCTCTGATGGCCTCTCGCATCTCTGCCTCCCAAAGGCTTGCACAGCTGTTTGGTGCAGCAGCCCTGGCTATAAGCTCCCTAGGTGAATGGTGTCTCTGACGCTGGCCAGGGGGTGCTGGTTGCCAGGAGCTGAGGCGGCCTCGGAGTAAGCAAGCAAGTGGGCGAAGGAAGCCCAGCCAGCCAGTCTGCCAGTCCCTGCTTTTGGGAATGAATAGAATAGAATAGAATATATTTTACTGTCATTGTCCCCTTTGGGAACAACGAAATTACTTGGCTGCTCCATCCACCCAGATAGGGCACTCCACGCAAAGACAAAACAATGGACAAGTCCCAGTGCCCTGTGGGACAGTGTGAGGGGGCACCTCTCTTTGGGGCAGCTCAGAGACCAGGGGCGGCAGCAGCTGCTGCCCAGAGGACTCCCAAGGAGAGGGGAGAGGAGAGGAGGCGGAGGGTGTTCGAAAGGGGGCAAGGGGCTGCCAGCTCTGCAGGCAACGGGTGGCATAACCGGGTTCCTGAGCCCCACAGGGGGTGCCGCAGAAAGAACGCAGTTGGTCAAGGGAGCCGCGGACTCGAAAAGGTTGAACACCTCTGGGTTAGAGTATCAGACTAGGACCTGGGAGACCCAGGTTTGAATCCCCCACTTTGGCCGCGAAGGGTGACTTTGGGCCAGCCCAGGGGCGTAGGAAGTGGAGGGAGGGGGGCAGTCTGACCCAGGTTCCATCATAGAGGGGCTGACAAATTATCAAGGAAGAATTACTGCCCTACTAGGGTGGTTCATAAAAAACTTTTTTTTTTAAATGCCTGCTCCAAAGGTCTTATCTTACTACACTAGGGATTATATAGCTATATATGAAATTTCATGCATATCAGTTAATATCTTGACCCTCCTCCACCAAAATAGCTGTTTACTTGGCTGTTTTCCTATGCCGTGAAGGCTGAAATTTCAATTCAGTGGAGCACTTACTGTTCCCAACATTAACCCTGCAGAAAGCCATCTAATTAGACTTTAATTTGATTTTGACATGTTTTTAGGAGGTAATTTAATTATTGTTTGATTTTATATCAATGTTATGTATCTGATTACAGGTAGATAGCCGTGTTGGTCTGTCATAGTCAAAACGAAATAAAAAAATTCTTTCCAGTAGCACCTTAGAGACCAACTAAGTTTGTTCTTGGTATGCGCTTTCGTGTGCATGCACACTTCTTCAGCTACAGTGTGCATGCACACGAAAGCTCATACCAAGAACAAAATTAGTTGGTCTCTAAGGTGCTACTGGAAAGAATTTTTTTATTATGTATCTGATGTTAGCAGCCCTGAGCCCGACTTCGGCCGGGGAGGGCGGGATATAAATAAAAGATCATTTTTACTTATTATTATTCCTTTGTAAGAAAATATGAAATAACGTAAAACCACTTTTGCAGGCAAAAAATAATAAAAATCAATGGGGGGGGTGACAATAAATTTTCTGCACCAGGTACCACCTGACCTTCCTACGCCTCTTGGCCAGCCCTTTTCTTCTCTCAGCCCAACCCCCCTCACAGGGTTGCTGTGGGGATTAAATGAGGGAGGGGAGAGCCAAGTCCACCACCTTGAGCTCCGTGGTGGGAAAAAAGGGCATATAGACATAAATAACTTTACAGTTCTATGTGGTTTTTATGTCAGCAGCCTTCCTGAAGGAAATCTCTAATGGCTGGTGTTTCACCCATTGCTTGGAGCAGCCCAGAGAGCTTGGGGCAACCCGTCAGATGGGTGGCATAAATACTAATTATTAATTATCATTATTATGCATGTGTTTATTGTTTGTGTGTGTGCTGTAAATTGCTTTGATATTTTCTGTGCAATTGAGATGTCCAAGTACACATATAAAATATTTGTACATCTCAATTGCACAGATAATGTCAAAGCAATTTACAACAAACACACAAATAATTATAAATATATATATGCGTAAAGCTTTTGGGAAGGCCAGGCCAGGCCAGCCTCCTAACAAAGGCGCACAGGGATGCTTGCTGGTAGGCAGGGAGAACGAAGGCGGCGGGAGGAAGGTGGCGGCGGAAAAGGGTTTGGGGTGCGCATAGGGAGATTAATGAATGAATGAGCGAAAAACACACACCCCGGGTATCAAGGGACCCCGGAGAGGAAACCCCACCCATGGGAGCAGGTTGGAGCGGGTGGAAGGACCACCCCCACCCAAGAACCCCCCACCCACTCACCTTATACCGAGGGGGAGAACAAAACACCCGCGAGGGAAGCAGAGGCGGCTGTCGGCAGCGAGCGCCCAGATGCGGCGGTGATGGATGCGCACGGAAGCTGCGATGGAGAAGCCGGGCGAGCGAAGGCACAGCAGACCGGACCGGCTGCCTTTTTATACCGCCTCCGGCGCCGCCTCCTCCGCCTCCTGCCCGCTGGCCGCGCCCACAACCCGCCCGCTTGCCGATCCGCGCAGCCTCCGCACGTGCGGAGCCCAAGCGCCCGCAGGATCCAGCCCGGGAGCAGAGGAGGAACCGGTTCGGCGCCGGGGTAGGGCACACATGATTTACGCATAAGCTAAAGAAGCTATAGCTTAGGGCCCCACTCTCTTGGGGGCCCCAAAAAATTTAAAGAAAAAAAAACCCTGGATGTACATTTCCAAAATATAAGTTAAAAGTTTTTTATCTTATATTTTGGAAATGTACATCCAGGTTTATTTTTTAATTTAATTTTTTTGGGGGGCCCCAAGAGAGTGGGACCCAGGTGGCGCTGTGGGTTAAACCACTGAGCCTAGGGCAGTGATGGCTAACCTTGACACTCCAGATGTTTTGGGACTACAACTCCCATCATCCCTGACCACTGATCCTGTTAGCTAGGGATGATGGGAGTTGTAGTTCCAAAACATCTGGGGTGTCAAGGTTAGCCATCACTGGCTAGGGCTTGCTGATCAGAAGGTCGGCGGTTCGAATCCCCGCGACGGGGTGAGCTCCCGTTGCTCGGCCCCAGCTCCTGCCAACCTAGCAGTTCGAAAGCACGCATCAAAGTGCAAGTAGATAAATAGGTACCGCTCCAGCGGGAAGGTAAACGGTGTTTCCGTGCGCTGCTCTGGTTTGCCAGAAGCGGCTGAGTCATGCTGGCCACATGACCTGGAAGCTGTACGCCGGCTCTCGGCCAATAAAGCGAGATGAGCGCCACAACCCCAGAGTCAGACACAACTGGACCGAATGGTCAGGGGTCCCTTTACCTTTAAGAGAGTGGGGCCCTAAGTTATGGCTTCTTTAGCTTAAACGTAAATCTGGCACTGGTCCTGACAAGCTCTGGAGGTGAGCTCAATCCCATCCCATCTGCTGTGAAATTCACGTTAACCAAAGTCTTCCCTTAGAGAGGCTCCCTTCCATCATCATTACTGACAATTAGCCACAAGGAGGCAAAACAAGCCAGAAGGCAACTCTGCAAAACTCTCATTTATATCAGCGGTTAATGCTTTCTCGGGGAATTAGTCAGTCCTTTGGACCTCTCCTCTCCAACACCTGTGACCACTGGTGGATCAAATTGCTGCTTGAATGCATGCACCTTCCCACAGCAAACTCATTCCCGGAGTGCAATGGCAGTGTGGCGCAGTGGTTGCAGCGTTGAATTTTAGAACCTAGAAAACGAGGCTTCCAATCTTTACTTGGCCATGGGGCTCGCTGGGTGACCTGGGCCCAGTCCCCATCTCAGCCTAACCTACCTTTACAGGGTTGTCGTAAGGCTACAGAGGGTAATCGCTGCCTCCAGCTTCTTCGGGAGAGGAGGTGGGAGATAAATGCAGTAGTGAATTTTTAAAATGACAGATTCCTATCCATGGACCAGATATTGGCATGTTTAATACCAAGTGTTGAGCACCAGGCAGAAGAGGGCCTTCTGGCGGTTCCCTCACTGCGAGAAGTGAGGTTGCAGGGAACCAGGCAGAGGGCCTTCTCGGTGGTGGCGCCCGCCCTGTGGAAGGGAAGTTCTTAATGTTTGATGTTTTATCCTGTTTTTAATATTCTGTTGGGAGCCGCCCAGAGTGGCTGGGGAAACCCAGCCAGATGGGCGGTGTATGTATGTATGTACATACGGCCTCGGTCCTGTATACCTGTATATCTCCACTCCCATTATTCAGCCCGGACACTGAGATCCAGCACCAAGGGCCTTCTGGCGGTTCCCCCACTGCGAGAAGCAAAGCTACAGGGAACCAGGCAGAGGGCCTTCTCGGTGGTGGCTCCTGCCCTGTGGAACGCCCTCCCAGCAGAGGTCAAAGAGATAAACAACTATCTGACATTTAGAAAATACCTGAAGGCAGCCCTGTTTAGGGAAGTTTTTAACCTGTGATATTGTAATGTATTTTAATATCTGTTGGAGGCCGCCCAGAGTGGCTGGGGGGACCCAGCCAGATGGGCGGGATACAAATATATTATTATTATTATTATTATTATTATTATTATTATTATTATTATTATTACAAAGGGGAGGAGAGAAGTCCAGGAGATCCTTTATAATCTTGTTTCTATGTGACTGTAAAATTTTAATATGAAAAAGCAAATAAATAATTTTATTTTTAAAAAACCCCAAAACACCCTGCCCTTTCCCTGAGCTCCTTTTCTTGCGCTGGATGGTGTCCTTGAGCGGAGATAGTGGCCTTTGCTTCGCAGGATGCAGAGATGTGCGTGGGCTGAGGAATCTCCCAACCGTGCATGTTGCTGGAACGCTGCCTGTCGCTCGGTCACATTTGCAGTTCGGTGTGCTGTACTTTTTGATCTGGGACATCCGGCCTCTGGAAGGTCACCCACCCACCCCAGCGAAAAATGTCGCCCACTCAGCCCTGTTTTATCAGCAGTTCCCCCAACGATTCAACAATGCCGGGTCTGTGTATAAAATGCATTGACTGTTCTTCCGGTCCACAAAATAGCACAAGCCCTTTGGCAGCAAGGTGCGAGAATCTTGTTCAAATGCTTAAAAGGGTCTTTCTGCTTTCTGATCAATGCCGGGTCCCAGGACAGGAACGACCGCTGGGCAGATGGACGCAACTGCCTCAGGTGGCAGAAACTGAGAGATCATAGAATCCTAGAGTTGGAAGAGACCCCAAGGGCCATCCAGTCCAACCCCCTGCCAAGCAGGAAACACCATCAAAGCATTCCTGACAGGTGGCTGTCAAGCCTCTGCTTAAAGACCTCCAAAGAAGGAGACTCCACCACACTCCTTGGCAGCAAATTCCACTGTCGAACAGCTCTTACTGTCAGGAAGTTCTTCCTAATGTTTAGGTGGAATCTTCTTTCTTGTAGTTTGAATCCATTGCTCCCTGTCCGCTTCTCAGGAGCAGCAGAAAACAACCTTTCTCCCTCCTCTATATGACATCCTTTTATATATTTGAACATGGCTATCATATCACCCCTTAACCTTCTCTTCTCCAGGCTAAACATAGCCAGCTCCCTAAGCCGTTCCTCATAAGGCATCGTTTCCAGGCCTTTGACCATTTTGGTTGCCCTCCTCTGGACACGTTCCAGCTTGTCAGTATCCTTCTTGAACTGGGGTGCCCAGAACTGGACACAGCATTCCAGGTGAGATGGCGGCGGCACCACCTCCTTGGCAGTTCCCCTCTGTTGTGGGGCAGAAGCAGGGGCGGAGTAAGGTGGGAAGGTGGGTGCGACCTCCCCGGGTGTCATCTCCTAGGGGGGTGACATTTGGCGTGCCGCCCGCCCGCAACTCCCACCTACCCCGAGCTGTCGGGGGAAGGGGGAGCTGTGCTGCTTTGCCGGCGTCCTTCCTCCCTTCCCCCTTTGTTTTGACAGCCCTGTGCTCACTGGCGGAGGAAGGCGGGTGTGGGAGGTGCGGTGCGCACCGGGTGTCAGCCGTGAGGGCAGGTGACATTGCCACACACACACACACCCCGCTCACTGCGCGGGCAGCGCACCTGGACGCTAGCTGCATGGGTGGCGAATCGCTAGGGATGATGCTGCCGCGGGCAGGTAGCAGCGCCCCTCCCAATGCTCACTGTGCGGGTGGCAGGTGGCTAGGGACACTTGCCATGTGGGGAGCTGGCCCCGATCCCGCGGGCTGGTTAGCCCCGTCCCCACGCTGCTCCGGGTGCCGGGGTAGGTAGCTCTGCCCCTGTCTGCGTTCTATGGCTGCTGGAGGCAGGCAGGCAGGCAGACAGTGAGAGGATGGGAAGGAAGAAGAAGAAGAAGAAGAGGAGGAGGAGGAGGAGGAGGAGGAGGAGGAGGAGTTTGGATTTGATATCCCGCTTTATCACTACCCGAAGGAGTCTCAAAGCGGCTCACATTCTCCTTTCCCTTCCCCCCCCAAACAAACACTCTGTGAAGTGAGTGGGGCTGAGAGACTTCAAAGAAGTGTGACTAGCTCAAGGTCACCCAGCAGCTGCATGTGGAGGAGCGGGGAAGCGAACCCGGTTCACCAGATTACAAGTCCACCACTCTTAACCACTACACCACACTGGCAGGCGAGCAAACAAGCGGAGGGGGGGGGGGAAGAGAAGGAGAGAAGCAGAAGCTCCCTCAACTCAGGACCCAAACCCTGTAACGCCAAAAAAAAAAAAAGCTCAACAGCTTTGGCCAACCCTCCCCTAAAAGAAGCTAAGCTCAACAACTCCTGACAATGACAATGGGTAGATCACAGTCAGCCTTTTTATACTGTGAGTAGATCACAGTCTCTTGGGAGTCCAACTAGATTTCAGTGTGTGGGGGGGGGGGACAAGAAATTTTCCTCACCGGGTACCACCTGACCTTGCTACACCACTGAGCAGAAGCGGGACTGCCTTGCACCCCCTATAACCTAGCCAGGAGCCCTCAGGTGTCCTTAGGGATGCTGCTAGTCTTGAGTCAGTTCTCAGTCCAGTCGCCTTCTAAACATAGAGGAGACATGGTGTGTCTTTTTGTCTTTTGCCACAGGCAGCAAACTGTCTCTGGTCAGCTCTGCAAGCCCCCCCCCCCCATTGCAAAGAAGTTTGTGGGCTGTGCATTTGCCGGGTTTGGCCTCCGACCATCTAGGTCACCTGCAGTCGTTTTTGTGCCGGGTGATTGACAGGTGGGCAGCCCCCGCCGGCCAGATCCTGTCCCTACTCCTACAGAACAGTGTGCCAGCTTCTCCCCCCCCCCCCCCCCGCTTTCTGGCAAAGTTCCTGCATCTGATCTGACAAGGAGAAAGTTAATGGCCTGGAAAAGCTTTGAGTGCAAGTCGTCCAGCGCATTCTAGGAAGAACTAATGTTTCGGGAAGTTCCTGCTAAATGAGAAATGCTTTTCATTTCCCCCTACGTCTAATGAGAGATCGTTGTCTTGCTCTCCCTTGCCTGCCTTCCCTCGAATTTCTAGCCTTTCACCTGGATCATGGGTAGGCAAACGAAGGCCCAGAGGCCGGATCCAGCCCAATCGCCTTCTAAATCCGGCCCGCGGACGGTCCGGGAATCAGCGTGTTTTTACACGAGTAGAATGTGTGCTTTTATTTAAAACTAGTAAATTAAGCCTGTTAACAAAAACAGGCGCTAGAAAGCTCTCTCTCTCTCTCTCTCTCTCTCTCTCTCTCTCTCTCTCTCTCTCTCTCTCTCTCTCTCTCTCTCTTTCTCTCTCTCTCTCACACACACACACACACCTCCCCCCCCCACTTCCCAGACCTCCAGAAACAGTTTGGCTCTGTCTCCCTCCCTCTCCCTCCCCCTCCCACACACACAGCGGTGGCCAACCGCCCGCTGCAGGTGGACGGCAGCAGGAGGTCTTGGGGCCACGGCACTTTGCGCCTGTGGCCCAAGGCGGCAAGGCAGCAGGAGCCACCGCCGCTGCGCTGATGGGCATAGCGGAAAGCTACGCTCCAAAGGCGGGAAGGCTGCAGTGCCCCGCCGCCGCTCCTCCCTCACCGGCTGCGCCGCGGGGCAGCCGGAGCCCCATGTTTCTCGGGGCGCCTCCCGCTTCTCCCCTCCCCGGTGGTCGGCCTGGGCCGGGCTCCTCGTCCTCCTCGCCGCCCCTGCTACCTCCAAGCCGGGCCGGCCGTCCTCCTGGAAGAGGTGGGGGGGCGAAGGGGGAGGGGAGAGCGATCGGCCTGCATTTGTTGGAGGGGCGGCGGCAGCAGCGGCCGAGAGCGGAGCGGGACCCTCGCGGCGGCCAGGGGAGCTCCAGAACCGCCGCCACCAGCCGAGGCCAAGAGTGTCCGGGCCGGGCGGGGGCCTCGGCAGTCTCGGAGGCCCCGGCAGCGCGCTCAGCTCCATGCGAGGCGGCGGCAGTGAGGCAACTGACGACGCGCATGCGCCGCCGCCGCCTCTCGGACACGCCCCCTCTCCAATCCCTGCTCCAATCCCTGCGTCCGTCTCCGACATGCGCAGTGGAAATTTCCACTGACGGACGGACACGGACGCAGGGACATTAGGGAATTATTATATAGGATGCATCTCTGGGTTATTTGTGGAGTATAGGAATTCGTTCATCCCTCCCCCCCAATATAGTCCGGCCCCCCACAAGGTCTGAGGGACAGTGGACCGACCCCCTGCTGAAAAAGTTTGCTGACCCCTGACCTGGATAATTAAAAGTGCTGTTAACAGTCTAGTGGTGTATTTGTGTGTGTGTGTTCCTAAGAGTTATTCTGTGGGTGTATAATTTTCACCCACAGAATAACTCTGGACTGCATGAATCCCAAACCGGAATTAAGATTGCCGGAAGAAATATCAACAACCTCAGATATGCTGATGATACAACCTTGATGGCAGAAAGTGAGGAGGAATTAAAGAACCTTTTAATGAGGGTGAAAGAGGAGAGCGCAAAATATGGTCTGAAGCTCAACATCAAAAAAACTAAGATCATGGCCACTGGTCCCATCACCTCCTGGCAAATAGAAGGGGAAGAAATGGAGGAAGTGAGAGATTTCACTTTCTTGGGTTCCATGATCACTGCAGACGGTGACAGCAGTCATGAAATTAGAAGACGCCTGCTTCTTGGGAGAAAAGCAATGACAAACCTAGACAGCATCTTAAAAAGCAAAGACATCACCTTGCCAACAAAGGTCCGTATAGTTAAAGCTCTGGTTTTCCCAGTAGGGATGTACGGAAGTGAGAGCTGGACCATAAGGAAGGCTGATCGCCGAAGAATTGATGCTTTTGAATTATGGTGCTGGAGGAGACTCTTGAGAGTCCCATGGACTGCAAGAAGATCCAACCTCTCCATTCTTAAAGAAATCAGCCCTGAGTGCTCACTAGAAGGACAGATCCTGAGGTTAAGGCTCCAGTACTTTGGCCACCTCATGAGAAGAGAAGACTCCCTAGAAAAGACCCTGATGTTGGGAAAGATTGAGGGCACAAGGAGAAGGGGACGACAGAAGATGAGATGGTTGGACAGTGTTCTCGAAGCTACTAACATGAGTTTGGCCAAACTGCGAGAGGCAGTGAAGGATAGGCGTGCCTGGCGTGCTCTGGTCCAGGGGGTCACGAAGAGTCGGACACGACTGAACGACTGAACAATAACAACATAATTCTCATTACAATGCTGGAGTTTCATGAGGACTTTTTTCTTTTTTCAATCTGGTGTGGAAATCTGGAGAACTGAAAAATGAGAAATGGAGATACAGGCTGAATTCAACGTATATGTCCATCTCCATCTTTGGCCCTGTAGCTGGTACCGTAGGAATACATCCTAGCCTAAATCCAATTATCTAGCTGATTATCTCAGCAGGGCATTCCTTAAAAAAGGCTTATGACGAAGGTGCTGAACAGAATAGAATGACCCTGCTGCTGAATGAAATGAAGCTGATGTAGATCTCAAAGAGAAAGTTCTGCAAAATAGAAAATAAAACTTTATTTGAGGTGGGGGAATGCTACAAAAATGGGAACATAGCAGAAGCGCTTTGATTTCCTCTTGAGTAGGGGGATGGGGAAATTGCTCCTTCTTCATCCAATCTGTATTTACAGCAGGAGTTCCATCTGCCAGCAGATTTTCCGTGTCGGTTCAGTAGGGCAGGCGCTGGTGTGTTGTAGAAGCCATCTCTAGACAAAGAAGAAATTTAAGTTAGTTCTGGGAGACTGGCAAGGAGGTTTTGCAGCAGTCTGCAAGCACAGATATCCCTCTAATGTTCCCACCCAGAACATTACAGCTTCCTCCCTTCCCTTGTCTGTTCATGTCTAACCTGCTTCAGGCTGCAGAATGCCGGTAAAATGTTGCATTATCAGAAGCGTTTGCTGGTAGACTTGGATGGTGCTGCGGTCCCCTGTTTCCTGCAACCTATAGCCACTGTAGTTTTATTGGCCCACTTTTTCCTAACCGTCACCCGGAACTAAAACTCCTTTAGCCATATTTTCCTTTAGGAGAGGAAAGTCTTCTTCCCGTCCTCATTTTTGCCTGCGGCTCTTCCCTCTTCAGCGTCATTAGAATTGCAAAACCAAGGTGTTTTGTACTGCCTTAAACACTCCAAATGGAGCATGTTTGGCTTCCGAAAAATGTTCGCAAACTGGAACATTTACTTCCAGGTTTGCCGTGTGTCAGGTTCCCCCCTTGTTGTTTGTTCAATAAGAGAGACATACCATCTGTCTTTTAGTTCTTTTAATCAGTGCTCAATTATATACAGTGCAGAGCTCAATCTTATCATGTCTCTTCAGTCACTAGCAGAATCCGGAAGTGCCTCCCTCCGGTTTTGGCGCCAACACAACAATCTTGGCAGCCGAAATCGCCTCTTCCTCCTACGTAATCTCTGCGCCGGACCTGACGACTCCCCCTCCGACCGAGCCTGCTGGGTGGTGCCAGGCCTCTCACTCCTGGCACTCCTTCTCTCCTAGCCACTAACTGCTTCTCCCCTGAGGAACTGCTGGTTTCACTCATAGATGAATCAGTAGTCAGAACAGGCGGCTGCTCCCTATAAACACTCAGAGCTGGACTGGCAGGGGGAGGCAGATCCCTGACACAGTGTTCGGGTTCCAAGGCGTTTGAGAACCAAGGTACCACTGTACTGGTAACATCATTGCTACTCTGTATGTCTCTTTGCAGTAAGATTGAACTACAGTGGTACCTCTGGTTGCGAACGGGATCCGTTCCGGAGGCCCGTTCGCAACCTGAAGTGCGTGCAACCTGAAGCACTGGATCTGCGCATGCTCGCCGCACGATTCGGCACTTCTGCACATGTGCAAAGCGCGATTTAGTGCTTCTGCGCATGCTCGCCCTGCTGAACCCGGAAGTAACCGGTTCCAGTACTTCCGGGTTCGGCGCGTTCGTAACCCTTGATGAACGCAACATGAAGCGATCTCAACACGAGGTACGACTGTAATCACTTTTTCCCTTGTGTAATTAGGAACAATGCAATGCTATCAATATTCCCCATTGCATATTTACCTGTCAGTTAGAACCTTTGGTCCAGGCCATGCAAGACCCCATTCAAATCTGGATAAACCTCCTGGGCAAAGCAAGCATCAGAGTCTCACGGCAATCCTTTTCTGGGGTGGCAGCATCCAGAAGCCACGGGCACATTAGTCCTTTTCAAAGCCTCCTTTTCACAGTTTGAATATTATGCGCCACTGAGCCTCACAACCCCATTCCGAAGCCATTAAAACAGCTGCCATTTGCGCCTTGCCGCCGCGATGAGAGTGTTTCCTAAAAGCTCCCCGGCCAAAGCCGTCTCTCTCGTGTTTTCCTCTCCCACGTTCTCCTCTCGGGGAGTCCCTGGCGCGATCCACCTTCTCCTTCCCAGAGACGGCTTCTGGTTTCAGAAAGGGGATTCCCAGGTCACCTGAGCCAGAACCATCAGTCTTTTCAGCTGCTCGAAGGACACAAACATCACCACGTTCCAGGATCCCAGTCGCAGGAAGGAAGGTATAAAACTGTAGAGGACAGAGGAACCCAGTTACGCATGTGCCGCCCTCCTCCCTTGAAAGACATAAGAAGAAGCTCCCATGGGCATCGTGTAGGCCAGGGGTCGGGAACCTTAGGCCTGGGGGCCAAATCCAGCCCTGCAAGCTTCTGGCTATGTGGGGCTACCTTTGAAGGTGATCCGGAAACTGCAACTAATCAAGAATGCGGCAGCTAGACTGGTGACTGGGAGCAGCCACAATTCAAAGTGTTGGTGCTGACCTTGAAAGCCCTAAACGGCCTCGGCCCAGTAGACCTGAAGGAGCGTCTCCACCCCCATCGTTCAGCCCAGACACTGAGGTCCAGCGCCAAGAGCCTTCTGGAGGTTCCCTCCCTGCGAGAAGTGAGCTTGCAGGGAACCAGGCACAGGGCCTTCTCGGTGGTGGCGTCCGCTCTCTGGAACGCCCTCCCACCAGATGTCAAGGAAATAAACAACTATCAGACTTTTAGAAGACATCTGAAGGCAGCCCTGCATAGGGAAGTTTTTCGTGTGTGATGTCCTATTGTGTTTTTACTATTTTATGTTGGGAGCCACCCAGAGTGGCTGTGGCAACCCTGTCAGATGGGCAGAATAATAATAGTAGTAGTAGTAGTAGTAGTAGTCTTTTTAGTTAATTGCTGCATTTTGAAGCTTTGCTTTGTGATTTTATTCTGTTTTAATAATTTTTTTAAAAAATTGTACACTGCTTTGAGACCAATTTAAAAGGTGGCATAAAAATGTGTTTAAGGTAAGGAAACTGATACCAAAAAAGCATAGATGATGGCAATAAATAATAATAATAATAATAATAATAATTGTATTATTTATACCCCGCTCATCTGGCTGAGTTTCCGCAGCCACTCTGGGCGACTCCTAACAGAATATTGAAAACATTAAAAACGCCCCTAAACAGGGCTGCCTTCAGATGTCTTCTAAAAATCAGATAGTTGTTTATTTCCTTGACATCTGATGGGAGGGCGTTCCACAGGGCGGGCGCCACCACAGAGAAGGCCCTCTGCCTGTGTGTGAACTGCTCTGGGATCTTTGGGTTTAGGGCAGTAAAAAGGTAAAGGTAAAGGGACCCCTGACCATTAGGTCCGGTCGCGAACGACTCTGGGGTCGCGGCGCTTCCAGGTCATGTGGCCAGCATGACTAAGCCACTTCTGGCGAACCAGAGCAGCACACGGAAACGCCGTTTACCTTCCCGCCGGAGCGGTACCTATTTATCTACTTGCACTTTGTGCTTTTGAACTGCTAGGCTGGCAGGAGCAGGGACCGAGCAACGGGAGCTCACCCCGTCGCAGGGATTCGAACCGCCGACCTTCTGATCGGCAAGCCATAAAAAGAACAGAAGGGGGTGTTTAGGATGTTATTGCTCACCCTTTGTAAAAAGCCGTGGGTCCCTCTTTCACCACCATGGTGAACATACAGTTCAGAGCGTTCTTGTACTGCCCTGGGATGGAGTTCATGTATCTCGTTTTGACCACATCCACGGGAGATGCCACGACGGTGGCGCAGAATCCGGCTCCGAAGGCGGCGACAAAATGGCACGGGAAATTGTCTGTTGACGGCAGGGAACGGACACGAAATGGTTCAGGTTTGGGACAGACAAAAAACTGGGAGCCTCCTTTCTTTAGAAAGCCGCTCCAGAAGCTACGTTTTGAGGGTTGCCGCCAAGGCCAAAGCTGGTTGAAAGATCTAGGCTTGTGAGGTAGTTTGGTGCAGCGGTTATAGTGTCTGATGAAGGACACTGGGAGACTTGGGTTCAAATCCCACCCTGCAGCCATGACACACACCGGGTCACCCTGAGATTATCTCTCAGTCTAATTTGCCACACATCATAAAAGTGGGGCACCATGCATGGTCAGAGGTGAGAAACAGGAATTGCAGATGCTAATTTATATGTATGGATAATAGAATCATAGAATCGTTGGGTTGGACGGGACCCCAAGGGTCATCTAGTCCAACCCTCTGCAATGCTATCTTTCGCCCAACGTGGGGCTCGAACCCAGCCAGCGTGGCTAAGGGTCAGAGATGAGGATGAGAGCAGCAAGTCCTCTTTTCCACCAGTTGCCAACCAAGAAAATGCTGGGAAGCTCAAAATGTGTCTGAGAGTGATGGCCAGCCCCTGTTGCTTGTGCCTTGCAGTCGGGATTCAGCGATAGACTGGTCTTGGATATGGAGGTTTCATTAAGCTAACATAGGTAACGTACCGACAGCTTGTACCACGGAGCGGCTAAGAGAATGAGCTGCCAAACTGCTGGGCTATATGCCGAAATGGCAAAATTAACTGCGAGACTTAGGAGCCAAGAAGATAAGGACTTTAAGAAAGAACGGGGGAAAATTTTATAACATACCTAAGAGATTATTGGAAGCAAATCAAAACGTTAGCTGGACTCTAAGAATCACTTGTAAAGCAGTTTAGTGTTAAGCTTGATAAATGGGAATTGTGGAGAATGTATTGATATGTAGCTTAATAATAATAATAATAATAATAATAATAATAATAATAATAGCAGGATCCCTGAAAGGGAGGGGGGAAGTCATGAGATTCAGAGAATCTCACGAAATGAATATATAAATGTTGTTGATATAAAAAGTTGGATCTGTAAAAACCAATAAAAATATTTCAGGGGGAAAAGGAGAGGGACTGAACTGCCATTTTGAATCCCGCCTCCAGCCGCCATTTTGAATCCTGCCTCCTTCATTGACTGGAGACTCCATAATCTTTAAGACCGCAAGTTAGGTTACTGGAGCAGACCTAGATTTGAGGCCTAGATTTCCAGTGTCTGGGGAGAGGAGGCCTCCCTACCTGTCATCAGGCGATATCTCAGCAGCGTTTCCTTGATGAGGTCGTAGGTTACCATCTCCCCACAGTTCACAACAGAGTTTCGGATGATATTTGGCAGAGTGCCTGTAGTGGGTGGAAGCAAAGGGTTAGGGGTGGGTAGAGACTGTGGACTTCGTGATCTCCTGGCTGGAGTCCAGGAGCTGTCCAGGAGGTCTCGGTGACTAGAAGTACCCTATTTCCAGCTCTGACTGCTTCACCAGATTGGGTCATTCTCGGACCAAGAAGACTTGGCCATTGCTCACCCTAGTGTAGTGTAGAGCCAGTGTGGTGTAGTGGTTAAGAGCGGTAGTCTCGTAATCTGGTGAACCAGGTTCGCTTCCCCGCTCCTCCACATGCAGCTGCTGGGTGACCTTGGGCTAGTCCCACTTCTCTGAAGTCTCTCAGCCCCACTCACCTCCCAGAGTGTTTGTTGTGGCGGAGGAAGGGAAAGGAGAATGTGAGCCGCTTTGAGACTCCTTCGGGCAGAGATAAAGCAGGATATCAAATCCAAACTCTTCTTCTTCTTCTACTTTGGTACCCTCCAGACTGGACTACTGCAGTGTGTTCTACATGGGGCTGCCCTTGAAGACAGTTCGGAAATTCAACTGGTCCAAAATGCCATGGCCAGGTTATTGGCTGGGGTTCCATTTAGAGATGATGATGATTAATTGAGTTTATATGCTTTTGAATCATGGAGCTGGAGGAGACTCTTGAGAGTCCCATGGACTGCAAGAAGATCAAACCGATCCATTCTGAAGGAAATCAGCCCTGAGTGCTCACTGGAAGGACAGATCCTGAAGCCGAGGCTCCAATACTTTGGCCACCTCATGAGAAGAGAAGACTCCCTGGAGAAGACCCTGATGTTGGGAAAGATGGAGGGCACAAGGAGAAGGGGACGACAGAGGATGAGATGGTTGGACAGTGTTCTTGAAGCTACCAACATGAGTCTGACCAAACTGCGGGAGGCAGTGGAAGACAGGAGTGCCTGGCGTGCTCTGTGTGGGATGTATAACACTGGTGCAGTCAATCACAACATTCCTAGAGTGTACACAAAGGGGTCTTGGTCCTCCAGGTAGAGTTTCCTGTGCCAAGACTGAAATAATTTCCTTTGTGTGACCAGAAGTGGGAGTGGCCTTACCTGTAGCTCAGGGGTGTCAAACTCAAATTCATCGGGGGCCGCATCAGCAGTTTGGTCACCCTCAAAGGGCCAGTTGTATCTGTAGGACTATGTGTCCATTCTTTATTATCATAAATTATTGTCACTGCATTCAATTATTACTGTTTTTTGTAATAATGTAAGTAATAACTAGCTCTGAAAGCAGAAACATAGTCAGAATAATGGCAAGTAGATATTCAAATGTACAATTATTGTACAATTTATTGGAAAATGATTTTTGGTGACACAGTAATTTTTTTTTTAAACATACAAAATATTGAGGGGGCTGGGCCCCTGCAAAATGGATGGGCATTGCCATTAAAATCAATGGTTGGTGTGTGCGAGCCGCATCTTGTGATTATGCAGGGTGGGGTTTACCTGAGCCGCCCCCCCTCCTATTTTACTCAATTTGGCACCCCTGCTAGAGCTCGTTCTCAAGGATTCTGGGTTGGCGGAGAGGAAAAGCGTGTGTGTGTGTGTGTGTGTGTGTGTGTGTATGGGAAAGCTAGGTGACCTGCCTCTTTGCAAAATCCCCGATGGCTGCACCTGCGAAAAAAGAGAGGCTCCCCATGCAGACGGCGGAGGCAGCAGCAGCACACCTGCCGGGACCTCCAGGTGCACCCTTGAGGCCGCCTCGCAGCGATGGGGGAGCCGGGTTGGTCCACTGCACATAAGCGCCGCTTTACTCATTCCTAGGGTCGCCCTGCGAAATAATGGTTGTGCTGATGAGAAAAGTGTGTGTGTTTGGAGGGGAGTGCACCGGCCAAGGGTGCACAAAGAAGAATCGCCGTCCACAATTAATAAATCGCAGGTCGTATCAGCTCATCATCCAGCATCTCCCTCCCTCTCTTAAAAGTCTGCATGGGCGCTTATGTCAATTGGTTTTCTCTCCCTAGCTTAGATTTTCCCAAGCGAGCAAAAGAGAGATCTCCACCACCCCGCCCCGCGCCTTAGCCTCTTTCCTGCGATCTTCTGCCCAAGATCCCTAAATCCAAAAGTGAAAGATCGCTCCAAACTTTTTTTTTTTTTTTTGCGGCGCCCGGGAGATGTTGAAAGGGGGGGGTGAGTTGCGCGGGGAGGGCGAGCGAGAGGAGAGGGAGAGGGAGAAGCCGCCCTTGCGCATGTGCAAAGGTGTCCAAACTGACAATGCTGGAGAAGATAGCAACCTTTGGGGTTGGGAGAGAGAGAGAGAAACAGAGTGAGTGAGAAAGAGAGAAAGAAAAGAGTGGGGGAAGCAGGAAGGGTGGGAAAAACGGAGAGAAAGAGAGGGGGGAAAGCCCCTCCATTGATTTCCCTCCCCACCCCCCACCCCGACCCCAGATATCCCCACCCCACCCCAAGCAACCATCCAAGCAACGTCCGTGGGATTTGGCAGCAATGCGATCCAAAGGCAGAGCGAGGAAACTGGCCGCAAGTAGGTGCAATCGCTCTTTCTGTTGCGCGCTCCCTTCTCTGCCCTGCTAGGCGTCCGGGAAAGATGTGGGTCCGTGGGGTGTGATGGAGAGGGCTCCGCTCTGGGTGGAGGGGCAGGGAGGGTGGGGGTCAGCCACTGGCCCCACAGATCTGGCCCGCCCCCGGCCCAGAACTGGCACCCGAGAGCCTCAGCTGCCCAACGTCCATCCACCTCGCGGCTGGTTTGCTGGAGAGAGAGAGAGATGGTGCGCAGCGGCGGTGGCACGTTGGGTTTCTCTCCTCTCTCTTTTCTCCCCACTTCCTCGCCTCCGACACGGGGAGCGTGGGGGGGAGGGGAGAAGTCCCGGCTCTGCTCCCTGGCTTGGCTTGGCTGTGCCCGGCGCTGTTTGTGTGTTTGTCTGCCGGGGTGGCGGCGAGAGAGAGAGGGAGGGGGGCGGGGAAGGATCGCTGGTGAACTTCAGCCGAGGCGGCGAAAGAGTTGAGGAAAAGTTCAGCCGCGCCGAAGAAGAGCGCCGCAAGTTGCTCGCTCGCTCCGGCAAGGGAGGGAGGGAGGGAGGGAGCCAGAGAGCGAGGCTGCAAGGACGCGGAGCGCCCCTAGTGGGCTCTGTGAAATAAACTTTAAAAACAAGCACGTGGGGAAGGGAAGGAGGGGAGGCCGCAAAAGCAGGAGGAGGAGGCGGTGGTGGCAACCTGCAGCCCAGGAGTTGGAGCAAGGCTGGCGGCCGGCGGAGGCTACACGGGCCACATGACGAGGTCTGGCGGGCCGCATTTGGCCCCCGGGCCTTGTGTTTGACACCTGTGCTGTAGCTATTCAAAGATACAGGTGAGCTGCTACACCCTTTCTCTTCCCCTCGGATCTTCAAGCAAGCAACATCTCAAGAGAAGATGCTCTCTTGGCTTCCAGCCAAGAGAAGCCCACATAGAGCCTTCTCCCTTAAGAAGAATCTCCACATGTATATACATTTAATCTAAGCTAGCCTGCCTTCTGAGACTTATATATTCTTGGAATGTCTGTAAGTAAAAGCTTTATACTTTTATAAGCTTATGTGTCGTATATTTTTTTTTAAGAGGGAAGCAGGAGAATTATGTGCCAGGATCTGCCTTGTTCTAGAAGTTCATAGGAACTTAAACGCCACGTTTTGCTGCGCTTTATTGGGAATGAGAAACTGCTAGTTTGGAGCTTGTTAGCACAAGCTGGGATAGGAAATATTAATCAATATTCCCTCATCCACATTCCCTCTCATCTCCCACACTCTGGTCCAGGGGGTCACGAGGAGTCGGACATGACTAAACGACTAAACAACAACAACCGCCCTATACCTGGAGGTCTCAGGGCGGCTCACAGAAATAAACAAATAGGGCAATCATAATAAAAATCATGCAGAAAGGGAATGAATGGCGGAAGGCAACGCACCTTTCCAGAGTCCTCGGACCCCTTCCTCCCTGGCGATGGTCTTGTAGGCGTCCACAGTCCCGTTGTATTTCTTCGGTCCACCGACCAGCCTGATGTGCGCTTGGAAGCGGACCTTAACCACATCCGTGGGCTGGGCGCAGGTGACAGCCATGGCTCCGGTGGTGCACCCGGCGAGTAACCGGGTGGGGATGCTGGCACCTGAGAGAGAGAAAGAGGCGGAAGATAAAAGTCCCTACCAGAGAAGAAGGGCAAATCAAGTTGATGGACTATGCCGAAATGGCAAAACTGACATGAAAGCTCAGGAACCAGGAAGACCAAAACTTTAATAAGGAATGGGGGGAAATATATATAATTTACCTTAAAGACCATTGCAAGCAGCTGAAAACATTAGCAGGACTATAATAACAATGGAATTGTTATTATAATAAGTGGAATTTGCTGCCAAGGAGTGTGGTGGAGTCTCCTTCTTTGGAGGTCTTTAAGCAGAGGCTTGACAGCCACCTGTCAGGAATGCTTGGATGGTGTTTCCTGCTTGGCAGGGGGTTGGACTGGATGGCCCTTGGGGTCTCTTCCAACTCTATGATTCTATGATTCTATGAATAACACGTGTAACGTAATGAGAAATATGGTATAAGGGAGTTAAATTTTTTTGGGGGGGGGATTATTGAAAAAAGATGCAGTAGAAAAGGTTTAACCACAGAACCCATGGGGGGGGGAAAGGGGGGTGTCAGATTCGCTTAACAGTTGCTCATGAGTAAAGACCAAGTCCGTCTTGTCTTTCAACTATTGTGCACAGTATGTACAGTGCGGAGATATCCTAAAACATGACCACCTAGTCGCTAGCAGAATCCGGAAGTGCCCCCCTCCTGTTGCGGCGCCAACACAAGAGTCTCGGCACCCTAAAGTTCCGCCTCCTTTCTCCCCTGACCCTTCTGCGTAAAGCAGGCACCGGAAACGGTGTCTCCCCCTCGGAGTGGGTCTGCACGTCCCTGACAGGGGGAAGTCCAGAGATTTGGAGGAATCTTTAAACTGTGGATATGTTGTGGTGCGATTATAATTTTAATTTTTTGGGCAAATTTTTGGGTTATCTAAAAAAGAGGTGTGGCCTGAACAGGCTACCTGCTCTGCAATAGCTCTTGCAGAAAATTGTTAGTTAGTGAAAAACTAATTTTTAAGCAAAATAAATACCAATCGAATGAATCTTTAACATTTGGTTTCAGAGCTTAAAAAAAAAAAGGAAAACAATATCAACAACAGGAATATGGTAATTGGAATTGGAATATTATATTATATATGAGTTATCATGTGATGCAATGGAGTGCTAGTTGAGGGAAGTCAATTTAGATACAAAATCTACACAAAACTAAGTATGAAAAAAATATGTATCAGTTGGTTTGTTTATAGACTATTATTTAGTTGCTGGAGATAAAGAATCCAATGTATTATGAAGAAATCTGTGTATTTGTGTATGCATTTATGTATTTTTGTTAGTTTTTGCCCTTTTTCTTTTGTGATCTCTTTTCTTTTTCTTTGTAAAATGAAAAATGAATAAACAGAAATTGAAAAAATATATATATAATTTTAAATATGTAAAAACAAATAAAAACTATTTTATAATACCTTGTTTCGCCCTGCAGGGTTTTGTCAGCCGTGCATACTCTAAATAATACAGATAAACATAGTAATGTAGGGTTTTTTTTTTAACAAATTAGGAAATAAAACATAGAACACGCATATTGAACAATGGATCTACATACCATATTTTGTGTTTATCTGTATTGTTTAGAGTATGCACGGCTGACAAAACCCCGCAGGGTGAAACAAGGTATTATTCCAGGAATCCTTGTCTTAAGTTCTTTCGTCTGATACCTGCATACAACAACTATATTTTGCAAAGGCATATGTGGAACATTACAAAGAACAAGTTCGTTTTCTGCAAGTATGGCTTCTTAAAGTTGTCGCATCCGACACTTGCGCTCGTAAAGACATACGTGGAACACAAAAAAGCTTCTATTTGGACATTACGTATATAATAACTGATCTGTTTGTACTTCCTGTTCAAATTGTTGGTCTTTAATTGCTTCTACTTAATTTGATAATGTGAAAAGAGGTATGTTTATATGATGTATAAAGAATTACATCATATATTCAATTCAATTCAATTATTCCTTGATTCAACCGATAGTCAGAAAAACATCAATAAAAACATCGAAAAGATACGCAAGTTAAAAAAAACACGGGCAGCACTATTCATATAGTTAAACACAGCCAGTTACGTTTTGTGGGTGTACTTGTTAGTTGAATTTACGTAACTATAGGTTTGAAGAAGAGTTTGGATTTGCTATCCCGCTTTATCACTCCCCGAAGGAGTCTCAAAGCGGCTCACATTCTCCTTTCCCTTCCTCCCCCACAACAAACACTCTGTGAGGTGAGTGGGGCTGAGAGACTTCAAAGAAGTGGGACTAGATCAGGGGTAGGCAACCTAAGGCCTGTGGGCCGGATGCAGCCCAATCGCCTTCTCAATCTGGCCCACAGACAGTCCAGGAATCGGCGTGTTTTTATATGAGTAGAACATGTCCTTTCATTTAAAATGCATCTCTGGGTTATTTGTGGGGCATAGGAATTCGTTCATTTCCCCCAAAAAATATACTCCGGCCCACCACATGGTCTGAGGGACAGTGGACTGGCCCACAGCTGAAAAAGGTTGCTGACCCCTGGTGTGATGGCCTGGGATTCAGACTCAGATGCTGAACCTGAGGGATCCCAGCCTGCACAGGATTCCCCGCCTCCAGAACCAGCAGAGCCGAGGCTAGGGCTTGAGTCAGAAGGGTCCTCACCTGTGCTGGATCCTCAGGTGCAGGCATCTGCTGAGTCTGCTCTGGCTCCTGATGGGATGGAGGACCCATTGCCTGCAGGTGCTCCACTCCCAAGCCCTATCAGGGGAAGCTGAGGTTGCCTCTGGGTCCGGTAACCCTCCAGCCTCTCCTGAGGTGCAGAGGCTCAGGGCAGAGAGGCGAAGGGAACTGAGTTCCCGCAGGAGGAGTGCTCGCCTCCAGGCCAGGAGAGGCAAGTCACCAGAGGATCAGGGCCGCCCTATGCCTTGGGGCAGATAAGAGCTGGCCAGCCCCAGCCCCAAGTTGCAGGAGCAACATTGTTGGTGACCAGTTCCTGCTTGAAACCTGTCCTGCTTTCCTGCCTGAGCTCCTGACCCGCCCTGGTTCCCTGCTTGCCTACCTGTTCCCGACTTTGCCTGACTCCCTGCCCTGCACCCAGCTTCAGTGACAACGGACTGCCTTTACGTTGTACCTCTGACCACGGACCGGACTTGGACCTCGCCTTTTGGGTAACCCACGGGACCAGCACACCTGGACTAGCCCAAGGTCACCCAGCAGCTGCATGTGGAGGAGTGGAGACGCGAACCCAGTTTACCAGATTACGAGTCTACCGCTCTTAACCACTACACCACACTGGCTCCCAGTGTAGCGCAGGATAACAGGCCGATGTTCTGCCATGATAGCTTGGAATAGCTTGGAAGCCCACCATGTTTCCGAACGAGACACCTGCCAGAGCTCGGGGCCTCCAGAGGCAGCGGGGAACTTACTGTCTGACCCCTTGGGGGTGTAGAACTGCTTCACCGAGTCGTACAGGCCGATCCGGATGGACGCAAAGCTCATCTGGCGTTGGAGGCCGGCCACCAAGCCGTTGTAGAGACTCTTCGGCCCCTCCGTCTTCACCATGGTAGTGATGGTGCCCAGCGCTCCTTTGTACTTGACGTTCTTCGCTGCCCTGGAAGCTTTGCATTCCCCTTGGATCTGAAAGGAGAAGTTGACGAGAAAGCGACCACTCATCACCCGGCACAGCTCCGTTTTGTAGCAGATTGAGTCTTCATTGAGCAAGTAAAATCCTCAGTGATACCCTGGGCAGTAGATATCGGTCATAATATAGACGTTGGAAGCATGGGAACGATTGTGGAATACGGATATGAAATTTACAGCATGCTCTGGCAGAAAGTGAGGAGGAATTAAATAACCTTTTAATGAGGGTGAAGGTAAAGGTAAAGGGACCCCTGACCATTAGGGCCAGTCGTGTCCAACTCTGGGGTAGTGGCGCTCATCTCGCTTTACTGGCCGAGGGAGCCGGCGTACAGCTTCCAGGTCATGTGGCCAGCATGACTAAGCCACTTCTGGCGAACCAGAGCAGCGCACGGAAACGCCGTTCACCTTCCCGCCAGAGCGGTTCCTATTTATCTACTTGCACTTTGACGTGCTTTCGAACTGCTAGGTGGGCAGGAGCAGGGACCGAGCAACGGGAGCTCACCCCGTCGCAGGGATTCGAACCGCCGACCTTCTGATCAGCAAGCCCTAGGCTCTGTGGTTTAACCCACAGCGCCACCTGGGTCCCTAATGAGGGTGAAAGGAGAGCGCAAAATATGGTCTGAAGCTCAACATCAAAAAAACTAAGATCATGGCCACTGGTCCTATTCCCCCCCAAGGAGGTCAAGGTGGCATGCATAGTTCCCCTTCTCCTCATTTAATCCCAACAACAACAACCCTGCGAGGTTGGACTGAGAGGCAGCGACTGGCTCCCAAGGTCACCCGGTGAGTTTCATTATGGCTGAGTGGGGGATTTGAACTCTGGTCTCCCTGGTCCCAGTTTGTCACTCTAACCCAGCGGTTCTCACCTGCAGCCTGACTTTGGCCGTGTCCAAAGGGAAGGTGAAGAGGTCAGCGATGCAAGCGGCTGTCCCGGCGCTGAGAAACTTGATGGCTGCGGAGGGGGGGATGTCCGTGGGCTTGAGGCCGACCATTGTGCCGCTGTTGACGGAGCCGTTTCAGCCTCGGAAAATGTCTTTGAACCCTTGTGTGAGAAGGAGGCTTTGCCGTCCTTGGCAATATAGATGAGCCTGGGGAACGGGAAATAAATATTCATAAATCCTGTCCTTTTTCACTGTCTTATCCAATTTAGAGTGTTGGTGCTGACATTCAAAGCCCTAAACCAGGCATAGGCAAACTCAACCCTCCAGATGTTTTGGGACTACAACTCCCACCATCCCTAGCTAACAGGGCCAGTGGTCAGGGGTGATGGGAGTTGTAGTCCGAAAACATCTGGAGGGCTGAGTTTGCCTATGCCTGCCCTAAACGGCCTCGGCCCAGTATACCTGAAGGAGCGTCTCCACCCCCATCGTTCAGCCCAGACACTGAGGTCCAGCTCCGAGGGCCTTCTGGGGTTTCCCTCCCTGCGAGAAGTGAGGTTACAGGGAACCAGGCAGAGGGCCTTCTCGGTGGTGGCTCCCTCCCATCAGATGACAAGGAAATAAACAACTATCTGGCTTTTAGAAGACATCTGAAGGCAGCCCTGTGTAGGGAAGTTTTTAATGTTTGATGTTTTATCGTGTTTTTAACATTCTGTTGGGAGCCGCCCAGAGTGGCTGGGGAAACCCAGTCAGATGGGTCGGGTATAAATAACAACAATGTGTTATTTTATTGTTGGAAAGAGGAAGAAAGGAAGAAGGGGAACAAGGAGGATGGGAACAATTGTTATGACAAAATGTGCTTCCCACATGCCAAATCATTTAATCTCTGGGCAGGGCAGAACTTGTAGGGTGATGGAAAACAACTGCAACTAGCCTGAGCTTGAGGGCCAGTAATTTAAGCCAGCAACTATTTGCATGAAGATTCCTGGAACGTACCTGAGAATTAAGACCGCTTGCCAGGACTGGGAAATGAAATATTTTGCCAGTTCTGAGTGCTAAGAGAATTTTGGAGAGAAACAAATTGGATGTTGCACACTGTTATTCAGAAAACTGTCCTGAATCTTCCGCTACGGCCCTGATCCAGTGACAATCAGAATCGTAGAAGTGTAGAGATGGGAGGAACCCAAGCAGACATCTAGTCCAGTGTTTCCCAACCTAATCTAGGCAACAGCACACTTGTTTCATTAAAAAAATCTCGCGGCACACCGCTCCTCCCCCACCCGGCTGCGCCGGGTCTCCTGACCCAGAGTTACCTCTGGGATCAGCTGTAGCGCGGCGTCCTTTCTCCCGCCCATCAGCTGGGGCACCAGGTCGGGATTCTCCTGCGAGGCTTCTGTTGCTGCTGCTGCTGCAGCAGCCAAGGGAGCAGCGCCGCCCTGGCTTCCGCTTCGCCGCTGGGCTCCAGCAGCGCCGCCGCCACGGTCCTGTGCAGCCCTGGGCTGCAGGTCCCTTTTTCCTGTGTCACATCAGCCGGTGTCTCGCGGCACACCAGTGTGCCACGGCACACCGGTTGGGAAACGCTGATCTAGTCCACCCCCCCGGCAATGCAGGAATCTCAGCTAAGTCCCGTTGAAAGTCCCATTAAAAGGACTTCAAAGATAGTTGGTTGCTGAATGAGTCCAGGCTCTGAAATCACCCACAAGGCGAGTGCATGCGTAATATGGCCCTTCTCATTCTCTAGCGCAACTTTTGCCAGCCTGGTGCCTTCCAGCACAGCTGCCTGCGGCGGATTTTGTCTTCCAAAACATCTGTAGGACGCCAGGTTGGCAAAGGCATCTGCTCAAGCGCTAGAAGTAATAATAATAATGATAATAATAATAATTTATTACTTATGCCCCGGCGGCTCCCAACAAGAGATTAAAAATACATTAAAACATCCGTGATTAAAAACTTCCCTAAACAGGGCTGCCTTCAGACATCAAATAGTTGTTTATTTCCTTGACATCTGATGGGAGGGAGTTCCACAGAGCAGGTGCCACCACCGAGAAGGCCCTCTGCCTGGTTCCCTGTAACCTCACTTCTCGCAGGTAGGGAACTGCCAGAAGGCCCTCAGTGCTGGATCTCAGTGTGCGGGCTGAACGGAGGGGGTGGAGACGCTCCTTCAGGTATACTGGTATATTGGGCGATTGTCCCAGTCCTGTGGAACACACTGCCACTAGAGATTCAGCAGGCACCTCCTGTGCGAACTTTAAAACGCCTGCAGGAAACTTTTCTATTCTACGCAGGCAAGGAAGGGTATACACCCCACAGTGGTCTACTGGTGTCTGTTTTGCTTTTAGTTTTATGTTGTTGTTATCAGGTCTACCAACAGACCAGATAGATAACTATGGAACAGCCACCACTGAGAAGGCCCTCTGCCTGGTTCCCTGTAACTTTGCTTCTCGCGAAGAAGACATTTCAATCCAAACAGTGCTATTGTTCTAGAAAAAGAGGTGCCAGAACTCACTACGAAAACCTCCTTTGCTCTCTTAGAATGGCAACGGCCCCCACCTGAGAGGTGCTGGAACTGAGTCCCGGCTGAACAAAAAGAATAATAGAATCATGGAATAGACCACAAGGGCCATCCAGTACGTTTCCGAGCACAATTCAAAGTGTTGGTGCTGACCTTTAAAGCCCTAAATGGCTTCGGTCCTGTATACCTGAAGGAGTGTCTCCACCCCCATCATTCTGCCCGGACACTGAGGTCCAGCGCCAAGGGCCTTCTGGCGGTTCCCTCACTGCGAGAAGCCAAGTTACAGGGAACCAGGCAGAGGGCCTTCTCGGTAGTGGCACCCGCCCTGTGGAACGCCCTCCCAGCAGAGGTCAAAGAGAACAACAACTATCAGACCTTTAGAAGACATCTGAAAGCAGCCCTGTTTAGGGAGGCTTTTAATCTTTAATAGATTATTGTATTTTAATGTTCTGTTGGAAGCCGCCCAGAGTGGCTGGGGAAACCCAGCCAGATGGGCAGGGTATAATTAATAAATTATTATTATTATTATTATTATAATAATATAACCCCCTGCCAAGCCCTGGATCCGGCCAACTCCATGCAAGCAAAGAAAACCAGAAAAAAACAAACCAACCACACCTTACTTGGCCCCAGATGTTTTCTGCTTGAATCCCTTGTGGCTGATCTGTAGGCGGTCCTGCCGAAAGGCAGTGATGTGAATTTTGCAGAGAAAAGTATTACTAAATCGGGGGGTTGGATCAACAGCCTAGGAATCGAAGCAGCCGCCAAAGTTACGTTCAGCTCAAGCTTCCGCCGCTCACGAAGCAACTCTGTTCAGCATCTTCTCATCGAGACTCTTATTTATAGGGCTTGCCGTGGTTGGCATTTCGGCTGGGAGCGGACGGGTGAAAACAGAGATCGGGTCTCCTCGGGGTCAGTCAGTCCAAGAAGAGCACATGTCCCAGTCACCGTGTCCTCATGTGAATTAAAATAGAAGCAGGCTACTTCTGTTTGGTAATATCCCCGGTGGTGGTAGTGGGGGGTACCCATAATAATAAAATCCTAGAATCCTAGAATCCTAGAGTTGGAAGAGACCACAAGGGCCATCCAGTCCAACCCCCTGCCAAGCAGGAAACACCACCAAAGCATTCCTGGCAGGTGGCTGTCAAGCCTCTGCTTAAAGACCTCCAAAGAAGGAGACTCCACCACACTCCTTGGCAGCAAATTCCACTGTCGAACAGCTCTTACTGTCAGGAAGTTCTTCCTAATGTTTAGGTGGAATCTTCTTTCTTGTAGTTTGAATCCATTGCTCCATGTCCGCTTCTCTGGAGCAGCAGAAAACAACCTTTCTCCCTCCTCTATATGACATCCTTTTATATATTTGAACATGGCTATCATATCACCCCTTAACCTTCTCTTCTCCAGGCTAAACATACCCAGCTCCCTAAGCCGTTCCTCATAAGGCATCGTTTCCAGGCCTTTGACCATTTTGGTTGCCCTCCTCTGGACACGTTCCAGCTTGTCAGTATCCTTCTTGAACTGTGGTGCCCAGAACTGGACACAGTATTCCAGGTGAGGTCTGACCAGAGCGGAATACAGTGGTACTATTCCTTCCCTTGATCTAGATGCTATACTCCTATTGATGCAGCCCAGAATTGCATTGGCTTTTTTAGCTGCTGTATCACACTGTTGACTCATGTCAAGTTTACGGTCTACCAAGACTCCTAGATCCTTTTCACTTGTACTGCTCTCAAGCCAGGTGTCACCCATCCTGTATTTGTGCCTTTCATTTTTTTTGCCCAAGTGAATAATAATAATAATAATAATAATAATAATAATAATATAATATAATAATAATAATAATTTATTATTTGTACCCCGCCCATCTGGCCGGGTCTCCCAGCCACTCTGGGCGGCTTCCAACAAATATCAAAATACATTAAAATATCACAGATTTAAAAACTTCCCTAAACAGGGCTGCCTTCAGGTATTTTCTAAATTTCAGGTAGTTGTTTATCGCTTTGACCTCTGCTGGGAGGGCATTCCTCAGGGCGGGCGCCACTACTGAGAAGGCCCCTTAGGCCGCCGGACCAGCCACGACTCCTTGCCGCCGCCACCACCTCCGCCTTCTCCTCACGGGAGCCCCTGAGCGGAGCGCAGGGAACAGCGGCGGGAGGAGCAGCAGCAGCAAGCAGCTTAACCGCCTGCTTGCCTGCTTCCTGCGCTCCCAGCGTTCGGCTGGCCCTGATTGGTGCGCGCGTCTCTGCGCTCCAATCCCTGTGTCCGTGGGGCACATGCGCAGTAGCGCAAACCCACAGACAGACTGGACGCAGAGACACAGGGACTTTATTATATAGGATAGGTTTAAAGAAGATTGGAAAATGTTTATTGAATATATTGGGGGGGGGGGAATTGTGGACACTTGAAAACCATGGCAGCGTTAAGATGAATTCAACAGTGTAAACCAGGCATAGGCAAACTCGGCCCTCCAGATGTTTTGGGACTACAACTCCCATCATCCCTAGCTAACAGGCCCAGTGGTCAGGGATGATGGGAGTTGTAGTCCCAAAACATATGGAAGGCCAAGTTTGCCTATGCCTGGTATAAATAAGTTTTGACGGATGTAATAATGGGAAACTGAATGGCTTCCTTTATGTAAAATATGCAGGGATTTATGGTATGCAAAATGAACCATGGAAAGAGAAGGAGGGAGGGAAGCCATTGATATTTTAAGGTTGTTTAAATGAATATTCTAAAATGTAAAAAAGAATTTTTTTAATAAAAAGTATACAAAAAGTCCCCAACACAGGAGCCTGGCTTGCAAAGGTATCTGCGGAGAGAGTAGGACCCCATTACTGCTCACAACCCCGCTTTTAAGCTTACAAAGAGATTTAGAGTCTGGCTGTGCTTGCCCTTACAACAGCCTTGCGAGGTAGGACCCCGTCGTTCCCATTTTACAGATAGCTGTGACTCCTGCACTGCAAGGGGAGCCCTGGATGGGCCTCTTCCAGCTCTGGAGTTCCAAAAGTCTACACTAGGAAGCTCCTCCAAATAATCAGGTTTTTGGGGGGGAGGATTCTTCCTGATTTGCTTGCACAAAGTTTACGAGATTAGCAGCAACTGACCCTCCCTGCGTTTATCTCATGTCCTCACTTGACTTGGGGAACTTCTAACAGCTTTGCAGAGGGAGGCCAGCTCTCCTACGTAACTTTGCTGACGGCTCCGAAGTTTCCTTGTAAACCGAGGACCTGGTGGTCCGGTCTAGGTATTGGTGCGTTAAAAATAGATACTGACAAACATTGAGAAGACCTGGAATTTCACCAGGGCCCGGGGCTGTCCACCTGCTCTTCTGCTATTTAGAGCAGCAGCTCCGGTGAAACGAGCGAGCGAAATGCGCAACGAGCTGACGGTGACAAGCCCCCTGAACGACTCAGGGAGCAACTGGGTTGATGTGGCCTTTGCACCAGATAGTTCATGTGTGCTGCGTGGTGTTTTTTTTATGGGGGGGGGGCGTCACATGCTGCAGCTTCTTTTGCAATTAGGGCAAATTGCTTGCAGGCCACTGACTGAGACGTCTTATGGCTAGTTCAGGGATGTTGCTCAGTTTTGACAGACAGCAGAGCTTGGAGGTGGAACAGCCCTGGGGATTTACTGCATAGCTGTCAACTTTCAGATTTGAAAATAAGGGATTTCCCCCCCAAACTTTCGGATTTGAAAATAAGGGATGCCGCAAGGGCGGTGCAATGGCACCAAGTAGCCTCGCCACCCTGCGCTCCAGAGGCTGTGCGCGAACGGGTGAGCGAAAGAGCGAGCACGTAGACGGCAGGCAGGCTGTCTGTCTGGTTGGGCGTGAGGGTCTGGCTGCACAAGGCATGCAAGCTCCGCCCCCAGTCGGTCTCAGACTCCTTATTGGCAGCCGAGCAACGCAGCTGAGGAGCCTCCCTGGCCGGCAGGGAGGGAGAGGAGCTGCTTCCTTTGAAATCCGGGAAATTGAAGGGATATCAACAATCCGGGATAGCAGCGGGAAACGGCATTGGAATAAGGGAGTTTCCCGCCAAAAAAGGGGAGGGTTGACAGCTATGATCTCCTTCCATGTTTCTCCTCCCATCTCTGTGTGGCCCTGACTTTTGGCTTTTCCTCACCATTCAAGTGTCTGGGCCTTATTCTTAATCTGCAGCGACATCATTGCAGGCCTCGCTGCAAAACAGCTTACCTGTTCCTTTTCTCGGGAACAGTGTTGCAAGCGTGTTCCTTGGATCATGGCCCTGCCGTCAAAAGGCAGGAAGGGGCTGATCTGAGGCTCGGCTTGCCAGCCAGCCAGCCCCTTCCTGGATTTCTGGGACATACAGTTCAGGAGAAGGGGGCATCACTTGTTTATGGAACTCCGTGATATTTGATAGCTTCACAGCAATCTGGCCTTGTGTCGGATGAGGCAGCAAATTCAAACTGCTCCATTGTTTGAGCTCAAAGAGGAGGGGAGGGGGGATGAGAATCCAGGCACTTAATGCGATGTTGGATGGATGGAGGCGATCCAAGGATGGGCAAAGGGGCATAGCAAAAGTGCCAAATGTTACAGCTGCAGTTTTGAAGGGCTGGGAGTTTGTGGAGGGCAGAGAGGGAAGGATCCGTCAGTATCTCTGACAAGAGGCACATTCGCACAAAATATAGCAGAATATTCACACTGGGTGTGTGTGTGTCCAGCAATGTGGAAAATTAAAACTTGTTGGGGGAGTGTAAGGAGCCATCTATCTTTTCAGCCCGGCAAGGTCAAAATATTTAACAAAGGGATTAGCTTGCTAGAGATCAGGCTACAGTCCAAATACCACTTGCTGCAAACCACAGCAGGGGAAGAGTTGCTCTTGAGCTCAGATTCCGCTTGCAGGTTTCCTACAGGCACCTGACTGGCCACTCTGAGAATATGACGCTGGACTGGACAGGGCCATTGGCCTGATCCAGCAAAGGCTCTTATTTTGTAGTCATAGAATCCTAGAATCCTAGAGTTGGAAGAGACCCCAAGGGCCATCCAGTCCAACCCCCTGCCAAGCAGGAAACACCACCAAAGCATTCCTGACAGGTGACTGTCAAGCCTCTGCTTAAAGACCTCCAAAGAAGGAGACTCCACCACACTCCTTGGCAGCAAATTACACTGCCGAACAGCTCTTACTGTCAGGAAGTTCTTTCTAATGTTTAGGTGGAATCTTCTTTCTTGTAGTTTGAATCCATTGCTCCGTGTCCGCTTCTCAGGAGCAGCAGAAAACAACTTTTCTCCATCCTCTATATGATATCCTTTTATATATTTGAACATGGCTATCATATTACCCCTTCCTCCTTGTTCCCCTTCTTCCTCTCTTCCTCTTTCCAACAATAAAATAACACATTGTTGTAAGGCAATTATAATAATCATACTTTTATTATTTATACCCCGCCCATCTGGCTGGGTTTCCCCAGCCACTCTGCTTATTTAATTTATGCATTATATTTGGAAGAAGGGAAGGGGACGAATAATCATCTTTTTGCTGCTCAGTCGGCAGAGCACGAGACTCTTAATTGTAGAGTCATGGGTTCGAGCTGCATGCTGGGCAAAATATCCCTGTGTTGCAGGGTTGGACTAGATGACCCTCGTGGTCCCTTCCAACTCTACGATTCTATGAATTGGGAGTCGGAAATATTTGATGACCAGCTGAAAATCACCTCGAATTGGGGGGGGGGAGGGGAAAAGAGAGCTTTTGAGCCTGAGGGCCGCATTCTCTTTTGGACCACCTTCTAAGGGCCACCTTCCGGCCAGATCAGAGGCAAAAGTGGGAAATGATTGTAAATTTTAGCATTATACGCCAGGCTATTTTCTACACCCCTCTTTGTCCCCCATTCAGGCAAGTGAGAGGCATTATCAGAGTTCAAGGATACATTTCCAGCGAGGCAAAAACACCTGGGTTGTGAAGTATGACCAGTGAGGGGTGAGTGGCCTGGAAAGAGTTTCAAGGGCTGGGTGCAGAGATCTGGAGGACTGGATTCGGCCCTCGGGCCTGAGGTTTCCCACTCCTGACTTAGTTATCTACTAAGCAGATAACGATCTACCTTCCGCTCACTCCGACATCAGCAGCGCTTCCTAGGAGGTTCCAGCGTTATAGGAACAACTATTGCACAAAACATCCCTTATTGAAGGAACACACTTGAGGTCACAAAAATATAAATGCTGTTTTATTGTAAAAAAAAAAATAGACAGAGAGAGATTCGCAAGTCTTTAAAAAAACTCTTTACAAATAAATTAGAATGATTTCCATTTAGGGCAGATACTTTTCAAGGACCGGTGCGCTTTTTAAAAAACTGACTTAAAAATATATAAGTGAAGAGATTTATATCCACAATGTTGCCTCTATTTTAACAAAAAAGTGCAACAATTTTATTTGCATACACACAGTTCTGATCCTGGTGGACCTACTTTGTGTGCATTTTACAATGTCTGCAAACAGAGGGCCTATGCTGGGCAAGTCTCCCATGTTTGCAGAGCGTTTCATGACACTCAGCAGGAGAGAGCAGCTCCAGCAAGGTTTTAGCCTGAGCCCAGGGTCCTTTGCATTGCCCTTTTGCATGTTGTCATGTGTACCCAGATGTACATGAGACCCGTAACCCCGGGCTGTGTTGTAAAGGACTGCAAAGGATAAGAAACGCAACGCAGCAACTTTCATCACTCACGCTGGACTCTCAAGCGCTGTCTGCTTCTGCTCGGAAAGGCGTTTCTGTCCCGTTTGGAAAACAATGAAGCAAACTTCATGGCCTCCAAGCAGGTGAGATGTCACACGAATCCCAGGCCTACAAGGGTGGCACGGTAGCTGCTACCTCTCGGGCTGCCAGGGTGGAAGTCTGACCAGCCCCAGACCTTACCGTAGCTCCTTCCCCACACCAGCACTGCCTTCTGGGAAACTGGGCATCCGGCGCAATGATAGGAAGGGCAGCCAGGGCAAATCTCCATTTAGGAGCAGGGCCTCTCACCTTCCTTGGTATAGGGGGCAGAAGGAGCAGCACTGCTGCAACAGCTCCTGGGAGAAGGACACAGGCTAGCAGAAGGAGCTGAACACAGGAAGGAGTGAGAATGGAACTTTAGCTCTTGGCAGAGCTCGGATCCAGAGGGTAGGCAGGGATCTGCCGTTGCCGTTACCTGTAACCTAATTCCTTGGCTTATTTGACTAATGCCATGTGTCCTTCTAGGAGCAACCCCGAGCCGCCACCTTTCTTGAAAGCTTCGCAGCCTTTGAGCCGTCACTGACGGGCCGCCCTGCCCCCTCGTTCCGCTACTGCTTTTTGGAGAACTGGGCTGAAAATATCCGAGCGATCCTTCTCATTTCCTTTTCCGGGAGCTCGTCTGGCGTCAGGCTCGGGTTGTGACGGGCCGGCCTTCGGTTAGGGATTCTCCCGGCAGCAGCAGCAGCAACGGCGCCGCCGCTTCCAGCCTGAAACAGAAAGTGACGTTGCACCAACTTCCTCTGAAGACACAGAAACTGCAGATCTTTGCTAATCATAAGAAAGCGGGAAGCTGCCTTGAACTGAGTCAGCAGTGGGTGCCAGGGGTCCTTTCTCAGGAGGTTTTCTACGTCAGGGACCGATTCCAAAGACTGCTGGTCTGGCAGCTCCTCCTTGCCCTTCCTTCCTGCAACCTGCCTGGTGGGATTCCAGGTATGCCCCCTCCCCAGTTTCAGTGGCCCACAGTCTTTAGCTCCTAAGCGCAGAATAAAATGAAACCTTACGCCCCTTTCTTCCTTTTTAACCAGGCCTTCAGGGAAACCTAGGTGTCAGGAGTCCTGTTTGAGCACCCATGGGTGTACGTTTTTTATTTATTTTCAAGAATATTAATATCCAGGTGCAGAAGAATTAAGAGGTTTTTCATTCTTCAGTCAGTAATGGCGACTGCAAAGGTGGATGAATGCAATATATATATAGTAACGATAGAAGAAATAACTACTGTATTTTTCGCTCTATAAGGTGCACCTGACCATAGGACGCACCTAGTTTTTAGAGGGGAAAAGCCCCATTTTTTGAGGATCAGCTCAAATTTCTGCAGCTTCTTTTGCAAAGGAGAAAAGCCCCATTTTTTGAGGATCAGCTCAAAGTTGTTGAGCTTACTTTGCAAAGGGGAAAAACCCTGTTTTATGGGGTTTAACTCACAGTTCTGCAGCTTCAGGAAGCCATTTCTACAGTTTCCAGACAGATAATCTAATCAGCCAGTCACATGTCGCTGGGGAAACAGCCTCCCTCTGCAAGGGGGCGGGGCTTCCTTTCAACACCCCCTTCTCTCTCTTTTTAAAAAAAAGCACGATCTGCTTTTGCCCCTGGGCAGTTTAGCTCCAGGGACCACATATTCGCCCCATAAGACGCACAGACATTTTCCCTTACATTTTAGGAGGAAAAATGTGCGTCTTATGGAGCGAAAAATACGGTACGTTGAGATCCAGCTCTGAGGGCCTTCTGGCATTTCCCTCACTGCGGAAAGTAGCAAGGTTTAAAAAAAGGTAAAGGACCCCAGACGGTTAAGTCCAGTCAAAGGCAACTCTGGGGTGCAGCTCTCATCTCGCTTCAGGCCAAGGGAGCCGGTGTGGAATAAAGTTACAGGGAACCAGGCAGAGGGTCTTCTCAGTACAGTGGTACCTCAGGTTACATACACTTCAGGTTAAGAACTCCGCTAACCCAGAAATAATGCTTCAGGTTAAGAACTTTGCTTCAGGATAAGAATAGAAATTGTGCTCTGGCGGTGCGGCGGCAGCGGGAGGCACCATTAGCTAAAGTGGTGCTTCAGGTTAAGAACAGTTTCAGGTTAAGAACGGAACTCCGGAATGAATTAAGTACTTAACCAGAGGTACCACTGTAGTGGTGCCTGCCTCGTGGACCGCCCTCCCATCAGATGTCAAACAGGTACACAACTATATGACTTTTAGAAGACAGGGATGTTGATGTTTTATTGTTTTTTAAAATATTTTGTTGGGAGCTGCTGAGAGTTGATAGGGCAACCCAGTCAGATGAGCAGCTTATAAATAATAAAATTTATTAATTATTATTATTATTATTATTATTAACACACACACACCCTGCTGCCACAAGACCCCTCCTGCCCTTGAGTACGCATGTTTGGTGATCTTAGTCACCAATTCTGAACACTGCAACCTCTCCTGAGCTGTTGCTAAAAGGATAAGTTCAAAATCCAAAACAGATGACACTTGCATCATTTTTAAACGCCTGTTACATATCTATATCTATCTGTATGCTTAGCTTTGAGTCACATAAACGTTAATGCTGCTCTCAAGCAGTTTGTTCTCTCTCTCTCTCTCTCTCTCTCTCTCTCTCTGCTATCTTCCAAGGCGAGTGGCTGCTGTTGCAACAGCTGAGAGCGCTGAAGTTGCAGAACTTGCAGCCAGCTCCAGCCGGCCTGGAGCTTGTGTTTTTGACCTCTGTACAGCTTTAGTCAGCAAGTGATGCAGGAGACAGAAAACGAGAAATCGGAACATGGGCGTCTCCTAAAGCCTCCTTTGCCACAGGGTTCGCCCACCTTTCCAACTTAACATGCCTGAGAGTGGCTTAGCGTGTTTCCTGTTTCAACACCAGGCGTGTGAATTCAGGTTGATCGGAGCTGACGGGATCCGGGTTGGTATTCAAGAACACTCGCCTCCTCTTTCTGGGTCACTTAAAGATAAGTCGTCTGGCTGCTCTCCAGCCCGGGCAGCTGCCTAATGTTGTAAGGCAGCAATTCACAGCAGCCCTGTGGGCTTTATAATAGGGAGACTCACAGAATGCTAGCGTTGGAAGGGATCCAAAGGGTCATCTAGTCTAACGCCATCCAATGCAATCGCAGCTCGAGTAAGCTTTGCAATGCAAGTGTGGGAAAGGCCAAAATAGAATAGAATAGAATAGAATAGAATAGAATAGAATAGAATAGAATATATTTTATTGTCATTGTCCCCTTTGGGGACAACGAAATTACTCGGCTGCTCCATCCACCCAGATAGGGCACTCCACGCAAAAACAAAACAACTACAAAAACACTGACAGTATGATACAGCATAACAGGTAAGATTAGATGACTTTCAAAGTCCAGGCTTCCCATTCAAGGCCGAGATCGCTCTGGAGGAGAAGCTATTCCTAAGACGGCTTGTTCTTGTCCCCATTGTCCTGTATCTCCGTCCCGACGGCAAGAGCTCAAAGAGACGGTGACCAGGATGCGATGGATCTTTCACTATGTCCAGTGCCTTTCTGTGGCACCTCATGGCATAAATCTGCTCTAAGGTGGAGAGCGAGCAGCCAACAAGGCTCTCTGCTGCCTTCACAACTCTGCATAACCCCATCCTGTCCTGGGTAGTACAGCTTCCTTACATAAGCCATAAGTCAAGCCCCTCGCAGCTGAACATTTAGGGGGTCTATAAAGCCACAGATGCCTCCAGGCAAAGCCAACTTTACAAGCCAGAACTGAAGAGTTGCATGATTCCACCTGTGCGATAATTTTCATTTGTAGTGACTGAGCATGAACTAGAAGCTTTATCCCAAAGGGAAAGAAGTTGAATCAGATCAGCTGAAGAGTTCAAGAATGAAGGCTCCATAGCAGCCTCTGCAACCTGGTACCCTCCAGATGTGTTGGACTACAACTCCCATCTGCCCCAGTCGACTGAAGTTGATGTGAGTTGTAGTCCAAAACACACAGAGGGCAGCAGGTGGACAAAGGAGGCTCTTTAGCAGGGTTTCCCAAATTTGGGTCTCCATTTTTTTTGGACTACAACTCCCATCATCCCTAGCAAGCAGGGCCAGCGGTCAGCGACAATGGGAATTGTAGTCCAAAAACTGCTGGATGCCCGAGTTTGGGAAACCTTGCTCTATACGCAGGCACATCCAACAGGTAGATCGTGATCTACTGGTAGATCACTGGACGTCTGTGGTAGATCACTGGTACCGGTAGATCAGTGGCTCCCCCCAAAGAAGCTGAACAACTTTGGCTCCCCTAAAAAAAGCTCAACATTTTGGCCCTTCACCCCCCAAAAAAACTGACCTTCCCTCCTCCCTAAATATAGCTCAACAAGTTTGACCTGAACCCCCCCATAACAGGGCTTTCCTTCCTAAAAAAAGCTCAAAATCTTTGACCTGAACACCCAAAAAACGGGCTTCCCTCTTCCCTAAAAAAAGCTTGTTCTGGAGCTCACCTCACCCCACAGTGCAGCTGCTACTCAACCTCTGCACTCGTTTCATCAGCGAATGGCACTAATGAAGATCACCCAAAATTCGCCACGGCACCAGATGGTTGCTTTTCCCAGCAGCTTCAGTTTACAGCCACTCCACCCTTTTTGGGGAAGAACGTCCTCACTCTGCATAGTTTTCAGGGCACCTTTTGCGCTCACGTTGTGTTTACGCCGTCCCTTGCCAGGGAAAAGCGCTTGGGCAGGTTCAGCTCAGGGCATGTGTGCAAACACCAGTTAACACCTCCCGCGCCCAGCTCATCCTTTTTTCGACAGGGCTTGCTGCCAAATGCAGTCATACATTACGGCTTTTAAACCTTGTGGGGCCACGAGGACTCTTTGCCACTGGTCCAGCCCAAAGATCTGCAGTGCCCGGGGAGTCAGGGCAGTTGGTCCATTTGCAGAGCAACCTGCTTTGCACGCAAGAGGTCCCTGCCTGAGTCCCTGGTAGCATCTCCAGGGCTGGGAAAGACCTTGGGGAGAGCCAAGGCAAAGAAAGCAATAAGGGGCAATGCATCATAGAATCATAGAATCCTAGAGTTGGAAGAGACCACAAGGGCCATCTAGTCCAACCCCCTGCCATTTTGGTTGCCCTCCTCTGGACACGTTCCAGCTTGTCAGTATCCTTCTTGAACTGTGGTGCCCAGAACTGGACACAGTATTCCAGGTGAGGTCTGACCAGTGGTACTATGACTTCCCTTGATCTAGATGCTATACTCCTATTGATGCAGCCCAGAATTGCATTGGCTTTTTTAGCTGCTGCATCACACTGTTGACTTAAGTTTGTGGCCTACCAAGACTCCTATATCCTTTTCACATGTACTGCTCTCAAGCCAGGTGTCACCCATGGGGTGGAGGGTAAAGAAGTAGAGAAAGCGGCCCACTGTACACCTAATCCTCCATCTGCTTAGCTCTAAATGCACACCCTAAAGAAATGACTCGGTTAAACTATGGAACTCCCTCCTGCAGGAGGCATGGATGGCCACCAACTTGGATGGCTTTAAAAGACGATCAAATTCATGGAGGATCAGGCTGCCAATGGCTGCTGGCCAGGATGGCTCTGCTCTGCTTCCAAACTTGGGAGGCAGCAATGCTTCTGAATCCCAGCTGCTGGAAACTGCAGGAGGGGAGAGGGCTCTTGTGACCAGATCCTGCTTGCAGGTTACCCATCTGGTTGGCCACTGTGAGAACAGGATGTTGGACTAGATGGGCCATTGGCCTGATCCTGCAGGGCTCCTCTTATGATCTTATATAACCATGCTGGGTGGGTGTCCCTGCACTCAGCTCTCACCTGTGGCTCATACAGTGGTACCTCGGTTCTCAAATGCTTTGGTTTTCAAGCTCCGAAAACCCGGAAATAAGTGTTCCGGTTTTTGAAGGTTTTTCGGAAGCCGAACGTCCGATGTGGCTGTCGGCTATTGTTTCTGGGGCGCCTGCACCAATCAGAAGCTGCGCCTTGGTTTTCGAACATTTCGGAAGTCAAACGGACTTGCGGAACGGATTAAATTTAGTTTTTGCTATTTATTTTGTGCTTTTGTTTTTGAGGCTTTTTCGGTTAATTTGTTTTTGTGACTACGTGGAACCCAGTTCAGCTACTGATTTGATTGATTGTGTGACTGCGGAAATCGATAAAAGCCCCCCATCCAAACAATGACTATCATCAGTGGAGGGAAGAAAAAAATTAAATTTTCATTTTTATCATCTACATTATTTATTTTATAGTACAGTACATTGATTATTGCTTTCATTTTATGGATCAATGGTCCCAGTAGATGGTAAAATTCGTGTTAAATTGCAGCTTTTGGTGTTGTTTTTAAAAGTCCGGAACGTATTAATTCGTTTTGCATTACTTTCTATGGGAAAGCACGCCTTGGTTTTGGAACGCTTTGGTTTTGGAACGGAGTAAGTTTGAGAACCAAGGTACCACTGTAGAAACTGTGAGCATGCGACAGCAGCCACATCCTGGGAATAGCTTTGAGTGGCTGGCTAAACCAGGTGGTGGGATTAGAACTTGAGTGTATATATCCTTTTGAGGATAATTCCATGGCTGCCCCATTTAATATCAGATCCTGCTCATTTTATCAGGCTCACAAGTTTTATCCAAGCAAGATGTTCCCTCTTTTGCAGATGTTCTTTATAGACTTCCCCCGCCACTCACCTCCATAGGCCATAGGGCCGGGGGGGGGGGGGGATGAACCCATTAAACTTGCTTTGACGACCAGCAGCTGATAAGTCTGGCTACCATAACAACAAGAACTTGCCTGGTGAAACTTACACCAGCTCCCTGGATTTATGGGGACGGTGTAAACAACTTTTAGAGACCAGGCTATAAAAAACCCAAACACCTGACACTTTAAGGAAACTTCTCCCAAAGAAGCCAGCATTCCCTTTCAAAGCAGCCAGTTTGCAAGAGGTTACATTTGTGCACTTATCAATTAGCAACCAAATGTATTTTGATGTATTATTTATGCACACCGATCCCTCCTAAGATTTTTAGTGCTCTCTCAGCTTTAACAGCCCGCCTGGCCGCCTCGCTCAGCAGCTTTTAGCCGTAAGCGCATTTGTTAAGCCAACATCTCCTGCCAATTCCTGAAAATCCAACATTCCATTCACTGGTCTCTGAACCACAGACCTCTCGGCTCTAGATTCAACCCCCAGTGTTGTTTGTGCCAGTGTGGATGCACCAGAAACCCGCCCCACTGCAGTGATGACAGCTGCCTGCATTTGTGCAAAGGAGTGAGCTGTGTGGAATTCATTCAGATTGACGTTTCAGGGCCACCACAACTCAACAGGCTGATTTAGGGCACAATCCAAATCCCTGGCCAATGGCTGGGGGTGGCGGGGCTTGATGGAGTGGATTAGCTGCCGTTGTATCGACTGTGCTGCAGTTTGCAGGGGAGGAAGTGCCTCTTTGCTGTGCCAGCATCCAGGCTGACAAAGAAACCTGGATTGGGTCCATTAGCATCATCTGACAGCAGCAAAGCTGTCTTAGGATCTTCTGGATCCAGTGCTGGCCTAGTCCCATCCCTTTAGCACTCCAGGGCGATCCTGCTGGCTGCCATTTGGGCATTCACTGGTAAGGCTCCCCTGTTGGCAGGGCACCTCTGTCTCACCCAAATTCCTTCCAGCATGGTGGTGGACTGGGGGTCTGAACTGCTCTGTTAGATCCCTTAAACAGAGTTTTAAACAGGGTATAACTTGGAGTGCAAATACCACTGCTCTGGTAAAGAAAGCCCAGCAGAGAACTTATTTTCTCAGATTTTTTAAAAAGAACAATCTGAGTGAGAAACTGCTGGTGTCCTTTTACCGTACCTGCATACAGAGCATTCTTACATATTGTATTTGTGCTTGGTTTTCCATGTGCCACCCAGCGCACCAGCAGCCACCCTGTCAGACCTGCTGGAGGTGACGGCGGGCTGGGCCTTGGAGTTCCCAAACCTACTGGTCTTGGGAGACTTCAACGTCCATGCCGATGCCGCTCCCTCCTCACAGGCTCTGGACCTAGTGACTTCCATGGCGACACTAGGGCTCTCCCAGTTTGTTTTGGGCCCCACTCATGAAGCAGGCCACACACTGGATTTGGTGCTGGCATAGATGTGATCATGCTCCCCTCTGTGGAAGTGCCATGGTCTGAGAGCCGAGATTGACTTCCGGCTCCTCCCCTGCTTGGGTGGTGAGCCTATTTTGGCTCGCCCGCGAAGGCTGATGGATCCTGCTCCCCCTGGCGACTCATTAGATGACCTTGTCGAAGACTGGAATAACCGACTCTTGACGGCCATCGATGAGATCGCACCTAAGTGCCCTCTGTGACCCTGCCGAAACTGGACCCCCTGGTTTACTGAGGAGCTCTGGAAAATGAAGCAGGACCTCAGACGGCTAGAGCGAGTATGGCGGCGTGCTCGCGACGGAGCCTCAAGAACATCTTATAGGATGTTTATGAAAACCTATGAGATGGCAATGAAAGCTGCAAAGAAGTCTTACTTTTCAACTTTCACTGCATCCGCTAGCTCTCACCCAGCACAACTCTTTAGAATAATCAGGTCTCTAACAACCCTAGAGGAACAGCCAAATTTAAATACAGTGGAACCTCGACTTACGAATTTAATGCGTTCCGAAAGCACACTCGTAAGTCGAAAATTTCGTAAGTCGAAAAACGGCATTCCCATAGGAATGCATTGGAAACATAAGTCGAAAAATTCGTAAGAAAACCCTATGTAAACCTTCGTAAGTCGAGTAAACCCCATCTAAAACTTCGTAAGTCGAGTAAACCACATCTAAAATCCAAGCGGATTTCCTTTCGGAAGTCGAAAAATTCGTAGGCGCGCGGCCGCTTTTTCCCTTTCGTAAGTCGAAAAATACGTAAGTCGAGTACTTCGTAAGTCGAGGTTCCACTGTACGAATTTGACTCATAGCTGTGAGGCATTTGCGAGCTTTTAGGCGGAGAAAGTCTTGCTGCTCCGCCGGGACCTCCCTGCCAATTTGGATACAATAACAGAACTGGAGGCCCCTCAACTGTCCTCGGGTCCAGTCTTATCTTATCTTAAATATTCTCTGCCCACTTTCTCCACCCCACATCAGCACAGAATCTTCTGGGTCAAGAAAAAAACCCAACTTGTGCAACTTACAAATTATGCCAATCAAGTCGTTAAAACCCAAAAAGAACCAAGTGTCCTGCGGAATCAGATTTAGGGCCCACCAGCATTTGGTTTCCTCTAGTGGTTTGGTCACAAGGCCTCCAGGAAGCAGGGGAAGGAAAGCCACAGGCCTCCCTGTTGCAATTTCTCAGCATTTGGCATTCAGAAATATTGACTGCCTCTGAGCACAAAGGTTCTACCTAACGGTCTTGGGTCAACAACCGTTAATGGCAACCTATTTGCACTTAATTTGCTAACTGTGCATAACTCCTCCTTTTTTCCGTTAATGGGAAGGGGCACCTCTTGGATCAATGGAAATCATTCTTCCACTCAACCCTGCTTCCTGGATTCCACCAAACACAAGCCTTCACAGGATTTATGGCTAAAAGCTGGCTTTCTTAGAAATGTCCTCTGGATGCTGGACCCGGCACTAGACTCCAGGATTGTGAGGACCGTATTCGTGCATGCGCACAACTCTGCCTTATTTGAAAGTCCTGGGGTGAGATTCCTTCCTCCCTCCCTCCCTCCCTCCCTTCCGGGCCATGGTTCTTCTACCCCCCTGCCCTGTAAAGCCACCACATACCTGGGTGAACAATATTAATAATAATATTATAATAATTTATTATTTATACCACGCCCATCTGGCTGGGTTTCCCTAGCCACTCTGGGCGGCTTCCAATAGAATTTTAAAAACACAATAAAACATCAACCAATAATAATAATAATAATAATAATAATAATAATAAAAATAAATTATTTATACCCCACCCATCTGGCTGGGTTTCCCCAGCCACTCTGGGCGGCTCCCAACCAAATATTAAAAACACAATACAGCATTAAACACTAAAACTTCTCTAAACAGGGCTGCCTTCAGATGTCTTCTAAAAGTCAGATAGTTGTTTATTTCCTTAACATCTGATGGGAGGGCAGGGTGGGAGCCACTACCGAGAAGGCCCTCTGTCTGGTTCCCTGTAGCTTTGCTTCTCGCAGTGAGGGAACCACCAGAAGGCCGTCGGCGCTGGACCTCAGTGTCCGAGTAGATCGATGGGGGTGGAGACGCTCCTTCAGGTATACAGGACCGAGGCCGTTTAGGGCTTTCAAGGTCAGCACCAACATTTTGAATTGTGCTCGGAAACGTACTGGGAGCCAATGAAGCTCTTTCAGGACCGGTGTTATATGGTCTTGGTGGCCCTCCCATAAAACTCAAGGGGAAAACAAACAAATCACTCAGCCGTCTGCCTAGGCTCCAGCTTGAAGGAAAGGCTGGGGAGAAAGCACAAGAGGCCATTCTACTTACTTTAACAGTAGCGGCCAGTGGAGTAGGAGGAGTGATGCTGAGCAGCCGCATGGAGGCTTCCAGATGCTGCGGTGGAAGGAAGAAGTTGGGAACAACCATGGGGTCAGATCTGCAAGGCAGTGTTAAGGAAGAAACTCTGGAAGCAGGTTAGGACTCCTGCTGGCGTCGCACTGGAAGAAATTCCTCTGCAATCCCTACTGGGAAAGGGCAGAGGCTGCATAGTTCCTGCGTCTGCTGCTCTGGGTCTGTCGGTGCAAGGCGGCCACTTGGTGTGCATGTCCACAGCAATACCTTCTGCAAAAAAACTTTTTTGGGTGGGTAGGTGGAGAACAACCCTGAGGGTGGCCATTCTTGCACTGTGTGTGACTCTCATCTCAAGCAGACTGCTGGACAGAGTGGAGTCCCTGAGGCCTTGTACGTCTCCTTCCAGCAACTCCTGCAGCCAAGCTGGTGCCAAGTGTATCTGGCACCTCTTTGTAAGACTAAACTTCCTTTCTTGCCTGAAAGGCCAATGTATCTTCCCCCTAGGCACAGGAGCACTATGCCCCCAATTTTAGCAGACAGCAAGATGCTGCCTTGTAGCAGCTCAGGCTATTTGCCCATCTAGCCTAGTATAGTGGTACCTTGGTTCTGGGACGGCTTGGCTTCCAAACAAATAGGCTCCTGAACGCCGCAAACTCAGAAGTGTTCCGGTTTGCTAATGTTTTTTGGAAGCCGAACATCTGACACGACTTCCGATTGACTGCAGGAAGCTCCTGCAGCCAATCGGAAGCCGCGCCTTGGTTCTCGAATGCTTTCGGGAGTCGAACAGACTCCTGGGATGGATTAAGTTTGAGAACCAAGGTACCACTGTATTGTATAACTGTTGGTGTGTCCCCCCCACCCCCAGCCCAGGTCTTTTCCTTGTTGCCTGCTACCCCAAACTTTTTATGTCTGGAGGGGCAGGGGTTGAGTTTTGGGGGTTTCCACCTGCAAAGTGAGTGCTCTAGCAATGATCTCCCCCCCCCCCCACAATCGCATACATCACCACATACCAAACAAAAATACATACCAACAAACAACCATACAACAATCCATATCAACAAACAAGCAAATAAAATTCCTTACATAATCAAAGTTACTTATCTAACAATTCCATTCTAAAGAAAAATTTCAATATATATTATTATATTATTAATAGACTTCCCAAATACATCTCTCCATTAATCCAAATTGAAATCAAATAAAAATGAAAAAACAATTGTATGACACTGACATCAATATTTATATAATTATCTGTCCTGCATTTAGCTTCCTAATTTTTCCTATTCACCGTTCCATTTCCGAGTTTGACTAGGATTAATCTAATGCGATAACCGTGTTGGTGTTACACCGTTCTTTTAAGTAATACATAAAACTACTCCATTCCTCGATATATTTATCCCTCGGGTTTTCTTTGATCTTTTCTAGCAATGATCTAAAGCAGTGTTTCCCAACCAGTGTGCCTCCATATGTTTTGGGACTACAATTCCCATCATCCCTGACCACTGGTATTGCTAGCGAGGGATGATGGGAGTTGTAGTCCCAAAACATATGGAGGCACACTGGTTGGGAAACACTGATCTAAAGTGCCTCTCCAAACAGTTTTTTCTGGTGAAGACTTCTGTGCAACTCACTTTAAGCTGGGTCTTTACAAGCCAGGATTGTCTGCTGCCCAGATAGCATTTCTTCAGTATCTCAGGTTCTGTGTCTGAGATCATTTTAAATGGATATGAGGGTTGCTCTGCCACTGACCTATGGGCCCTTCATCTTGCGTACCCCTAGATTCAGAAACTGGCGTAGCAGGAAGAGCAAAAATGTGGCATCATCATCATCCCAATCTACACCCCCCCCCCAAAAAAATCAGCGTGGTAACAAAAATCTGCACCATCTTGACATTAGCTTCCTGTGAAGGCGAGTTATGGGAATCTTTAAGATCTTAGCAGTGAGAAGGCTTACTGTCGGGGAATCTTAAGGGTACTGGGGTGATGTCCTGGGGTTGCATGCACTAATCCCAATCCAAACAAAACAAAATAAAATAAAAAAATTCCTTCCAGTAGCACCTTAGAGACCAACTAAGTTTGTTCTAGGTATGAGTTTTCGTGTGCATGCACACTTCTTCAGATACCCAATCCCGTTACATCCTGCGGTCATTTGGCTGCAGGGGGCTATTTTATCACTTGCAAAGCTGAGGACACATGGGGCGCTGCTTCAACAAAACGTTAAAATTTAACTTACATAAGGTGGAAGAATCATCATATGTTACGCAACGCCTCCTCCCAGAGAACACAAAATAAAAACAGGTAAGTGGAACGGACAGGCGCCGCCACCCATAACGAACAATCACTGTACCTTGTTCTTGACTGATCACAGATGTAGCTTTTGCAAGGAGGCAAAGCAAGGTTAGCCAGCGACTTAAAGCGCAAGCTTCAACCGGGGCTTGTAGGGCAAATGCTACCTATGTTTAATGTTTGATGGATTATTGTATTTTAATATTTTGTTGGAAGCCGCCCAGAGTGGCTGGGGAAGCGGGGTATAAATAAATTATTATTATTATTATTATTATTATTATTATTATTATTATACCTAGATTCTGACCCCCGTCTAGTGTGGGGCAGAGGTTGTGGCCGGCCCTACCACCGAATTTTGCTCCATGAAACCTTTCCTGTATAGAAGCTGTGTCTGCCACAGCCTGTCCTGTTTTCTGCCTCCCCCAACCTGTTGCCAACCAGATGTCTTCAACTGGCTGGGGCTGATGGGAGGTGGCGCCCAAGACACCTGGAGGGCACAAAGTTGGTTTTTTTTTGGGGGAGGGGGGGGGGGAAGGCTGCATGTTAGCCCCCTCCTTTGGAAAAGCCACTTCTGCTCTTGGGTAACCCCATCAGGCTGCGTGGAATTGAGGGCCTTGGATGCGATCTGCCTGCTCACGCTGGCCACAGCAAAGCTGGACCAAGAGAAAGGAGATTGTTGTATTATTTATGCTCATTTTTTTTTTTTAACAAAGGATCATTATGAGAAGTTTTGAGTTCTTTTTCTGGATTAGTGTGGAATTTTTGTGTTAGGGATTTGATTAGTAGAAGTCTTGTTTTGCTGAGCTCGTATTCTATACGATTTGTATACGGTGTCTGTTCGAGAATGTTTGCCTAATAAAGGTTTTATTGATAAAGAAAGGAGGCCTTCCTGGGAATGTTTCACTGTTTATTTGAAGCCCGGCGGGGGGGGGGGGGGCTTGTTCAGTTAGCCAGGTGAAAAAGGATACAGGACTACACTGGGCTTCACAGACTTCTCTGCCTCCTCAGGTAAGTCTTCGGGGCTCTCGTCAGAGCAGCTTCCAGAATGCTGTTCAGCTCCCCCTGTTCCAAGGCAAGCGCCTTCGCTCAAACGCCTTCCTTCCTCACCTCGGGGGCCGCTCTCTAAGCCCAGCCTGCCCTCTCCCGTCTCTGGAGCATGGTGCTTAGCTGCTGCAGAGTCTCCACCACCGCCACATGGAATAAACGGTTCCCCTTCCGGTATCTTGCCCCCAATTTCCTGCGCTCTTCCCTCATCTGCCCTTGGCTCTTCTGCAGCCCCATCATCCTTTGTTTGGCTCACGGCTGAGATGGGAGCAGGCGGCAACGGCTCTTCCAGACTACCCTCGAGGTCCCGCCTCCCCACATGTCCGTCACCCTCGTCTTCTCTCAAGGGGCTGTTATTAGACCTGGCGCTGCTGGGCACTCTCTGAGGGTCGTCTTGGGTGATGCTGGACACGGGGCTGCTTCTGACGCTGCCTTCTTTCGGCGAATGTTCAGCAGTCCCCGCAAGCTGGGCGGTGCTCCTCGTGATCGCAGGTTCATGCTCTGGTTCAGAGACAAGGCTGGACCAAGGGCTGGTTCTGTCCGTCATGGTGGTGATTTCGTTCAGCGTTCTTGGTTCTATGACGTCCTCCTCGTACTCTTCCTCCTCCTCCTCCTCGTCCTCACTGTGAGACTGTGCAGCACCTTCGCCTTTCTGGGTAAAAGCAGGTAAGGGATGGCTGCTTTGGGAATTGCCTTGGCCAAGGAATTTGTACAGCATGCATGCCCCGTAAGGGGATTCGCCAAGAGGGAGCGGAGGCTCTTTGTCGACACAGGTCCTTGAAGGTTCGCTCCTCGGGTGGCCTCCGGGAACCTCAGCCCTGGCAGCATCTTCTGTCTTGTGAAGACCATCCTCGCCGAGGGAGACAGTAGCGCTTGAACACCGGCTGCCGTCCACACAGGCGCCCACAGATCCTTCGGCATTCTTCCCCATGTTGCTCTGCAGGTCTGTGGGAAGGAAAACAGATTCAGGGCGTTGCTAAAAACGAACAAACACCAAAGGGGGAAAAGGCCAGGGTTTCAGCATTCATGCATACCTGAAGGAGCATCTCCACCCCCATAGTTCTGCCCGGACACTGAGGTCCAGCGCCGAGGGCCTTCTGGTTGTTCCCTCGCTGCAAGAAGGGAGGTTACAGGGAACCAGGCAGAGGGCCTTCTCGGTAGTGGCACCCGCCCTATGGAACGCCCTCCCACCAGATGTCAAAGAGAAAAACAACTACCAGGTTTTTAGAAGACATCTGAAGGCAGCCCTGTTTAGGGAAGCTTTTAATGTTTAATAGAGTATTGTATTTTAATATTCTGTTGGAAACCGCCCAGAGTGGCTGGGGAAACCCAGCCAAATGGGCAGGGTATAAATAATAAATTATGATGATGATGCAGAGGTCAGTAATGCCACGGCTGTTTCTGCAGTGCTAAAGCACAAGGAATGGAGTAGAAGAACGATATTTGTGTAGTTGGGTGGTGCATCTGGCCCAGTACAGGTGTGATACAGGCTTCCTTGAAAGTTAGGAGCTGGGCTTGCGAATCGGGATCCAGCCTCAGAGATGCAGAGTACCTCCTACTCCCATTTTTTGACTAGAATTACATCACGGTTTACCTCTCCTAAATTTTGAGGAGCTGGAGCATGAGCTAGAGTTCATCCACCCTTAGTAGTGGAATGCACACACCCTGATTACAATTTCCGCAGAGCGACTCTTCTGGCAATGCCTCTCGATTAGAAAGTGGCAACTCCAGAGAAGGGAGTCTTGGACTACTCTTCCTAGAGAGGCCTGTCTGACAATTACTTTACCTTCTTTTTGACACCAGGATAATACTAAAAAGAAATGGACATATATCTCTATGCCTAAGACCATTAGCATTTTTTTTTACCCTCACTGGATATTATTTAAGGTCATTTACACTGGTACCTTGGGTTACAGACGCTTCAGGTTACAGACGCTTCAGGTTAAGAACTCCGCTAACCCAGAAATAGTACCTCGGGTTAAGAACTTTGCTTCAGGATGAGAACAGAAATCGCGCGGCGGCGGCGCGGCAGGCCCCATTAGCTAAAGTGGTACCTCAGGTTAAGAACAGTTTCAGGTTAAGAACGGACCTCCAGAACGAATTAAGTTCTTAACCCGAGGTACCACTGTATTTCAGTCTCTGCAGCTGATCTGTTTTTGAGCTGCTGTAGGAGAGCTGAGCTCTGTTGATGGGGTTAACCAGACAGGTGAAGTCCAAGACCTTCAAATCTTCACCCAGTACTGTTTCATTTTGCTTTCTATGTAAAAAAAAACCCTGATGCCCTTCATTTCAAGGGATTTTTTGTCTACCATTACCCCTCATATAGCAGGCTTTTCTTCCACATACACAGTTGAGAGGTATGAACCAACGAAGAACAAGTGTTATTAGGGCTCTGGAAGGGGGCTTTAATAAGACAAAAGTGGCAGTACTTTCACTAACTTTGTTTGTCTGTTTGTGTGTGTGTCTGTACACAGTGAGCCACAAAGGATTCTGTTTTATACACTGGTACCTTGCTTGTCGAACTTAATCTGGTCTGGGAGTCCGTTTGACTCCCGGAATGGTTCGAAAACCAAGGCACGGCTTCCGAATGGCTGCACCAGCTTCCAGTACTCGGAAGCCACGTCGAACGTTCAGCTTCCGGAAAACGTTCGCAAACCGGAAAACTCACTTCCGGGTTTGCGGCGTTTGGGAGCCACAACGTCCGAGTACCAAGGCGTTCGACAACCAAGGTATAAGTGTACCAGGTTGGCTCATTGGTGCACCTAGCTCAGAAATGTCTGCACTTACCGGCAGGGGCTTTCTAGGATGCAAAACAAGCATCCATTGAATTACAGCCCTCCCTGGATTGCATTAAGCCTATGAATAATGTATCAAGCGTCACCATCCAGTCAACACAAAACGCGTGACACTTAGTTCAATCCCTGCTTTTGTTGACTTGCTCCTGGGGAGCGAGAGGGAGGCCTATTTTTCACAATTGTGAACTCTGTGCCTTGCCTGATACTGGGCAGGCTGTGTCCAAAGAAAGAAGCCAGTCAAACCCTTTGCGTAAATATACTGAGCACAGAAAGGAAAAAACAAGATGTTGCAGGGAAAAGGAAATGAAGCACAGCACCACTCGTTTTCTGTAAAAGAGGAACACAAACTCTGGTTGCCTAGGAAATGGCCCTGCAATATTGTGTCACCTGAGCTGCGTCACAACTGAATGAGGAGGAGGAAAGTCTATTGTTTAGTTACTAAGTGAAGCCTCATTTTCTCTGAGCATGAGAAAATTGGCATCCATCCAGTTGAGGGCAAGATTAAAAGGAAAACAAAAAGGTCACTGGAAAAAGAAAGCGCTCAAAGAGAGATCTGGGGACAAGATGTGATGGCAACATGTTGTGGGAACAAAAGCAGAAAGCAGTAAGGGAAAGGGCATCAGGGTTGCTTGAGGCGTAACTTTGTTCCAACACAGGGGCTCATTCCTGAGTTGGAAAAAGCAGCGTGTGAAGCAGTCTTGAGAGAGGGCTTTAGAGAAGACCACTTAACTAAAAAAAAACAAGCCATCTCGCAATGATTGTGGAGGAGAAAGAAACAAGTGGAAAGGCGGAAAACGGGAGCAAAGAGTGTGGGGATCAAAGTGGTTGTAGCAAATGGCAAGGAAGGTTAAACTACTGAGCCTAGGGCTGGCCGATCAGAAGGTCGGTGGTTCGAATCCCCGCGACGGGGTGAGTTCCCGTTGCTCAATCCCTGCTCCTGCCAACCTAGCAGTTCGAAAGCACGTCAAAGTGCAAGTAGATAAATAGGTACCACTCTGGCGGGAAGGTAAACGGCATTTCTGTGTGCTGCTCTGGTTCGCCAGAAGCGGCTTAGCGAGATGAGCGCCACAACCTCAGAGTCGTCCACGACTGGACCTAATGGTCAGGGGTCCCTTTACCTTTAAGTGGATAAGGCAGGAAGATGGGGACAGGAGGAGCAGCTGTGTCATGCTTCCTGTTCCCCATGTGCTCTTCTATTTCATTTGAAACCAACATTGCGCAGCACCCTGCCCTCCATGACCAGGTGCCCCATAAATTTTCATTGGGCCCAGCAGAGCTTCACCCTGCACAGATTCATCTATCAATGCACTCCTTTGCCCTCCCTGTCTCTGTCCCTCCTCTGAGCCTTCTGCCAGGCTTCTCCATTTGCCTGAAGTGGTCTTCTCCTTCAGAAGGTCATAACCACAGCCCAAAATATTATTGGTCATCCTCTCCCATCTCTGGAAGAACTATACAGTTCCCGTTGCCTTAAAAAGGTTAACAATATTTTAAAGGATCCATCTCATCCAGGATATAGTCTCTTTGCACCACTGCCTTCGGGTAGAAGATATAGAACAATTAGATCAAGAACAAATAGATTGAAGAACAGTTTCTACCCAAGAGCTATAACCATCTTAAATGCTGTAACCAGATAATATGACCTTGGAGAGCTGTGATGGGTGTATGTGTGGGGGTGTATGTGTGGCTTTTTTTGGTGTGTGTATGTTTTGTGCTGTTTTTTGTTTTGTTTTTTCTTTCTTTCTGTTTTTTGCAGGATGGCATGCAATTTCGTTGCACTTGTATAGCGTTGTGCTTGTACTTGTGCAATGACAATAAATTATCTTCTCTTCTCTTCTCCTCTCTGCCTGTCAAGCTGCATCCTCCCCTCCTCCCGTACCAACCCATTCTGAGGAGCGTTGGCTTAATGGCTCTGAGAAAGGGCGCTCCCATCACTGCCACCCCCCCCCAACCCCCAATTCCAACATCTCACCAGCAATCAGGCTGCTGACTTGAGAAACCAGGTGACTGGATTTCTCCAGCAATTGGCGTCCTTCCGAGTCTGCCACCATGGAGGCAGGGCTTTGCTGACTGTCACCCAGGTCATCCGTGTTTCTCCGTGGAGAACCCAAGTCGGGAGGAGGTTTGGTGAGCTTTTGGCCAAAGTACCTCTGAATCTCATCCAGCTCCCTCAGGTTTTTTCTGGAAGGGAAGAGAAGTCAGAGAGGAAGCAGAGCCCTATCATATAAAGGCCTTATGTGCAGCAATGGATAAGCAGGGGTAGGTCAAAATCCATTTTATTTTCCACTTCCTTAGCGAACCCTTTTGCCCGTGGGTCTCAGTTCTAGTTAGGTCTCAACAGGGCTATGTCCCAGAACCCTTTTGCAATGCCAGGAATTAGCTCTGGGGCCCCTGGATTCAAAGCAGAGTGCCACCTGCCTTCTCCTTGCCACTGAACAACCACAGTCAGCTGAAGGGAGATCTGGGGTCAGAGACATGAGGCCCCTGGATATCAGACAGTGGAGAAAGGCTGCAGAAAGGGTGCTGTCAGGGAACCCTCGGAGGGCAGCAGAAAACCCGGCGACGTGACGCTAGGGCTCTCCGAGGGTGAAGGTTCCCAACACCGCAGAAGCGAGGGGAAGACTTCCTGTGGGAGTGACGAGGGGAAAGGGAGCTGTGGGATGTTTCAGGTCCTGAACACCTACAGAGGGGAACAGGGATGGAGGAAACCACCGCAGTTCCGTCGCCCCAATTGCGTAGAGGGAGGAAACGCAAAGAGGGAAGGAGGGGACTCAGGGTGCCGAAGTTCTTTTGCTGGGGGTACTCCAGAAGAGCGACACTTCTGGGATCTGAGAGTGACACGGACGGTCACTGATTTCAGAGCTCTGCACTGTATATACTTGTAAAACAAATCGTTGTAAATATATGGAAAGGGAGTCGAGACTCGTTACTTGTGAGAAGCCACAACAGAACTCTTACAGGTGCCCTCTTTGTGGGCTCCTGTAGAGGTATCTTCTTGACCACTGTGGGAAGCAGAAGGCTGGGACTAGACATGCTTTTGGCCTGATCCAGCTGCAGGCACTCCTGATGTGGAATTCAAAAGCACCAACTTTCAGCAACAGAGGAGAGCTCCATCAATGACCATCTCACCTGCAACCCGGGGACATCCTAAGCTCCTCCTCTCCACTCTGCAAGCCTGCAAAGCATCTTGCTGAGATTTGGTGCGGAGGGGTTTTTTTGGGAAGAGGTAGCATATTTTTTTCTAACAGAGCTCCTGCTGACACAGAGCGTTTTGGCGTCCTGCCACCTGCAACGTGGCTTTACCTGAGAGTTCTGAGAAGGGAAGTGCGTGAGGAATGGGAAAGGGAATCCAGCCTTCCTAACTGGCACGTGCTGCTTTCTGCCTGCTGCAGCGACTCGTGGAATCGGCGGATGTTCTTCACATGCTCTTCGTGACGGGGCATCCAGGACCCCAAGGACCCAGGCCTGCTAAAGGAAGGAACACTGTTAGTGATTCTCTTCCTTCACTCTTGCTCAAGGGACAGTGACATCTTTCTCCCCGTTTCTGAAGATTCAAACACCTTACGCACAAAATCACAGCCCGGTACACCTCACTAGTTTATCTGGAAAAAACATCCCCCTGATTCCATGCTCAAAATCATTAAGGATCCCCTTCACTTAGAGAGGCCTCCTTTGACAGCATGTGGATGTCAACACAGGGCTGAACACAGGCAGATCTTTCAGCCTTTCCTTATCAGATCTCTGACTTCTCCTTGTGGTTCTCCTTTGGCCCCTGCCCAGTTTGCTAGTTATTCTTTTGGAACATGGTACACAGGAGCTAACCTTGCTGTTCGAAGTGGGTGCAAAGGTAAATACAGTGGTACCTTGGTTCTCGAACTTAAATCTGTTCCGGGAGTCCATTTGACTTCCAAAAGCGTGCAAAAACCAAGGCGTGGCTTCCGATTAGCTGCAGGAGCTTCCTGTACTCAAGCGGAAGCCACGCCGGATGTTTGGCTTCCAAAAAACATTCGCAAACCGGAACACTTACTTCCGGGTTTGCGGCACTCGGGAGCCGATTTGTTCGTCAACCAAGCCGTTCGAGAACCAAGGTACCACCGTAACTATTTGAGGTTTTTTAAGAAAAAAAATTGGGGCAGCATCCCTCCAGCACTGAAGACGTGTAGTGCGCAGTCCACAAAACACTAAATAAAATATGTCTAGCTAAACATACAGTATTGGCACTGAGGGGTTGGCGAATAGTTGTGTTCTCAAACAGCAGTGATGTTACAGGTGCTCTCCAACAGGTTCCCGTGGAGCACATGGAAGAGCCATAAATATGCTGAAGGCTGGTGGGAGGCAACCAAATAGTGATGTTTGAGTGCTTTGGGAAGTGTGGCAGCCGCACCGTGGAAGGTATTCTTGGCAAATAATATCTGGAACAAGTACATAGTTACTTCATAGCCCCCTCTCGTTTTTTTGGGGGGGGCATGTCATTTGCCCCCCATGTTCTTCTCACCTCTCCAGACTGGTGGCATCAGTGCCCATCAATGGGGACTTCAGATGTTCGTTGGTGCCTCTTGTGGAGAAGCTGGGGGATGCAGTGTGCAAGTCCTGCGCTTGGAGGGCAAAAGAGCTGGTGGTTGGAATCTGCAACACAACAGAGAGGGAAACTGGAAGGAAGAAATCTCTCCTGGGCTGAGCCAACATGCAGCTGCAGTTGCTCTGGAAGCCACAATTTCATTGGAATAAAAGCTTCCCCTCTGGCTTCCCTTCACAGAATGAATGAATGAATGAATGAATGAATGAATGAATGAATAAGCCAGAACATCAAAGGGGGTTGTAGATAAAACTACCACAGGCCTCTTGGGTTAGATTTTTTAATTTGTTCATCATATTTGCCCAACGCTTGTGTCAAGTTACTGTGAGAAAGGCCCTGTTTTATTTCTGACAGCTGCACCCCACGACCCCCTAAACAGCCAATATGGAATATTTGCAGTAATTCTGTCAGTCCAGAAGTCAGAAACCTGAGAAACTGGGAAATGGACATACTGATGATCCTGAAGCTTTGGACTGGCTTCTTGCCTGTCTTTCTTCTTTGAGAGGAGTTATATTTTCAAGGGGGGAAACGGCGACTTTGATCTGCCCCTGACACTGTCCGCTGAAGTCTGTGATGTTGTACCAGCCACAGACTAACTGGAAGCCGGAAAGGAGCGGGGAGAGATCCACAGAGGCAAATCCTATCACCCGTTCGACATCTGTAGGGAAAGCAGGGCGGAAAGTATACAGGCGTCAGCCAGGAAAACGTGGCCAAAATTCACACCTAACTAGCTACAGTATACCTTCTTGTTCTCAGAGCGGCCAACCAGGTGTGTCTGGGAAGCTCACACGGGGAACATGAGTGCAGTCACACTCTTCTCTGACGCTAGAGGTTAAGTACACAGCCATCATGACCAGGAGCCATTAACGACTTTGAATTCCTCCATGAATTTGTCTAACCTGCTTTTAAAGCCATCCAAGTTGGTGGCCAACACTGCGTCTTTAGTCGAAACAAAATAAAAAAATTCCTTCTAGTAGCACCTTAGAGACCAACTAAGTTTGTTCTTGGTATGAGCTTTCGTGTGCATGCACACGTCTTCAGATACACTGAAACAGAAGTCACCAGACCCTTATATATAGTGAGAGGGTGGGAGGGGTATTACTCAGAAGGGTGGTGGGATTCTTATCTCATTATACATGACAAAGCTATTTTTAGACATCTCACCCCTTGCTTTTTCCTGCAAGACCAATTGCAGTCGTTAACAGGCGTCAACGGGTTTATTTATTTATTTTTAAATAAAAATAAAAAATAAACCTGTTGACGACTGTTAACGACTGTAATTGGTCTTGCAGGAAAAAAGCAAGGGGTGAGATGTCTAAAAATAGCTTTGTCATGTATAATGAGATAAGAATCCCACCACCCTTCTGAGTGGTTTACCTTACCTATCAGCTAATCACCCATTCCCACCACCCTTCTGAGTAATACCCCTCCCCACCCTCTCACTATATATCTAAGGGTCTGGTGACTTCTGTTTCAGTGTATCTGAAGAAGTGTGCATGCACACGAAAGCTCATACCAAGAACAAACTTAGTTGGTCTCCAAGGTGCTACTGGAAGAATTTTTTTTTTATTTTGTTTCGACTACGGCAGACCAACACGGCTACCTACCTGTAACTGGAACTGCGTCTTTAGGTCGCAAATTCCAATATTAGTTATGCACTGTGCAAAGAAAGTCTTCCTGAATCTTCCACCACTGATCTTCATTTGATGCCCCCGGGCTCCAGCATAATGCGAGCGGGAGAAAATACCTCTATCCACTTTTATCTACAACATGTATGATTTCATGCACCTCTATCATGTTCTCTCCTCCCCCCCTCCCCCAATATCTCACGTTTTCCCTAAGCTAAAAAGCATTTTGCAGAGTCGCCCACAGCCTTAAGCACACACTCCCTGCGGAGGAAGGCATTCCGAGTGAAATCTTCCTGTGTGGAATTTGCCCAGCGTTCTGCCTCTGGCTGTGGCATTCCTTCATATCCCAGAGGAAAAGCACAACATCACCACCCCATGATCCCGAGCCTTGCTGCTGGCGTTGGGGGAAACACACTTCTAAAATACCTGGATAAAAAGGGTGAATAAATATATCCAACATAATCATCTCTTGGGTGGGAAAGACTTTGGAAAAGAAATCACCTGAGTGCCCCCATGCGGAGAAGGAAACAAACAGGCTCCAAGGCTGTCTAAATGCAGCCCCCAAATTTGGGCTGTTTGTATACTGTACGTTCTTCTATCACTGCCCATTGTCAGCTGGCTTTCAAGGACATTGAAAGGAGACTTGCTGCAGTTTTCCTTTGAAACAATCTGTCTGTTTTTTTCCCTTCCCTGCACAGATGCCGGTGCAAACAAGCAACAGCCATTCCTTCTGGCAAACACAAAAGTAACCATTGTTTGGATTATCTCCTGCAAGCGGATTTTGGAGCATTCTGGAGCAAAGCCCCGAGGGAGTTCAAATTCTTTTCTCGAAGCGTACAGACCTGCATGCATTTGCCAGACCCCAGTATCTGAGATGAGGTAGAACCTGAGATTGTTGGGACAGGGAGAACCTGGCAAGAGCAGCACACATTAAGGCTGCGGAAAAAGGGTAGAGAGCCATGAAGGAAATAAGAGGACCCTGCCTCATGAATACCAAGGGGCATTTGGAGTCACTGGCTTAAGAACTAGAAACTTGATTTGGCTTTGTTTTATTTAATCCAAACTTGGCGGGGAGTGACTGATTAAAATCCCTGCATGCCTATCTCTTGAATGACAGTTGTGGCCAGGAGTGCATTGCCTAACTTAGGCTGGTGGGCCAATCTATATATATAAAATCGTTCAGTTGGATGTTTGTTAACGACCGCCTTTCTCCGTAACCCCTTGATTGATTCCGTTCAAATTTGGACACAACGTTCCATGGCCAAATGGGAGTGATCATATGTGCTTCCATTGCACAAATACCACACCTTTCCCAGGTAAAAATGTGATTTTGTGCAAAAAAATATAGCGCCCTCCAGTGGACGTTAAACAGTACAGCACAACACACCCGTTTCCGACCCCTCCTCCTCCTTTCCCAACGTCACTACCACCATCCAATCAACAGACAGACCGCCCACAAACTGCCTCTGCCGGCGGGTATACAGCCACGCTGGGCGGAATCGCCATTTTCGTGGTTTAGCCAAAAACGGGAGGGGCAAATGGAGAACATGTAGACTGAACTTCAATGAAATAAAGTGTAAGTAAGGATACCCTTTCTCTTTCATACTGTATCTTACATTTCCATTTCACCAAATCAGCCACAGCAAGGCGTGGCCGGGTCAACTAGTTCCTGATAAGGGCAGACCTGACCAGAGTGACACATGCCTTCCTTGCATCTACCTTTGAAGAGTCTGTGGAAGGAGCAACTAGTCCTGAATGCAGCAGTGAGGATCCTATCACTCCTGTCCCGATACCTACAGTATTTGCTTCTGGGCACAATGCAAAGCATCTAATAGGTGTGTCTTCTGGATGCATGCAGCACTTCCTTCCTACTTAGAACACATACATGAAAACGGACTCCCAAGTTACGTCCAAGCCCTTTCCCATTAGTTTACTTGGAAAGAGCTCATCACGTTTCCGAGCACAATTCAAAGTGTTGGTGCTGACCTTTAAAGCCCTAAACGGCCTCGGTCCTGTATTCCTGAAGGAGCGTCTCCACCCCCACTGTTCTTCCCGGACACTGAGATCCAGCGCCGAGGGCCTTCTGGCGGTCCCCTCACTGCGAGAAGCAAAGCTACAGGGAACCAGGCAGAGGGCCTTCTTGGTGGTGGCGCCCGCCCTGTGGAACGCCCTCCCAGCAGAGGTCAAAGAGATAAACAACTATCTGACATTCAGAAAATACCTCAAGGCAGCCCTGTTTAGGGAAGTTTTTAACCTGTGATATTTTAATGTATTTTAATATCTGTTGGAGGCCGCCCAGAGTGGCTGGGGGGACCTGGCCAGATGGGCGGGGTACAAATAATAATAATATATTATTATTATTATTATTATTATTATTATTATTATTATTATTATTATTATCAGTCCACACAAGTGAAATGAAAAGGCTTCCTGGTCCTCAGCTGCATAAGGCGCTTTATTAAGGGTTTCCCCTTGGTATAGAGCTTGGGGGTTATACGGTAACTGCATTTGGAGAATAATACCTGCTTTGTGCCACACTTTAAAGACCAGAGTTTGCTGAGGATCCAACAGAAGTTCTTTGGAGAGTCTGTCAAGAAGGAAAAAAAGTCAGAAATGCGCCTTGATCATGGTTGGATGAAACATTGCTGAAATTCAAGTTACATGTCATATGGAAAACTCCCTGAGGAATGAGAACGTAGGAACTTAGCAAGCTGCCCGATACTGAGACAGACCATTGGCCCAGCTTGTCCAGTGCTGCCTACCCTGACTGGCAGCCATTCTCCAGGGTTTCAGGCATGAGTCTCTCGCAGCCCGGCATGGAGATGCTAGGGATTGGAGCTGGGACCTTCCGCAGGCAAGGCAGCTGCTGCTCTAACCACTGAGCTATAGCTATAATACATATGGGGGTCTGTGTGAATAGGTAGGCATGGGTGGCAGCAGCAGGGCCCATGCGCCTGAAAACTGGTGTGTACATTTTGACACTTCTGACTTTTGCTTATAAGGTAAAGGTAAAGGTAAAGGACCCCTGGACAGTTAAGTCCAGTCAAAGGCAGCTATGGGATTGTGGCGCTCATCTCGCTTTCAGGCCAAGGGAGCCGGCGTTTGTCCACAGACAGCTTTCTGGGTCATGTGGCCAGCAGGACTAAATCGCTTCTGGCGCAATGGGACACCGTGACGGAAACCAGAGCGCACGGAAATGCCGTTTACCTTCCCGCCGGAGCGGTACCTATTTATCTACTTGCACTGGTGTGCTTTCGAACTGCTAGGTGGGCAGGAGCTGGTACAGCGCAACAGGAGCTCACTCTGTCGTGGAGATTCAAACTGCTGACCTTCCGATTGGCAAGCCCAAGAGGCTCAGTGGTTTAGACCACAGCTCCACCTGCGTCCCCTTATAACCCCTTAATCCTCATCCTTGAGCAAAACTAAACCTAACTTATTCTACCTCCCTCCCTATTATTGTCATAGCTGCGGAAAGATTTAGATTGCAAGTTCTTTGGGACAAAAGATTATCTTCTTGCTGTTACTCTCTAAAGCACCATTCTGTTGGGTGGTGCTATATAAATACTACTGCTCATAATTGGTACCTGCAGTGTATTTTCGCCTCCTAGCAGGAGTGCTCTTGTTCAGGGCTTATTAATTTCCTAAAACTTACGTACTGCTTGATTGTAAGCACACAAACAAACAAAAAACCCCAAATGCGTAACATGCATTTCTGTTGCTTTGACTGGAGATATCCTTCCCTGTGTAGGAAGCCTGCTATTCCAACTGACTGACTGCTTGGCAGATTGTCAGGTTCTCTTATCGGTTGTTCAATAGAAATGCCAAGCCATTTGTCTTTAAGTCTTTTTATTCAGTGCCAAGCTATTTACAGTGCAGAGCTTAGTCTTATCATGTCTGCTCAGTCACTAGCAGAATCCGGAAGTGCCTCCCTCCTGTTTTGGCGCCAACACCAAAGCTTCGGCATCCTAAATTGCCGCCTTCTCCTCCTATGTGATATATGTGCCGGAACTGACGCTTACCCCTCCGAGCGAGTCTGCTGGGTGGTGCCAGGTCTCCCACTATCTCCCTGGACAACTGGCACTCCCTGGCTCCCAGCCACTAACTGCTCCTCTCCTGAGACGGGACTGCCAGATTCACTCGAAGATGAATCTGTTGTTAACACCGGTTGTGGCTCTCTATAAACACTCAGAGCTGGACTGGCAGGGTCTGGCAGATCCCTGACACAGATGATGGGACTTTTGAGATTCCCATCCATTAAAGGGTAACATCGCATACCTGGTCTGCTGCTGAAAGTCCCAAACAGGCGAGTCGGAATTTTCAACTATTTCTGTGGCAACGGGATTATCGGCATCGGCAGCGACAAAGGACACATAGCTACTGGGTGCCCCGACCCCACGTTCAGTGAGAGGACTCCCTGAAAGATAAGTTGGGCAGATGCTGGTTTGGTCTGCAGTTATGAGAACGGAGGAAACTTCGGGAGGGGCCACGGAATGCAGGCTCTCCCCAGAAGAGCCACAATCCATGAGGCCAAAGGAAAGGGCACTTCCATATGGTTCTGGGGGGAATGACTCCATGATCCCGGGTTCCTGTGAGCCTGCCAGGCAGGCAAGCACAGCCTTGCAACTGGCAATGCAAACGAGAACCAGGAGGCTGAGGGCACCTGTTAGGTTTCTATGGTGGTTTCTCATGAGTAATGAGGCAAGACTCCATCGCTGCTATTTACAACTTTAATAGTGCAAGTATATACAGTGCAGAGCTTCAAAATCCACGACCGCCTTAGTCAGTCTCAGATCCAACAAAAGAACTTCGGCACCCCAAGTCTTCTCCTTCCCTCTTTGCATTTCACTCCTCTACGCAATTGGGGCGACGGGACTGGGGTGGGCTCCTCTGCCCCTGCATGACTGGATGAGTGCTGGGGCTCCGTAACATCCCCAAGCCCTCTCCCCGCTGGGCATTCCTGATCTCTCTCCTCCCTGCTGGATTTGTATTATGGGCCTATGGCCGTGAAATAAATGATCTGATCTGATCTGATCTCCCTGCTGGAGGACGTCCTGCTTTCCCCGCTGGAGGTGGTGCTGCTGCCTCCGTGGCGCTGGGGCTCTCTGTACCCTGACAGACCCTGCACCGCTCCACTGGGAACTGACTGTTCCCTGGCAGCACCAAAGCCCCATTGCTCACATGCTCATGCACAGGCCTGTTTGGACAAGAAGCAATCTTGGGAGAAGCAGGCCGCTACCCAGCTTGGCTTGGCGGCAGCTGGACTGGTGAATGGCAGTAGCCACCTGGACCATATAACACCGGTCTTAAAGGATCTTCACTGGCTCCCAGTACATTTCCAAGCACAGTTCAAAGTGTTGGCGCTGACCTTTGAAGCCCTAAACGGACTTGGCCCAGGAGACCTGAAGGAGACCCCTTCACTCAGCCCAGACTCTGAGGTCCTCCTCCGAGGGTCTTTTGCTGATTCTCTCACTGTGAGATGCGAAGTTACAGGGAACCAGGCAGAGGGCCTTCTTAGTGGTGGTGCCCTCCCTGTACAATGCCCTCCTTTCAGAAGTCAAGCAGATAAAGCATTACAGAAGACATCTGAAGGCAGCCCTGTATCGGGAGGTTTTTAATGCTTGATGTTTTTATTATGTTTTTAGATATGCCGTAAGCTGCCCAGAGGGACTGGGGAAATCAGCCAGATGGGCGGGGTATAAATAAATGATGATGATGATGATGATGATGAATGTTCTGGGAGATAGGTCTTTATAAGGCCCACTGTCTTACAGCAAGGGGAAAATGCAGGGGGAAAGTGTAACTGTGAAACTTGATTCCTGCTGGATCCTCAGACACAGGCAGTGCCAGGCATGCCAATGCCCCAAACTGCCTGCAGCACAAAGTGCCAAAGACATCTCTGATACAGGAGCTGAACTGGTTTTGCTTAATTTTTGAAGAATCTTTTTTTAAAAAAAAATATAGAATTTGCTGAACATTTAGAAACGCTTGCAATATAATACACAAGACAGGCCTGTAAAGGTAAAGGGACCCCTGACCGTTAGGTCCAGTCGCGGACGACTCTGGGGTTGCGGCGCTCATTTCGCTTTATTGGCCGAGGGAGCCGGCGTACAGCTTCCGGGTCATGTGCCCAGCATGACTAAGCCGCTTCTGGAGAACCAGAGCAGCGCACAGAAACGCCGTTTACCTTCCCGCCGGAGCGGTACCTATTTATCTACTTGCACTTTGACGTGCTTTTGAACTGCTAGGTTGGCAGGAGCTGGGACAGATAAACGGGAGCTCACCCCGTCGCGGGGATTCGAACCGCTGACCTTCTGATCAGCAAGCCCTAGGCTCTGTGGTTTAACCCACAGCGCGACAGGCCTTTAGGAACTGCCAAAGAGAGACCGAGGGTTCTTTGGTGCAAGAGAACTGACGAATAAAAGGCTCCTCCCCCTGATTACTATAATCTCTTTCATGGCTGGAGCAGGACTAGAGCTTACCAGCCCCCCAACCTGGGACTGTTTATCTCAAAAAACATGGGAAGAAGCCTGTGAGAATAGAGATCAGCTAATCATTTAATTGGCTTGACCTAGTTTGTTCCGCACAAAGTCGCTGGTGTGCATCCGCAGAACAACAAGGTCGCCCTCTGGGAAGCGCCTCAATGCCGTTTCAGAGACAGAAACAATGTGAAACATGAATCCCAGAAAACCTTCCTGGGAAGATGGTGATGCGGAGCCCAAGGCTGGCCAAATCAAGATCAGGACAAAGGGCATGTTGATGGCAGTTCTTTTGAACAGCAAATTCCCTTCCAGAACACTTCCGCCCAAACTCCTGTTACCGATATCATTTTGGAGTTTTGCAGTACTTTATGATTATCATAAAAGTATAACAACCTCTGTCTAAAAGGGCTGGACATATAATGCAAGAATTCCATTACGATTACAAGTGTTTAACATGCAACCATAATTAATTTGCTTGCTTATTTATTTATCCCCCTGCCCTCCAAGCTATTCACCCAAAAATCCTTTCTGAAGCAGTTTTTTTTTATAAGATCAATAACATCAGCAGCAAACACTGAGCTCCTGCTTACAACCTTAGAAGCTAAAAGGACACTAACAGAAGGAAAAACCATTATTTCACACAGAACTTCCTCCTTAATGAAGACTTATTACAGCGTGAATTATTTCCCGGGAGCAGACTGCAACTTTTCATTTAAAAAATGCAAAAAATGCACACACTGGCAACAGTTCTTAGGATGAACTGGAGCTGTGCAAGGAAATGGATGTGCTCATGTAACAGATTAGTTGTTTATGCTGTTTCCAATGTTTAATTGTCAAGTCACTCTGATAATGGGTGGAATTCAACTAATGTGTCCCGTAAGCAGAAGCACAGCGTAGGGACGGCCACGTGTGCAGTGGGGCGGCTCCCCTCCCCTCCCTCTGACACTGACTCGGGGCGGGATAAACTCTGGAACAATGCAGGGAGAGGAGAGGGGAATCATTTCGTCTGGAAAACTGAAATGTTCGCCCTGACAAAACAATCACCTTGTCATGGCGTTGAATTCCTCCCGGTGTTTTTAAGGGTGAATATAAACCCTTAAACATAAATATAAACAGCGGGTGGTGCTGTGGGTTAAACCAGAGCCTAGGGCTTGCCGATCAGAAGGTCGGCGGTTCAAATCCCTGCGACAGGGTGAGCTTCCCGTTGCTTGGTCCCTGCTCCTGCCAACCTAGCAGTTCGAAAGCATGTCAAAGTGCAAGTAGATAAATAGGTACCGCTGCAGCGGGAAGGTAAACGGTGTTTTCGTGCGCTGCTCTGGTTCACCAGAAGCGGCTTAGTCATGCTGGCCACATGACCTGGAAGCTGTACGCCGGCTCCCTCAGCCGGTAAAGCGAGATGAGCGCTGCAACCCCAGAGTCGGTCACGCCTGGACCTAATGGTCAGGGGTCCCTTTACCTTTTTTATAAACCCAAGCAAACAAGTAACAACAGAACACCATCTTTATGTCCCATTTGTGGGATTTCAACCTAGACCTCAGGGTGCCCAGAATTTTACTCACCTTTTAAGCTCAAGTGCATGGCCCTTTCCACAAGGATGCTGACGGCAAATGTCTGCTTGTGACCCACTGTGTGGGGAGACTCCTCGGATGGTTTCTCGCTGAGGGTTTCCACAACAACGGAGGTCTGATCGGGTTTCAAATCTTGCTCAGGCTCCTTCCTTTCCTCGTTGTCACTGATGCCGCTGCTGCCATCTTCAGAAACATCAGGTCTGGAGGGGCTTTTGGGAGCCACCACAATGTGGACTCGCACGGCGGCTCCCAACAAGTTTGAAGAATTGCGCCGGAACAAGGGGAAGACACCTGCAACGATGGGAGAAGGCACATTTCAAGAAGCAGAAGAGAGGCTGGGGGCCTAGTGTCTGGTTCTGTAATCTCCTTTGAGATCTTGCTGGTATTAAGAAAAAACCTTTTAATTCATTCATTTGTTGCCTCCCACTCCTGGGCAGTTTGGGCAGTTTCCCTTTCCACCTAGGCTGGAGTCAAGTGATCGGAACTATGTGACTCTGAACATGGGAAGTTACTTCCTGTGTCTCCTGGACAGGGCTAGACCTCTCCTCCAAAGAAATTGCCCCCATACTTTTCAAAAGCCGCCTGTAGTGGCAGCCACCACCACATCTGTTGGTAGCAAACTCCATATGGTAAGTGGGCGTTGTATAAATATGCCAATAGGGGCACGGCTGTTAGAATCTTTGCTTGGTGATGCAAAGACTATGGGTTGGATGGCAATTGATGGATTGAGCCCCAAAGTTGCCCAACGTTTTTAAAGCTGCTAGTGAACATACCACTAACTGTCCTTTTCCCCCTTGAGCTCTGCCCGAGCGCGGCAAGGTCCACGTAGGCCGACCCAATCAGTCGATCGGTATCCAGGGGCCTCTCGGCGTTGCTCTCATTCCCATAGGCTCGCCACGCCTGGATCTCCAGCCTCTCCTCCTTGAAGTACCACAGTAAGGCTTGGCTCAACGGAAGATCCATTTCTTTGCTTTTCTTGAAGCTCACGGTCACGTGCTTCTGGTCTTCGGCTAACTTGGGCCTCCTAAGAGACGTCCACGTGGCTTCTTGGTCATACAGCTTATAGCGGAGGTAGCAATGGACGCTTTTGTTTAAGTGCGTCTCTCCTGCAAGTAACACACACTGCACTGGTAGCCACAGCCGAGGGATGGAAATGGCCATGGCTGCAGCGTTTTGAGTAGGCTGGCATTCGCTCTCACTGTCGTCCTGCAGGCGCTCAGCGCTGGCCTCCTTCAAATCCCAGCCTAAAAGTTTAGCCGCATCCAGGACACGCTGCCGGTCCCCAGGATGGGCAAAGGTGACAGAAAGCTCCAGGCCTCCAACTATGGTTTGCAGGATGTTTGCACAGTGAGCAGGCACCAGATCCTCTGGCAGAGCTATTGGGAACCAGCCGCGAATACCTTTCACAGAGCACACAAAAAGAGTGTCATTATCACCTTTCAATGGAAAGTGGGGGTGGGGGAGCAGAACATTTTCATTTACTGAGCACCTCCCTATCGGAAAGCGATTCTTGTTATGTACACCAAAGGTAACATAGGTATCTTTTACCTGATCTTCTGTTCAACAGGTCTCTGGTTGGAATCTTGGCAGTTCCCAGGAGGTAATCCCGCGAAGCCTGGGTTTTTGTTCCATATGGCGCTGTAAGATCAAAACGAAGGACAAAGCATAAATATGAAATAAATAAAAAATCATGGTTCATCCATCCAGAATGTATTCAAAACGGCCGAGTGTAGAAAAGGTGCAATAGAAAAGCAATCCTCGCACTACTAGCAATTGCCTTATTTTAGGATGGATTTATAAGATCAGATCTGTGTGGGCAAAAATTGTCCTTCCTACAGCTGGGAGTTCTTTGAATCCTCTTTCACGTGGTTTCCTGTCTTTCCTCTCCTGCATACATAGTTGCTTAGGGACACAGGTGGCACTGTGGTCTAAACCGCTGTGGTCGGCGGTTCAAATTTGTGCGTTGGGGTAAGCTCCCATTGCTCAAACCTAGCAGTTTGAAAGCATCCCAGTGCTAGTAGATAAACAGGTACCACTGCGGTGGGAAGGTAAACGGTGTATCCATGCGCTCTGGCTTCCGCCACGGTGTTCCATTGCACCAGAAGCGGTTTAGTCCTGCTGGCCACATGATCCAGAAAGCTGTCTGTGGACAAACGCCGTCTCCCTCGGCCTGAAGTGAGATGAGCGCCGCAACTCCATAGTCCCCTTTGACTGGACTTAACCATCCAGGGGTCCTTTACCTTTTGCCTTTACCCGACATCGTTGCTTATTTATGTGAAATGATTTCAGTTGTTATCCCTTGGAACTGGGTATGTTTGCCGCAGTTAACTGTGGGGCAATTCTCTATGCCCAGTGGTTGACTGTTCTATGAAGGGTAATTCCCTGTTCTGTCACTGGGTGCTAATCTACCACTGCTTCCTCATTCTTGGTGTACAAAGCCTAATGACTGGCAACCTAGTCAGATGGGTGGCATATAAATAATACAACAAACAAACAAACACAACAACAACAACAACAACAACACCATCACCACCACAACCATCATGGCCTCCGTTTCATCAGAACACAAACTCAAAAGCATGAAAGCAAGGAGCTCAAGTGATTTAGTCTAGGAAGGCTACATACAAATCCAGGAAATGGATCACATATTGATCCCTTTGTAATGGAAATTGAGGGGCCCCAGTAAATGGACTGTTTGCTGGCTATAAGCTCAAAGGCAATCACTGGACTGGTCCCAAAGGCTGCCAGCTGCTGTGTTGTGCTTTGAAAAATACAGTAGAATATAGCAGCTGGGTGGCTAGAAAGAGCTGGTGCTTGCTGCCAGAGCCCCATCTAAGCCCTTGCTGTGCCAGTCCTGGAAATGTCTCTTGCACAAATTTGATGGATGCTGTGCAAAAGAGCAGGTGGGAGTGCTGGGTGGGTTTGCAACCTAAGGGATCCTTCGTTGGTAGCTCGCTGGGTCCACTCCCCTTGCCCATCCAGCTCAGAGTGATGGCGTGATGCAGGTTCTGTCACCGGCACAGCAGAAGTATGGGCTGCCCCTGTGCATTTTACATACCTGAGTCCAGGCTCTTGTGAAAGATGGAAAAGACTATCTCCGAAATCTGCAACAACTCCCCCAGGGAACAGGCTTCTCCACTGCTTCTTTGGACCACGAGGTTGCACGGGAATTCTGTGTGGTGCTCGAATTCTGGGCAGAAAGTGCGAGCCACGGCTCGGGTGTTGCGCCTCTCAGATTCGGGGAGGAAGGGCAGGTACACGGAGACGTAAGCGTTCACTCCAACTTCTGCACTGCATTGGAGCGAAGGGTTCTTTTCTGCCACGGCTCTTAGCAAAGAGAAGAAAATATCCAGAGAGGCATATAAGGAGCGATTACAAAAAAATTAGACAGGCAAGCACATGGGTTTGTGTTGATTGTGTGTTGCTGTATTTAACAGGGGCAGGAAAGCAGGATGGTGGCCCTTATACAAACTATCTGGACCATCTAGCCTAGGGTAGTCGGCTCTGACTGGCAGCAGCACTCAACACTCTCTTGTGGCTGTGCGCTTACCTGGCTGCTGCCTGCAAACCGGCTGCAAAGTGTATCTGAACAGAAATAGAGACTGCTTGAGCTGCCAGGATGCCTTCCGTCGCTTTCAGGGAGCGCCTGTATTTTACGCTCACATCAAGAAAACCTGGGGAAAAGGGGAGGAAAAAGAAATATATACTTAAGCTTTCCGTTGCTGAAACTGCAGGCAAGGTCTGCACATGGCTGATGTGATAGGAGGTCATAGCTGAAGACCTTCCTGAAAACAGACGCTCCGGTCCTTCCAGTCAACCACATGAAGGTTAATACTTGGAAGCGTCTAAGGAAGGGACGCGGGTGGCGCTGTGGGTTAAACCACAGAGCCTAGGGATTGCTGATCAGAAGGTCGGCGGTTCGAATCCCCATGACAGGGTGAGCTCCCGTTGCTCGGTCCCAGCTCCTGCCCACCTAGCAGTTCGAAAGCACGTCAAAGTGCAAGTAGATGAATAGGTACCACTCCAGCGGGAAGGTAAACGGCGTTTCCGTGCGCTGCTCTGGTTCGCCAGAAGCGGCTTAGTCATGCTGGCCACATGACCCGGAAGCTGTACGCCGGCTCCCTCGGCCAATAAAGTGAGATGAGCACGCAACCCCAGAGTCGTCCGCGACTGGACCTAACGGTCAGGAGTCCCTTTACCTTTAAGGAAGGTAGAAGCAGAATGATATGGCGGACAGAATGCAAGATGCTCTATCTTAGCCTCAGGGTGGGACCTGATATTATAAGGCAAACACAGGGTCCCCAATACCATGTTTGACTTCTAATTCCAATGTGTATGTGTGTGGTGGTGGGGATTTCAGGAGAGGCAGTATAACCAATTGGTCCTTCTTGCACCAATTCTCTCAACCCCTCTACCCTGGGCCTGTTTCCCCCCTTCCCCAGATAGCTATAAGACCAAAATTAGCTCAGCTGTGAGAAAAAACTGGAGGTCAAGAGAAAGATGAAGCCTCCACTTGATCTACCTTACACATACAAACACACCCCACCCGTTTTACTGTTAATCTCAAAACCTGTCTGCTAATATAAGACATGCTGCCCTGTTTTTCACCTGTAAAATGGGACCGAGTCCTCCAGTACAAGATGACCAGGAAGGTGAAGCTCATTTAAAGTCCTAAAAAAATTACGCCTTGGACTCCAGTACAGTAAAACCTGACCAAACTCCAGTTTTGCTCTGGGCCAATGTCTTCTGTTACCTGAAGAATGGGGATGGGGTTCCCCCGCACTCAATGTCCTTGGGATTAAGGGTAGACTGAAGGTCTGGATGCCCACGTCCTCTCGGTACTGCATGGTCACCATGGCACACAGGCGGGACAGCGGCAAGGTCCCCCTGGCTACCATCTGGTCTCGGACGTTAGGGTAGTAATACCTACAAGAAGAGATGAAACAGAAGGAAATGTTAGGGGTAAACCCTTCTGAAGAAGAAGTTAAAAAAAACACGGGCAGCACTATTCATATAGTTAAACACAGCCAGTTTCGTTTTGTGGGTGTACTTGTTAGTTGAATTTACGTAACTATAGGTTTGAAGAAGAGTTTGGATTTGATATCCCGCTTTATCACTACTCGAAGGAGTCTCCAAGCGGCTCACATTCTCCTTTCCCTTCCTCCCCCACAACAAACACTGTGAGGTGGGTGGGGCTGAGAGACTTCAAAGAAGTGTGACTAGCCCAAGGTCACCCAGCAGCTGCATGTGGAGGAGCGGAGACGCGAACCCGGTTCACCAGATTATGAGTCTACCGCTCTTAACCACTACACCACACTGGCACACCACTGAATGCAAAAGGGCCCCTGGTAGGCCAGCATCATGTGGCCCACCAAGCCAACTGCAGTCATAGGAAGCCGGCTTATGCCAGGTCATACTCCTTGTCCATCTAAAGCAAGGCTGCCTGCTCTGACTGGCAGTCGCTCTCCAGGGTCTCAGGGCGAAAGGGACTCTCTCATCACCTGGCCCGGTTGCATGCAAACTCTTTAGGTTTTGTTACAGGGTCCAATAAATGAGTCTGAAAGGGATAACTCTGAGAGTGCAGAGAGCTCAAGTACAGAGGACTCAATTCTTTTCGGACTTTCTGGGCCCCGCTTCCAGGAGGATCCTTCGCACGGTCATCCTAACCACCGCTTGACGCCAGCAGAAAGGAGAGGTAGGTGTTTGCCTTGGCTGCGAGTGCTGCTAAGCAGGGGGCATTGTAGGGATGGCGAGGGGCACCAGAAGAAATACCTGCACCAGATTTCAAACTGGATCCCTCCTCCTCCTCCTAAGCCCTGGGCAGAGAAAGAGCTGAGCAGCAGCCTTTGGACAGGGACATCAGCAGGGACCATCAAGGAGTGATGACGCTCGTCGCCAAAGTTGGGGTCAGGGACGCACAAGGTGGTTGTCGAGCGGAAAGGCTTCAACACAAGGCCTGAGGAGGTAAAGCAAAGCCAGAGAAAGACTGTGATGCAAGGGACAAGGACCCACGTGCCACCCAACACTGACCCAAGCCTACTCACTAGCCAAGAGGACCTAAGGCTGCTCCTATGGCCGTCATTCACATCAGACCTGTCTTTGGGCATTCATACTGTGGGAATGTTCAGGGATGCAGGAGAGGATATATTGTTTAAGATATCCTATTCCTACTTGTGTAAGCAAGGTAAACAATATCAGCAGAGTTTACATTCCCCTTTTAAAGTCACACAGCGGATGCTTGCTCAGGTTCGCTAGAACCTCTATAATAATACTGTCCTGGTATAGGTAAAGGTAAAGGGACCCCTGACCATTAGGTCCAGTCGTGTCTGACTCTGGGGTTGCGGCGCTCATCTTGCATTACTGGCCGAGGGAGCCGGCGTACAGCTTCCGGGTCATGTGGCCAGCATGACAAAGCCGCTTCTGGCGAACCAGAGCAGCGCACGGAAACGCCGTTTACCTTCCCACTGCAGTGGTACCTCTTTATCTACTTGCACTTTGACGTGCTTTCGAACTGCTAGGTTGGCAGCAGCGACCGAGCAATGAGAGCTCACCCCGTCGCGGGGATTTGAACCGCCGACCTTGTGATCAGCAAGCCCTAGGCTCTGTGGTTTAACCCACAGCGCCACCTGGGTCCTCCTTATTCCCCCTTAAAAGATAAAACACAACACAGTCTTCTATAAAAGTGTAAAAAGTTTACTTACAGACATCCTGTTCACAAAAGGATCCCAGAAGGCAGGCTTAGTGAAGTTACATACATTTAGGAGACTATTCCATAAGGGAAATAGCTCCTTCTCCTCTCTTGGAAGCCAAGAGAGCATCTTTGGCTAAGCACAACTTGCTTGCTTGAAGAACGGAATCAAAAGAGAGAGATGGCGTCTGGCCCCAGTGCTTTTGTTTTACCTGCACAGGTGAGGCCACACCCACCTCCGGTTACATGCAGAGGAAGTGTGTCACAGCCCAGGAAAAACAGGAAGTTCCGACTGGCTGGACCACACATCCCCTTCTATGTCCACTCTAGGGATGTTGTACTTGACTGCTCCGTGTTTCACATCCCACACATACTGGGTCCTAGCTTGTTTCTAAGCTCAGTCTGGCATGTTTGTGGGACCTCGCTCATCCAGCACATTGACCTGGGCTGACAATGACGTTCAGCAGGTTGGATGCTTGCAGTTGTCACTTCCTGTCTCTTGGCCGCTTACTTTTTATATTCAGCTGAAGGGGTAGAGCGGCACACACAGTATATTGGATGTGGGAGCTCTGCACCCTGGGGTGGCAGGTGCCAGCCCTAGGCCAGCAGGCGATAACTCAGTTTTCTGGCAACATTATCATAGAATCATAGAGTTGGAAGAGGCCACAAGGGCCATCCAGTCCAACCCCCTGCCAAGCAGGAAACACCATCAAAGCATTCCTGACAGGTGGCTGTCAAGCCTCTGCTTAAAGACCTCCAAAGAAGGAGACTCTACCACACTCCTTGGCAGCAAATTCCACTGCCGAACAGCTCTTACTGTCAGGAAGTTCTTTATAATGTTTAGGTGGAATCTTCTTTCTTGTAGTTTGAATCCATTGCTCCGTGTCCTCTTCTCAGGAGCAGCAGAAAACAACCTTTCTCCTTCCTCTATATGACATTCTTTTATATATTTGAACATGGCTACCATATCACCCCTTAACCTTCTCTTCTCCAGGCTAAACATACCCAGCTCCCTAAGCCGTTCCTCATAAGGCATCGTTTCCAGGCCTTTTTGGTTGCCCTCCTCTGGACCCGTTCCAGCTTGTCAGTATCCTTCTTGAACTGTGGTGCCCAGAACTGGACACAGTATTCCAGGTGAGGTCTGACCAGAGCGGAATACAGTGGTACTATTACTTCCCTTGATCTAGATGCTATACTCCTATTGATGCAGCCCAGAATTGCATTGGCTTTTTTAGCTGCTGCATCACACTGTTGAATCACACATTCTCATGAGCACGCTAGCCAGGAAGAGGTTCCATGCTCCAATCCTGTCCAATTACCTTCCAAATAGGAGAGGAGGCAGGTGCCCTGAGTGTAAAACCAGATGCCGTCAGTGAGAGCAAAGCCATGGCAAGCAAGCCACTGCTGGTCCTATTATAGATGAGAAAACCCTTGTTTCATTTTGGAAGCTTGAATACATATCTGTCCATCACACCATGGCACTCTAGCCAGTTCAGAAGCTGCGAAGAGCACCCAGAATATTCCTGATGGGCAAACAGCACTTACCCTTCTCACAGAACTCTGTCCCACGCAGTACGTCGGATTCCGACTCCTGAACGGGAAAGTGGTACTGAACGTAACAGTCAGCCTCTCCCCAGACCGTGGACTGAAGGGGAGTGAGCCCTTTGACGCTCTCAATGTGGATCTCAAAAATGTGCTCCATCATTCCTTCCTTTTCTCTGCCTGACTGCTAAATAATAAACAAAATGGAATCACTGTGAAAGAGGGGAAATCCCTGTGGGGAGACACACCCCGTCTCTGGTGAACAAAATGCCCAATCTGTTCCAATACAATTATTCCAATACAATCTCAGCATGTTCTGGTCAGGTAATAATAATAATAATATCGTATATACTCGAGTATAAGTCGATCCGAATATAAGCCGAGACACCCAATTTTACCACAAAAAACCTGGGAAAGCTTCATAGGAGCCACTGCCTGCCTCACTCGAGTATAAGCCGAGGGCGGCTTTTTCAGCACAAAAAATGTGCTGAAAAACTAGGCTTATACTCGAGTATATAGGGTAATCAGATCAGGATCAGAATAAAATCCAATCAGATAGCAACCCGCAGATTAGGGTTGGGGTAATAACCCACCACCATTATTTATTTCATAAAAATTATACACCAGCTGACTGTGAAAGCAAAACAAAACCTCAAAGCGGCTTATGAAAAGAAGGTAATGAAAAGAACAAACAACAATATTTTAAACCATTAAAGCTCGCTTCAGTTTTCTAAACATCTGGGTAGGATTGTCTGAACAAAAAGGTTTTCACAACGTGCCAAAGAGAGGCACCTGACTTATGTCCAGAGGCAGGGAGTTCCAGAGAGTAGATGCTACTGCACTAAAAGACTGATTGCTCACAAATGCGGAGTGGTTTTGTGTGGCACTTGCAACAGCGCCAGTTCTGCAAATTGAAGTGAATGAGTGGGTGTATATTGGGTATAGCAATCTCACAGGGTGTATATTGGGTATAGCAATCTCACCGCGGGTTTGCCACACCTGAAAGACAGCCAGTGACCTATAAACACAACAGACACACACACTTTAAATGTTCGACACTCCTTCCCCATCACCACCACCCCAAGCACAAAGCTCTTGGAGACACAGCCAGGTGCGGTCTTTGGTGGGTTTCTAGGCCAGGCATAGGCAAACTCGGCCCTCCAGATGTTTTGGGACTACAACTCCCATCATCCCTAGCTAACAGGACCAGTGGTCAGGGATGATGGGAGTTGTAGTCCCAAAACATCTGGAGGGCCGAGTTTCCCTATGCCTGCTCTAGGCGAAAAAAAAGTGCTAGTTTTTGGGCAGCCTCAGCAAACACAAGGATACGTTTGGTGGAAATACCTTTGGAAGAGGCATGGCAAGAGAGTCCAGAGAATGTGGAGGGCGCATTGCCACAGGGGGGGCCATTCCTTCCTCGTTCTTGAGCCTCTGCAGTGCTGTGATCTGCTCCGCGGAGCCCATGGCCAGAATGACCTTCAGGCTCCCCTTTTTGCTGCCGGTGAAGACGTCAACCACGGGCATGGAGCCATCCACGGCCAGCACCGGATACTGAGCCTGAAGCAGCAGGCTGGAAATCTTGGGGTCCCTGGGAAGGGAGGGAGGAGACAGTCATGCTATGTAAACCGCGTAGCGATTCCCGTTGACGCATGAAGTGGCGAATTAACTAACTAAAACATACAGAAGAGTCCAATTTCCCTACCAATTAATCTCCTTGCCACCTTCGCCTTTAGCAGAGACTGGCAATGTTTTCTTGGAGGCTAGGCATTTTAAAATGCAGGAAAGCTGGGCTTCTATGAATTTGACATGTGAGATTATATTCTGTAGTTCATGCTGCAGTTGCCAGACTCTCTGCTTAAGCAACCAGCATACTTAATCTGATCTGTGAGCCTTCAAGGCCTCATCACTCATCTGAATTGTGCTGGATACCTGGGGGGGAGCATAAGTCCGGGGGGGGGGCAGGGGTACCTTTTCCAGCTTTAGGGTCGTACTTTCTCATGGGCAACCTTTCAAGGATGGCTGCATGTCATACAGGAGAGGCGAGAGACAAGAGTGGGTGCAGGAAGTTGTGACTTGTATGGTAGGGCACATTCCAGCCACAGGAATTGTACTTTTACTGCTGGAATTCTCTCCATCATTTGTCAAAGCAAATTGAATGACAGTTCAAGGGCAGCCAAGCCTGTCTAAAGCACTTGAGGAGGGCGTGGAGCAATGGCCTTGCTGAGTGTGTGTGTCCTGACAGTGTGCCAAGGGGCTAGGAGGAATGCAGGGCCACATTTGACCCTCAAACTCTCTCAGTCCCCTGCCTGGATAGACAGGAGTAACCTTGGCTCAAATTCCCACTCAATCTTTCTGTGATTGTGTTTTCCGTTTATGTGCCTCACACCCTGGAACCTAAAGAAGAAGAAGAGTTTGGATTTGATATCCTGCTATATCAGTACCCGAAGGAGTCTCAAAGCGGCTAACATTCTCCTTCCCCCCCCCCCCACAACAAACACTCTGTGAGGTGAGTGGGGCTGAGAGACTTCAGAGAAGTGGGACTAGCCCAAGGTCACCCAGCAGCTGCATGTGGGGGAGCGGAGACGCGAACCCGGTTCCCCAGATTACGAGTCTACCGCTCTTAACCACTACACCACACTGGCTCCCTGAGCACTGAAAGGAGAAAATTGAGTAAATATGCCACAACGCAGTAAAATAAAAAGAATTTTAAAAACGAAGAATGAGTTTTTACTTGAATGAAACGTAGAACTGATGCAGTGGAAGCTTCACCAGTCCTAGCAGGGCGTCTCCTCCTGGAATGCACACCTTGTTCCAGGCTTCTATGACCATCACATTGTTCTTCAGCCTCTCCAGATGTTTTGATGTCAGTGAAATAGGAGTTACCTAGAGATATGATCAGACTCTTTGATCAGAGACGCAGGCTTACACACACACACACACACACAGAGAGAGAGAGAGAGAGAGAGAGAGAGAGAGAGAGAGAGAGAGAGAGACCTTCATTTCAGCCTTTGCAAATATAAAAATAAAGAGGACAGCATGTAAACCAGCAAACCCACAGTAAACTGACTGTGGACCTGATACAGCTATGGGGGGGGGATTAAGTCCCCTTACAAGCTTACCAGGTTTTATTAAGTTGGAGGTAAAATGTTTGCTGATAAGTTTTCCTTGCGAGGAAAAGAAAACGAGTTTCAAAAGTTAATTTTGTTTAATGATGTTCTAGGCTGCCCCATAAAAGATGTGTTTCGCCCACTTTAATATCTGGTCTCTCGTGGGGTTCTGTATGCGGGTGACCTGGGCATGCCTGAGCACACAGAGAATCATAGAATTGAAAAGTGGGCAGGGAACCCAATGGTCACAGTCCAACCCCTGCAATGCAGGAATCGCAACTGGAGAATCCCCAACAGATGGCCATCCAACCTCTGCTTGAGAAGCTCAAAGGAAGGGGAGTCCACCGCCTCCCAAAAGAGACTGATCCACTTTCAAATACAGTGGCCCCTCGACTTACGAATTTAATCCATTCCAAATGGACATTCGTAGGTCGAAAAAAATCGTAAGTCGATTTCCCATAGGAATGCATTGGGAGAAAAATATTCGGAAAAATTCGTAAGTCGAAAAAACCCGCATCTAAAATTCGTAAGTTGAGGAAACCGCATCTAAACTGGCAATGATTTCCATTCGGATGTTGAAAAATTTGTAGGCGTGCGGCCACTTTTTTTCATTCGTAAGTCGAAAAATACGGATGTCGAGTACTTCGTAAGTCGAGGGACCACTGTAGCTCTTACTGTCAGTTCTTCCTAATGTTTAGTCAGGATCTCATTTCTTGTAAATCTAATTTTAGCCGAACAAGCTTGCTCCATCTTCCAAATGACAGCCCTTCAGATATCTGAAGAGGGCTATCATACCATCTCCCAGTCTTTTCTTCTCCAGGCTAAACGTCCCCAACACCCTCATAAGGCTTGTTTGATCATCCTGGCCACCTTCCTCTGCACACATTCCAGCTTGTCAATATCTTTCTTAAACTCTGGTGCCCAGAACTGGATACTCATGACTGAGACGTTCTTTGCTGCTGTGCATCGGGGGGACTTTAATTATGGGGCCAAGCCAACTATGAAGGGCAGCAAAACACATTCTGCCTCCTGGCCAGTCTGACAACTACCCAACACTTTAGAATACAGAAACTGGCCCTCCTGCTGTAAAGCAGTGGGCAATTAATACAAAGTTTTATTTTACTTTACTTTATACAAAGTATTATGAGGTATTAATGACAGATGACAAAGTTAAGACTGTTGATTAAGGTAAAAACATTAGCGTGAACTACAAAAGCTATTTAAAGATGTTAAGAGATTACTAAGTTGTTACAAAATGAAATGCAGGGGGGACGTGGGACGTGAGGAAGTCACCCCAAAGATGTCAATGAAAAATGGAGGGGAAATTATGATATATGTTGTGTACGTGTATATGACTAATGACTAGAAATTATGTTAGAAATGATGATGTTTTCTATGTTTGTTATTTGTTTGTTTAATTATAAAACCCAATAATTTTTTTTATAAAAAACAAATAATACAAGGTTTGGGCCTGTATTTTGTTCTCTGACCTCGCAAGTTTAAGGAATTGAAGTTAAACACTGAGGAGTCACTAATGTTACCAGGATTACGGCGTACATGAAAAAACTGAAGCTTGCCTGAGAAAACTGGAAGATGGGTTGCGTGGTCCCCCATATCACAGCAGACCTTGTGGCTTCTTCTGTGTTGAAGAGCTTGCAGTTTAGATACACGTTACAAGAGCCATGAAATCCAGCTTCCTTGGGAACAAAGACCTCCCCTTCTGGGACCATCAAGAGTACGTGCAACAGCAAACCTTCTTCTTCTGATGCACATAGCTGGTTCAGGAGGTTACGGGAGACGGGCATGGGGACCGGCAGCTGACTCACGCCAACGTTGGCCCTTTCTGATGCTGCGGGTGAAGACTCTTGGTTCCTCTTTGGGAGCTGGCAATTACTTTGCTTCAAGACTGGGGGGCTTCCAGCAGGAGTGGTGCTCCTGCCAACTTCTTGAAACTTGACGCCGGGACTCCTGACGGCATGAACTGGAGCTTGTGGTGCCCCATTCGCTGCCTTGGCACTGGTGCTGGAGAAATCCTTATTATCACCTACAAGTTCCAATGATACCTGCCGCAGGAAAGTTAGAAATAACACGTTACCTGCTGTCTGTTGAGAGAACAACCTTCTGCAGCTGTGCTTTGCAAACTCTGTTCCTGAGAACCATGATGTCCCTTGGAAGCTTTGTAGGGCATTTTCCTTAATAGCAAAATCAGTGTGTGTGTTTGTGTGTGCGCGCGCATGTGTGCGCACAACAGGAAGGGGAAGCAGTGCACCAATGGGCTCCAGTTGGTGGCATCATTGCACTTCCCGGGAGGGAAAGGGTCAAAGCAGTGGGGAGACTGGCACAGTGCAAAAGCGCAGCAGCTCCATCTGGTACACAGGCTGAGACCCTACCTGCCCACAGACTGTCTCGCCAGAGTGGTGCATGCTCTGGTTATCTCTCGTTTGGATTACTACAATGCGCTCTACATGGGGCTACCTTTGAAGGTGACCAGGAAACTACAAGTAATCCAGAATGCGGCAGCTAGCCTGGTGACTGGGAGCAGCCGCTAAGACCACATAACACCGGTCCTGAGAGATCTACATTGGCTCCCAGTATGTTTCCAAGCACAATTCAAAGTGTTGGTGCTGACCTTTAAAGCCCTAAACGGCCTCAGTCCTGTATACCTGAAGGAGCGTCTCCACCCACATCGTTCAGCCCGGACACTGAGGTCCCGCTCCAAGGGCCTTCTGGCGGTTCCCTCCCTGCAAGAAGTGAGGTTACAGGGAACCAGGCAGAGGGCCTTCTCGGTAGTGGCACCTGCCTGCAGAACGCCCTCCCACCAGATGTCAAAGAGAACAACAACTACCAGACTTTTAGAAGACATCTGAAGGCAGCCCTGTTTAGGGAAGCTTTTAACGTCTGATGGATTATTGTATTTTAATATTTTGTTGGAAGCCGCCCAGAGTGGCTGGAGAGGCCCAGCCAGATTTTTAAAATTATTATTATTATTAGTCATTCTTGCTACTGTGCTTGCACTGCGCTGACCTACCTGATACCTTGCCCTTCTTAGTAAGCATTGCAATACTGCTGATGGGAGGACAGGGGTGCGGTGACACCCCTCCCCACCGGCCACCCAGACAATCAATAACAGCAGAGACAAGCTTCCTTGAAAGACACTTTGACCATTCCTACCCATCTTCCATTCCCTTGTATAGCCAAAGGAGAGTTTATTCTGGGTTGCACCATCCACTTTGAAGAGGTACAGGGAGAGTCCAGGCAGCCCTTGAAAGATGCCACAGAACCCTCTGCAATATGGAAAGCTTCTGCAGCAGACCTTCTGAGAAACAACCCCCAATCTGCTTGCCCCCAAGGGAATCATTGTGTTTTCCACTGCCTTAGAGAACCACCAGCACCTTGGTGACATCAGGAGCCATCCGTCCAATCCCCACTTTCATCTCCAACCCCATCTGCGTGATTAGCAGGCAACAGTCGTGAATAAGAAAAAGAGCAAAGGTCATCTTCAACAGGCCTGGAAAGCAAAGGGTCAGGAATGGAGGTGGCCCTAAAAAACTGAGCAGCACCCAGCACAGCCACTCAATACAGTCATACCTCGGGTTGTGAACGTGATCTGTGCGGGAGGCACGTTCGCAACCCGCAGCATTTGCAACTTGCAGCGCCGCGTCTGTGCACATGCATGACGCGATCCAGCGCTTCTGCGCATGCGCGTGACATCATTTTGTGCTTCTGCGCCGAAACCAGGAAGTAACCCGTTCCGGTACTTCCGGGTTCGGCGCAACCCGGGTCTGCAACCCGAAAATGCGCAACCTGCAGCGTTCGCAACCTGAGGTATGACTGTACATATTCCCACCATTGGATGACTGTTTTACTCTAGATATGGAAGGCCTTTGTTTCGGAATGAGCCGGGGTCCCTCTCTTCCCAGCTGTAAACCTGACACCTGAATGAGCTCCAATGCGGAAAGCAGCCTCCCAGAAAAAAATTCCATAGCCAATGCAAGAGGCAATGATACAAGCCAATTCTTTAGTCTCCTTTGGCAACAAACCTGTGGGCAATTCATGCCCTCACAGATTCAGGCCATACACGTCATGAAACTAAGGAGTAGAGAAAAGGAAGCTACTGATAAGATTTCACAGTAAAAAAATAACCAATTCCCAAAGGTTACAGGGCAGGGGCTCATCCAGTGCTAACTACAGCACCAAACTCAAGGCAAATCCTTGGCATAGAACATATCCTGATATGCCATTAGCACCCATCAACAACAATATCAGTTCCGAATAGTTCAACGATGTTGGCAGATTTTAGAAATGAGACCGTATGACACCTAAATGTTGCATTAAGACAAGCTACCTGTGTGTAGGAGGGACGTGGGTGGCACTATGGTCTAAACCACAGAGTCTAGGGCTTGCCGATCAGAAGGTCGGCGGTTCGAATCCCCGCGACGGGGTGAGCTCCCGTTGCTCGGTCCCTGCTCCTGCCAACCTAGCAGTTCGAAAGCACGTCAAAGTGCAAGTAGATAAATAGGTACCGCTCCGGTGGGAAGGTAAACAGCGTTTCCGTGCGCTGCTCTGGTTCGCCAGAAGCGGCTTAGTCATGCTGGCCACATGACCTGGAAGCTGTCTGCGGACAAACGCCGGCTCCCTCGGCCAGTAAAGCGAGATGAGCGCCACAACCCCAGAGTCATCTGCGACTGGACCTAACGGTCCGGGGTCCCTTTACCTTTACGTAGAACAGTATAGAAGCAGTTTATGTATACCTTTAAAGGCCCCAGCTGGGCTGGACCTCCGTCTTCTTTCACAGGCAGTTCACGGCTGACCGTTAGTTGCTCAGACTGAATTATGTCTCGCAGCGGGAAAACGGCTGAGCCTATCAACAGAGGCTGAAGACAGGGGAACACAATGGGGAAGGAGGGAGTAATATTGTGCATTTCACTTTTCAATATTACATAATCTATACTGTATCGTGCTCATGGTCGTAAAGCCTCTGGTAGGCTTTGGGGGCTGGGGTTCTGCCAAGGTCTTCAAGGAAAAGTAATCAATAAGAAAAGATATATGTACTGTATTGGCCCGAATATAAGCCGCACCCGAATATAAGCAGCATATTTAAAATTGGAGGGTGGGAGAGAGGAAAAAATACTTGAATATAAGCTGCTCCATTCCTCGCTGCTCCTGGCTGCATACTGTGTGTGTGGGGGGGGGGGGGAGCCGCGCTGCGTTGCCGGCGGCCTTTCCCCTTCCTTGCTGCCTCCTTTACTGGCCTTGGGGGAGAGGGCGGGGGACTATGCATGGGGCGGCTGCCGCTTTGCCGCACTCCGGGTGCTGTTTGCCCCGTGCTCCTGGCTGCATACCGTAAGGTCGCGAATATAAGCCGCACTTTTCACGGTCAGAATTTGGGGGGAAAGTGAGGCTTATATTCAGGCCAATATGACATTAAGAACATTAAAATACTGACTTTTCAACAAAACAGTGCTCTAAGTGGCTAACACAGGGGTCAGCAAACCTTTTCAGCAGGGGGCCGGTCCACTGTCCCTCAGACCTTGTGAGGGGCCGGACTATATTTTGAAATAAAGAAATGAACGAATTCCTATACCCCACAAAAAACCTAGAGATGCATTTTAAATAAAAGCACACATTTTACTCCTGTAAAAACACGCTGATTCCCAGACCGTCCGCGGGCTGGATTTAGAAGACAATTGGGCTGGATCTGGCCCCCGGGCCTTAGTTTGCCTACCCATGGGCTAACAGTAAAACAAAAAAATTAAATTACGAAACAAAACCTATTTGAATTTTTTATCATAAATTAAACAGGTCTAAAAAGGGTATCTATAAGCAGACAAGGTTTAAAATATCCATTTAAACCCAATTAATATGCCCTCCTCCACCAGTGGAATGCCAAGCTATGCCTCTCAAAGGAGGGGTTGCAAAGTCTCAGTGGAGCCCGTGAAAAGGTCACCTTGTTGGCTCTTGCCACACAGATATCCAACACTGGTGGGACAAAGAGTGAAGCCTTAGCTGCAGATCTTAATACGCAGCAGTCCCATAAGCAGGGCTTAAAGCTACAGTGGGACCTCGACTTACGAAGATAATGCGTTCCGAAGCGATATTCGGTAGTTGAAAACACTCGTAAGTCGAGTCCCCATAGGGATGCATTGAGCGAAAAAAATTCATAAGTCGAAGAAATCCTATTCAAAAATTCGTAAGTCGAAGAAATCCTATTCAAAGCGGCCGTGACTTCCTTTCGCAAGTCGAAAAATTCGGTTGCGGCGGCCATTTTCTTTCTTCCGGAAGTCATTCGTTAACTCGAAAAACACGTAAGTCGGGTCACTCGTAAGTCGAGGTCCCACTGTAGGTTGAAATGGGTCTAGATAATCTGCTTCATCCAGAAAAACAATCATGAATACCTTTCTTTGTGTGCCTTGTTTTGAGTAGACGTTAAACTCAAGGTCCGAGTTCCACCAGTGGGTTATCATTGTGCCACTGAAGTGAACGGGGAACACGTAGCGCTGTTGAAACTTCACCACTGGAAAGGTAAATTGACAGGGATTGGATGCCCGATGGGATGGAAGAGGGAAGAAAAAGATGTTCAGTCAAAATTTCATGGATATGGCAGAAGAAAGGAGGCTTGTGAGGGAAAAGGCACAATGAAAGAAGAACAGAACTAACTACTTAACTACCCCACTCCTCTCTGGCAGATTATTTAGGCTTTTCGCATTTACAGTGCGAGATCCTATCTATCTACCTATCTATCCTCCAAAGGAAGTCTATGAGGCTGTCTCCCAGGATTTCAGCATTTAAAATCCATTTTTATTAACCTTATTAATAAATGTTTTTTTCTTAACTATCTAAAGGTTCTTTCACTCCCTTTCTTTTTGTTGTTGTTGTTTAGTCGTCTTAGTCGTGTTCGACTCTCCGTGACCCCATGAACCAGAGCATGCCTTGGAAACTCTTTCTTCTTCTCCTTTTTTATGTCCATGGAGTTTTGTTGGCAAAACACTGGAGTGGTTTGTCAGTTCCTTCTCCAGGTGGATCACATTTATTCTAAACTTTCGGCTATGACCTGTCCGTCTTGGGTGGCCCTGAGCGGCATAGCTCATAGCTTCTTGGAGTTATTCAAGCCCCTTCACCACGACAAGGCAGGGATCCATGAAGGGGCTCCCTTTCTTTAGAGCCAGTGTGGTGTAGTGGTTAAGAGCGGTAGACTCGTAATCTGGTGAACCGGGTTCGCGTCTCCGCTCCTCCGCATGCAGCTGCTGGGTGACCTTGGGCTAGTCCCACTTCTCTGAAGTCTCTCAGCCCCACTCACCTCACAGAGTGTTTGTTGTGGGGGAGGAAGGGAAAGGAGAATGTGAGCCGCTTTGAGACTCCTTCGGGGAGTGATAAAGCGGGATATCAAATCCAAACTCTTCTTCTTCTTCTACTAGTAACTAAATCCTATTCCAGTTAACTAGACTGCCACTCTTCATTTTCTAATTGTCTTACAAAGTCATTTGCCTCTGGTTATCAGAAAGATCCAATCCCACCACCTTTCTCCACCTATAGCAGGTGCTGCCAGCCTTTTGGGGTCAATGGGCACATTTGGAATTTTGAGGAAGTGCAGGGTGCAGGGTGGCATAGGACAAAATGGGAGCTACGCCTAAAAGGACAGAATATGGGACAGGACCAGAAAGTGGTGATGGGCATGTTATGATTTTTGTCCAAGCCGAGCGGCAAACACAGCTGCAGCGAGGCCGGTCTGACTATTGCCTGTCTCACTAAACCGTGAGAAAGCTGTCTTATCTTTCCTTACGTGGAATGTTTATGTTTTACTGTACTGTTGTAATCTTAGCCTTTGTGCTCACTCTTCTGGCTAGACCTCGATGCCGGACAGACGGCTTTATGGCAGCTCTGTCTTTGAGCTGGCAGCAGAGATTCTCTCTGCACTATTCCTACAATAAATAGTTTAGCTTTAATTATGGCTTGTGTGTGTTGGTCTTCATGCTGGGAACAATCACATATGCCTGCGCCACTGGACTCTCTGTAGCCGGGGATGTGCGCACACGGTTTTGCTCTGGTTTTGGGGCAGTCTCACAAACTGCCCCAGGCGGGGTATTTCCTAGCAGGGCATGGCACCATGCAATCAGCTGCCCCATCCATGGGAGAAAAGGCCCATTTCCCCCAGGCAAGGCTTACCTTCCCCCGAGATTTTACTTGACGCTATCCGAACTATTTCTGTAGTTATGGCAGCATGCCTTGCTCCAATCTTTGAAGCTCCCACTGGAAAGTGAAACTCGACAAAGAATGTCCTGTGAGTGGGAGGAACAGAAAGCGTATTGGGTGAACCAATCAACTGTTTTTTAATATAATTGGCCAAAGTGGAAAGGGCATCAACACAAGCCATTGAGATCAAGCTCAGCGGCAGAGTGCCAGCTTTGCATGCAGGAAGTCCTGGATTCAACCCCTGGGATCCCCAGGAAATGCAGGGAAACACCCTATCTGAAATCTTGGACAGCCATTTGCCAGTTAGTGGAGGCAGCACAGAACTAAATGGGCCAACGGATTTGACTTGGTATCAACAGAGATTTCACATCATCCCCAAATCTTTGTTCTTGTGATAAAATGAACGATTCTAATGATTCCTGCGGAGAGTGGATCAAGTCAATGAGCTTACATGCCTCACCCCTAAGTGAGAAGGAAGAATTATTACCTCTTTTTGGCCAACGCTGGCCTGGGTGGCTTTCCAGTTGATCGTTTTTTGCCTGGAGTGATGTTTTCAGGGGGCACCTTTAGGCTCTCCACGACTGCTCTAGCTAATCGGACCCGGCCCAGCACTGCCAATCTGTCAAGACTCAAGTTGACAGCTTGTGTTTCCTCTGTAGATTCCATGGAAGCCTCATGAAGAGGAAGCGGCCCAGCAGAAGAATGGCTGAGAAGAGGAACACAAACGAGCAGGCTAAGATAACCTTCCTCATAAAAAGGAAAGAGAAAGGTGCTCCAACGAGTTGTTCTATTACACATAAGAACCTAAGAGGAGGCTGCTGGATCAGGCCAGTGGCCTAACTAGTCCAGCACTCTGTTTTCAAAGTGGCCAACTCACAAGAGGCATGCAAGCAGTACCTGAGTGCAGTACCTCTTCCCTTCCCTCCCTCCTCGGATGCCCCCTCTCACGTCTCTGTCTCCCAAAGGCTTGCACGGCTGTTTGTTGCAGCAGCCCTGGCTTCAAGCTCCCCAGGCGAATGGTGCCTCTGGGGCTGGTCAGGGTGTGCTGGCTGCCAGGATCTGAAGAGACCTCAGAGCAAGCAAGCAAGCAAGCGAGCGAGCAAGCGAGCGAGTGAGTGAGCCCAGCCAGTCAGTCTGGGAACAGACTGACAAGTCCCCGACCCCTGTGGGGCAGTGTGAGGAGGCACCTCTCTTTGGGGCGGGGTGTGTGTGTGTGTGTGAGCTCAGAGACCAAGGACGGTGGCAGCAGCAGCTGCCCGGAGGACTCCCAAGGAGAGGGCAGAGGAGAGGAGGCTGAGGGAACACTCCACAAGGGAGGGCGTTCGAAAAGGGGTGAGAGGCTGCCAGCTCTGCAGGCAAGGGGTGACATAACTGGGCTCCTGAGCTCCACAGGGGTGCCATAGAAAGAACGCAGTTAGTCAAGGGAGCCGTGGACTCAGAAGGATTGGAAGCTTCTACCCCACCCCATAGGTGCATTAAAACCACAAGGAAAAAGAAATACATTTAAAACATCCAACCCACTTCAAAAAGGCCACAGATAGTTTAAAGGCCCACGGCCTGGTTGTAAAGCAAAGTTTTTGCCTGGTGCTTAAAGATGTATAACAATGGTGCCAGGCAAGCCTCTCTGGCGAAGCATTTCACAAATGGGGAGCCACTGCAGAAAAGGCCTGTTCTCATGCTGCCGCTCTTCAGACCTCCCTTGGAGGGGGCACACAAAGAAGGGCCTCGGATGGAGATCGCAGAGTCTTTGTTGGTTCATATGGAGAGAAGTGGTCCTTAAGGTACTACAGTTCTGAGCTGCTTGAGTCGTGTGTAATGGAGCCCACAGCAAGTGATTTACCTGAGTTTTGTCTCTTGAGTCCTCCCTTTCTGACCCAAGGGGCTAGAAGCCTTTTTTGATCTCCTACACTTGCTGTTCTGCGACTTGTTTCGTTTTCTGGAAGCAACAGCATCTTCCTCGTCACTGAGGAAGTCACTTAAACTGCTGTCGGACTTCTAAGGAAAAAAGATTGAGAAAAGCAAAAAAACATTTAACAGTCACAGAAGACTCGGGAACGAACGATACAATTACCAAAAGGAAGTTCTCCTGATATCGAGAACTTTTCCAAACACTGCAAGTTTTAAATCTCTCCTCAAATTCTATTTTGTGGCCAAGCTAGGCAGAGAGATATGATGAGAATCTGGAAAGGTGTTAAGTTAAAGGGGCAGAGGCAGAACCTCCTGACTTCATTCACTCCTCCAGCAAGACCCGGCACAAATGAGAGGTGTGGCATATCTGATGCGCTCCTACATGAATGCTTTTTTTTATGTGGGATGCCTTTAGCTGCCAAGGGTGTGATACGGATGCCTCACACTAAAAGAATCTTCATGGCGAGTACCCAACATTATTTTCTCAGGAAAACACTCTGTGGACAAGCTGTGCTAATCTTCTAGGGGGGGGGGGGAATCACATAAATCTGATTGATCTAAGAGGGGGCGAGTGTTTTTGCACACCTAAAACAAACGTTTTTGTCTTTCTGCAGCTCTCATCTTTTGGATGATGCCCAGCGCAAGATAGGTTAGACAGAACGAAAGGAGAAGAGAGGACGCCCATAAGCCAGCCTTCCCCGATCTGTTGCCCCCCACCCCCCAAATGTTTAGACTATAACTTCCAATACCTACGGCTGCTGGGAGTTGTAGTCTAAAACACCTGGTGGGTGCCAGGCTAGGGAATGCTGACATAAGCAAAGCAGACATTGATTTGCAGAATTGTTGCCTGGTTCATTCTAGCCCAGTACTCTGACTGACAGCAGCCTTCCAGTATCTCAGGCAGAAAAGTATTTCACAGCCCCTCTTTGAGACTCTATTAACTAGAGATGACAGAGGTTGAATCTGGAACCTTGCACGGGCAAAGCATGGGTTCTACCACTGAGCAATGCCCCTTCCTTCAAACACAGGATAAGAGACTATGTACAAATAATGTTTTCTAGCCGGTAAGCTGACTGTGGTAATACTGGCTTGGTTCATGGAAAGCTTAGTCACAGTAACATGCCCAAACCACCACCTACACGCCTCTGGCGCTTACTCGAGCCGTGTAGAACAAGTTTTCCAGCAGGCTCTGGTCATAGTGGGGGTCGTTCAGCTCACTGTCGTACACCTCACTCCCGGGAGAGATACATTGCAAGGGAGAGCCTGTACCATCCAAACGGCGCAGAGGGGAAGAACCAGAACTGTGGGAAAAGAAAGGAAAGAAGGTAAAAATGCATATCATCTAGCTGCATACACAGACAGGTGCATGCACACAGTAACATTGAATTCAGCACTGTCCTAGCTTTTTGATTTTTACCCAGCACCACTCTGCTAGGTGATGTACAGAACACAAATGTGACTGAGTCTCTAGCTGTGTTAGACGGAATCTATTGTACTCATGATGACCCTTGTTGCTGGAGGATTCCCCACACATTTCACATCTTACCTGCCCAGCAAGAGCTGGATTGCTCTGTTTTCAGCATGTAAATCAAATTCTGCGCCATCAGGCAGTGGCTGAAGAGGCTCTTCAGCAGCAGATATGAGGCCAGGGTGCAGGTTTTTAAGATTCCTGGATAAGAAAATATGCCAATAAAGATGAACTAGGCACTTTCCGGACATGGTATGCTTTGGATGCTTTGGACTACAACCCCCATTAGCCCCTGAAATCAGTGAATGGCCAGGAATGATGGAAGTTGTAGTCCAATTTAGCTGAAGGGCAACAGATTGGGGAAGAATGAACTAGGAAAGGGCCGGGGTGGGGGGTATGATATTAAGCAAGGATAACAGTACCAAAACCAACGAGGTTTGCTTGGTGCCAACATTAGCATCATTTAGGCACCAAACATTTTAACAAATTTTACTGCTATAGGCTGCAGTCCCACATACATTTAACCAGTAATAAATCCCAGACTTCAGACATATATAGGATTGTAGTGTTTTGCTATGTTTAGGTCCTGCAGCAAAAAAAACCTAAAAACAATCTGAGCCCCTCTCTAGTTCAACAGGTTTCCACTTTCACTCATTTGAGTAAGAATTCGGAAAATAGGATACCAAATTAGGAAAGATGATTACAGACTGTTGGACCAATCCACTGATTCCATCAATTTAGTGTACACACACATACAAAGTTAGATCAAATATCTCTGAAATGAGATGTAAATGTACACACTTCATTATTTTTTTCTGATAATAGAGTTGGCAACTTGCATATTCCTAATCCAGCAGATGTCAGAGATAGAACCATAACTATTTTGTCTGTGTCTATAGAATTGTTGGCCCCAAGCTACTCTGAAAAAGTGATTTGATACATACTGCTTTTAGTAAGCATCCTGAATGCCATTATATCCATGACACAAACATTCCCACATACTCTCCCAAACTCACTTTTCAGCTAGATTGGAGACGTCCTGCTTTATGGGCTGAAGTTCATAAAGCTGTATATCGGGATCTGGATTCGACGTCATTGCAGACACTACCATAGCGTTTCGGAGTCTATTGCCTCTATCCAAAAGGGCTGGGGGAAAGAGCATAGGAGCGAACACCGAATTTAAAATAACAACTGTACATGCTGGCTTATGGGCGAGCCATTCCTTGACCACTCCTATAGGGGAAAGTGCAACGTGACAGAACTTTTAAAAACGATAACATTGTAGATGAACCCAACTGTTGATATACATACTTGAAATGAGATCTTTTGTGGATGGGCTGTTGCAAGAAAGAACACGGGCAGGTTTTGGACTTTCCTTAGCCAACCTCACTTGAGCCTCAAGATCAGAACCACCAGAAAACAACCCTTGTTGCTTGGGATCATTTGCCTTGACAGAATCATTGTGCCCTTGGAGGTGGTGGTGTTGAGGTGGAAAATTCCCTTCTTTTATGTTCTCGGAGTTCTCTTGAAAATACAAGTGATCCTTGCCCCTGTTCCAAAACACAAGCACCATCACAAAACTTAATTCAAGGATGGTTTTCCAAAATGCCCCATATGCTGTTCTGGGCATGCATATAAAGTACCAGTATTACTGACAGGGAGAGCTGAATAATGGGGACAGAAAAGAAGAAGAAGAGGAGTTTGGATTTGATATCCCGATTTATCACTACCCGAAGGAGTCTCAAAGCGGCTCACGTTCTCCTTTCCCTTCCTCCCCCACGACAAACACTCTGTGAGGTGAGTGGGGCTGAGAGACTTCAGAGAAGTGTGACTAGCCCAAGGTCACCCAGCAGCTGCATGTGGAGGAGCAGAGACGCGAACCCGGTTCACCAGATTACGAGTCCACAGCTCCTAACCACTACGCCACACTAGCTCTCAGAGCACTGCAGAGTGAAGGGCTAGGGGACATTCTGGCCTGCAGAGTTACTTGGGCACTGAGACATTTGGCAATATGCTCTCCTGAGTTCCATTGAGGCGTGCAGTCTCCCTCTGCATCACCCGACAGAGGTAATCATCACTGGGGGACAGAGAGACAGGGCTCATGAGCCGTTTTGCAACCCAGGATGTTCAAGTCATGGCTTCACATGAACTGGGAAGAGACTGGCACACCCACCCACCCTGAAATGCTTATGGGTAATGACAGCAATCCGCTTTGACATGCATAACAGACATCGATGCAGCTTCTGATCTGGTAAAATAAGCTTTCCTGAGGAATACTGAGCTCCCTGGGTGCTTAATGGAAGCCAGAGTTCAGCCCATTAGCATTTTTTTAAAAGTACTTTAAGCAGGCATAAGACTTACTAGCAGCCGATAGTCCTCTTCAACCCAGATACATGAGAATGCAATGCAGAACACAATCATGTTGGTTCCTTGCCAGCAGTGGAAAACCTAGACGATGCTTCTCCCATGCCGGTCTTCAAGGGAGGTGTGCAATCTTGAGTGGAGAGTGCTTTTCCCAGACCAGTGGGTTGCCAACTTCCCATCAATATGAGATTATGGGACAAGGAACCCACTGAAGACAATATGGCCTCTCATTCCATCTAAGATGACCTCCAGCTGCTCTCCACTTACAAATTAAACCAAACAAAGTGGCCAGCACCCTTTCCTGGGTCTCTTGAGGGCCTGCCCTTTTTAGAATCATAGAATCATAGAGTTGGAAGAGACCACAAGGGCCACTAGGTTCAGAGGCAATGGAATACGCGAGAGCCAAATATGCCTGAAGGCAGCTCCCCAACCCACCTGATGGGGTACCATACCCAAAACAGTCAGAGGACCTTGGATGCCTCCTTTTCCCTTGAATACGTGTTTTGGGAAAGTGAATGGAGCTTACAAGAAAAATGGCAGTTGATACGACCCATTCATTGAGATCAAAATGGAAAACAAAAAGAGAAAAACACCTTGGTGTGGTGACCCTACTACTGCTAGCAGACTCTCTCCCAACCATATTCGTACTAGCCAGCCTGTGATGCTGCGAGGGTGCAAGGAATGGGTTAGAATCAGCCACTTCTTTGGTCCCCTGGACTGACAAACCAGCACTGAAGCTGACGTCTGTGTTCGGGATGGAGCTGTTGCTGTCATAGGTTTCAGACAGCGGTTCCAGAACAAGTGATACCTGAAAGAAAATGTTTGAAAGGGCTCAGCAGTAGTAGTTAGTATTTAGAAAGCGAGTTTTTAAACCACTTCACACATTATTATTATTTATTAAATTTGTTAGTAGCTTTATTTTGTGTTTTCCATGCCCTCCTCACCCTGTGTTGAACTTGGAGCACATTAAATAGGGAAAGGTTTGAGCGTTACCTGCAGCTCTCCCATCTTCTCAGATGTCGGTGAGACAATGGTGAAAAATCCGCTGATTGGGTGACTTGGAGAGAGCTGTGCCAGCCCACTGATTTGCACCCGGCCAATTGGAAGGTGATCTGGTCTGGCCATTACTTCCAGGATAAGAGCACCCATATCTGTAGGAGGCAAAACAAACAAAAATAAACAAGCTCAATAAACAAAACGTGAAGAAACAGTACAATGTGTGCTTTCAAAATGCAGAAAAAAAGTGGCTGAGCTATTCAAGCTACCCTATATGCGAAAACCAGTTCCTCACCTCCATCTCTTAGCCATGGCTGGATACTTACCCATGATGGAAATAAGAAACTGGTATGGAGGTTAAACCACAGAGCCTAGGGCTTGCCGATCAGAAGGTCGGTGGTTCGAATCCCCGCGACGGGGTGAGCTCCCGTTGCTCAGTCCCTGCTCCTGCCAACCTAGCAGTTCGAAAGCACGTCAAAGTGCAAGTAGATAAATAGGTACCACTCTGGCGGGAAGGTAAACGGCATTTCCGTGCGCAGCTCTGGTTCACCAGAAGCGGCTTAGTCCTGCTGGCCAAATGACCCGGAAGCTGTACGCCGGCTCCCTTGGCCAATAAAGCGAGATAAGTGCCGCAACCCCAGAGCCGTCCGCGACTGGACCTAATGGTCAGGGGTCCCTTTACCTATGGAGGTGGCCCAGGCTGGGCCTGGAACAAGGGGTGATGGAAGGGCCTGAAATGGGGAGAAAGTGAAAAGGGCAATGGGATGGGGTCTCCCTCCAACCAAAAAATTAATACTGTATATTCCTGCGTATAAGACTACTTTTTAACCCAGGAAAATCTTCTCAAAAGTCGGGGGTCGTCTTATACGCCGGGTCATATTTCTTATACGGCGAGTATATCCCAAACTCTGTATTTTAACTGGAAAAGTTGGGGGTCGTCTTATACGCCCAGTCGTCTTATACGCCGGAATATACGGTAAATAAAATCCTTTTAATGCAGGGATCAAACTGAGGGACGATCAGCAAGCAACTTTTATAAGGCTCTGAAAAAGCAGAAGTTGCCCACCGATTAGGAGAATGAACCTTATCTGCCAGCAATGCAGAATAATTTCACTGTTTGTTACATCTCCTTCTAAGCTCACTGGGACTTGAAGGGTCAAAACACACCCACTGCCTTCCATTTGTCCTTTAGCAGGTTGTCCAACTCTAAACTAACAAGCCACCCGCTCAGACTTCAAAGAAGCAGCTGTACCTGTCAAGTAGGAGACAAACTGTTTTGGTCCACACCGAACTGGGTAGCGGGTCGTAGTTTTGAGGTTCTTTTGCTCGGCCTGCGAGGTATCCCGGGGGACAAAGGCTGTACCTTCCGAGGTTTCTCCCCACCACCTCACCCGGATAAGGAAGGAAGCAGGCGGCTTGGCAACCATCCATAAGATTTTGCTAATGGTCAGCTTCAGGAAGCAGCGCAGTTGTCCTTCTACAAGGGGAGGCAGACTTGTAGAGGGGGAGATGTCACTGACGTCTGTAGAGAAGAGGTAGACCACAGCATTACTATTTATCCAAACCAGTTACAGGTAGGTAGCCGTGTTGGTCCGTCATATATAATATAAAATAATAATAATAATAATAATAATAATAATTTTATTATTTGTACCCCGCCCATCTGACCGGGTCTCCCCAGCCACTCTGGGCGGCTTCCAACAAATATTAAAATACATCAAAATTATCATCTTTCAGTTATTACATAGTAATAATAATAATATTAAATTTTATTTATACCCCGCCCTCCCCAGCCAAGACTGGGCTCAGGGCAGCTAACACCAAGTATAAAACAATTCATTAAAATACAACTATGGTCTGCCATAGTCAAAACAAAATAAAAAATAAAAAAAATTCCTTCCAGTAGCACCTTAGAGACCAACTAAGTTTGTTCTTGGTATGAGCTTTTTGTATTTTTTATCCAAACCAGGCCAGTTAAGTTTATTTCTTTTTAAAAATAAACTTTATTTATCATCTTTCAGTTATTACATAGTAATAATAATAATAATACTAATAAATTTTATTTACCCTATATACTCGAGTATAAGCCTAGTTTTTCAGCACATTTTTTGTGCTGAAAAAGCCGCCCTCGGCTTATACTCGAGTGAGGCAGGCAGTGGCTCCTATGAAGCTTTCCCAGGTTTTTTGTGGTAAAATTGGGTGCCTCGGCTTATATTCGGGTCGACTTATACTCGAGTATATACGGTATACCCCGCCCTCCATAGCCAAGACCGGGCTCAGGGCGGCTAACACCAAGTATAAAACAATTGATTAAAATGCAACTTAAAAACAAGATTAAAAACAACATTAAAGTGCAGCCTCATTTCAGCAGAAACTCAAATCAAAACTATTTGGGGAAGAAACCGTCAAATCACAATAACATAACAAAACATCAACTTCCCTTCTCCCCCCAACCCGGGGCCCATGGTACCGGACCCAACCCCACCCCCGAGACCCCTCCTCACCTTTCTTCTTGCGGCCGGACCCCGGCCGGGCCGGGCCAGCCGCCTTGGCCTTCCTCTGCTTCATCCTCCCGACTAGGCCCCCCGAGCCCGCTTCCCGCTGCTTAGCAACGGCCGCCGCGGCCGCGCGGCCTTCTGGGAAACCGGCGCCAACGGCGAGAGGAAAGCCCGGCGGGGAGTTTGCCGCTTCCGGTGCGACCTCCGACCTCTAGAGGGCGCTGCAAGGGTGCTGGCGCCGCCACGGAAAGGCGTCTTCGCGGGACCTTCGCTAGCGCCGTAGAGATAAAGCTATTAGAGGAGCATTCCGATTGAGGTGCCGCGGCTCTGCTTCTCCCAAAAGGGAGAGAGAGGGAATAACGCCAGCAAAGAGGAACGGCAGGTGAAATTGGTGGAGCATGCAGATTTAGCAAATTCAACGAATTTATTAATTAATATTAATTATTATGATGATTATTAGAATTAAAAACAATTTTAGATTTTAAAATAATATTAATAGTGGTATTAATATCAAAATTATTATTATTAAACTTGTTGTTATAGAATAAGAGATCAGGAAGAGTGGAGTATTTAAAGAAGAGTGGAAAATTTTTGTATGTTGAAACGTTAGCAGGGATGGAACGGATCTAGAAGTTTAAAGTATATGAAGGTATGATTGAGAAGAGGAGGACAATAAAACTTATGGAGCAATTAGAATATGTAGTCACAATGGGTAAATATACAGAACCGCGGAAGGGAGGGCAAGGGAAGTCGATGATTATGACTGCGTGAGTGAATTGAATGGAATATGAACATTTGTAATAGAAAAAGTATAAATATATTTAAATTTTAAATCATGGAATCTAAAGAGCGACTCTACAACTTTGCTATCTCTACGGCGCCGCCTCGCCTCTCTCGACTCACCGAAACGGAGCTGCGCCTCCCAGGATGCACCGCGCTCGCTTCCGTTTGAAATTTTTAGAAACTCCATATCCCAGGACGCCTTGGGGCGCGGGGCGGCGTCGTTCCGGCGCGAGCGCGCAGAGGCTGCTGGGAGAGGCTGGCCGGCGGCTCCTTCTGGGAGGGCGGGGGCCGGATCCTGCCCCTTCGCCGCCGCCTCCTCGCCTCTCCCCGCCGCCCTCGCCATGTCCGCCTTGGAGAAGCAGCTGCAGATGGGCCGCCTGCCCCCTCGCCCGCCAGGACCCTCCGGGGGAAGCGGCCAGGCCCTCCCCAAGATGCGCATGGGGTACGCGAGGGGGAGAGATAGGGGGGGGCTGGTGACGTCACGCGGGAGGGAGATGACGTCACGCGGCGGGGGACCAGAGAGGGGTCGTGACGTCATGCGGCTGGGGTGGGGAATGGGGGCGCTGAGAGGAGGAGGGGGCGTGGCTTTGGGGGAGGATGAATGGGGCGGGGCGGGGTTTATTTTGGGGGTGGGTGGGGGATTTTCCAGAACACGCGTGGGTGGGGGAGTCTTTTTGGGGGGGGTAATGATTGTCTGCAAAATGAAGGGGGGCTCTGAAGGTGGGGTGAGGGGGTCGCTCCCTACTTTCAATGGAAGCCTGGTGTGTGTCTTATCTATACATAACTGTACATATATACATATACATACACACGTATATACAACGTGGATATACGTGTATATATACCGGTATGTATGCATGCATCATGGGGGTTTGACATAACCCCAAAGGCACAACTCCTCCATTGTCTCCCGAGACAGACAGATGCCAACAGCAAATAGGGGTTATGTGATGTGTGTAATATTGGAGGGGGTTGTATTAAGGAGGGGCCCAGTCCCCAAGGAGTGTGGAAACGTGCCTGCTTTCAAAGGGTGGATAACAACAGCTGCGGTGTTCATACGGTGTTTTCTGAAATGCATTGCGTGCAACAGCCCTGCAGGGTAGGCCAGCCTAGTCCCCCCCCCCCCCCGTTGGAGGTTGGATGGCTGAGAGCGTGCGAGAAATAACCCTCACCTGCTCTACAAGGTTGGTTCATGAACAGGACTGAATTTATGCATGCAAGGAGGTGCTCTGAAAGGCAGTAGTGCACCCCAGACGGGGACAGAGGCCACCTGGGGAAGCGCAGGTTGACTGCTGCTTCTGGCCTTGGACTGGCGTGGGGCATTGGAATCTCTTCACCCTTACCCAAAGGGTTTGCAGGCCTAGGCCAACTCCGGCCCTCCAGATGTTTGGGACTACAATTCCCATCATCCCTGACCACAAGGCTCTCGTTTCTGATGTGAAAGCTTAATGCACCTCTCTCTGTGTTGTAGATGTTGTAAAAATCACATTGCAGTAGGGGCAACCTCAAGGCAGCAACCAGCTCAGAGAATTGTGAGGGGGGTGGGGGGGGGGGGTTGTGCTTGAGCCTGAGGAGAATTTGGTGCATGAGATTCCACCAGAGGTAATGCATGGGGGCTGTGAGGGATCGCGGGGTGTGCTGTTTGCAAAAAGGAGGGAACTGAACCCTACTTTCAAAGAGGTGGTGTTTGGGGGCAGAGGGGGGAACGAGAGGACGGTGTTACCATATTGTGGCGCTTGCTGGCCATTTGCCAGGGAGGGCTGGGTGGGGAACCGCTGAAGAAAACCTGCTGTGCATGGAAGATGCAAAGTGACAGAGGGAGGCGTCTCTCTCTGGGAGGGGCCGTTGGCTCGCTGCTTGAACACACCATTTGCACGCAGGAAGTCCTGGGTCCACTCCCCAGCGAAAGCAATAAAAAAACAGCAACACTGGCAGCAGAGATCTCCGCCTGAGACTTCGGAGAGCCTCTTTGCCGTGAGAACAGATTGAGGTTGAATCCTGACAAGACAGAAGTACTGTTTTTGGGGGACAGGGGGCGGGCGGGTGTGGGGGATTCCCTGGTCCTGAATGGGGCAACTGTGCCCCTGAAGGACCAGGTGCGCAGCCTGGGAGTCATTTTGGACTCACAGCTGTCCATGGAGGCGCAGGTTAATTCTGTGTCCAGGGCGGCTGTCTACCAGCTCCATCTGGTACGCAGGCTGAGACCCTCCCTGCCCGCAGACTGTCTCGCCAGAGTGGTGCATGCTCTGGTTATCTCCCGCTTGGACTACTGCAATGCGCTCTACGTGGGGCTACCTTTGAAGGTGACCCGGAAACTGCAATTAATCCAGAATGCGGCGGCTAGACTGGTGACTGGGAGCGGCCGCCGGGACCACATAACACCGGTCCTGAGAGATCTACATTGGCTCCCAGTACGTTTCCGAGCACAATTCAAAGTGTTGGTGCTGACATTGAAAGCCCTAAAAGGCCTCGGTCCTGTATACCTGAAGGAGCATCTCCACCCCCATCAATCTACCCAGACACTGAGATCCAGCTCCGAGGGCCTTCTGGCGGTTCCCTCCCTGCGAGAAGCAAAGCTACAGGGAACCAGGCAGAGGGCCTTCTCAGTAGTGGCGCCCGCCCTGTGGAACGCCCTCCCAGCAGAGGTTAAAAGGATCAACAACTACATGACATTTAGAAAACACCTGAAGGCAGCCCTGTTCTGGGAAGTTTTTAATCTGTGATGTGTTAATGTATTTTAATGTTTGCTGGAAGCCGCCCAGAGTGGCTGGGGTGACCCAGCCAGATGGGCGGGGTACAAATAATAAATTATTATTATTATTATAACCAGCCTGGACCAGCCTTCCTCCAATCTTCATGTTCTCCAGATGTTTTCGACGCTTAACTCCTAGCAGCCTTGTGGGAGTCCAAATCATCTGGAGGGCACCAGGTTGGGGAAGCTTGCTCTGCACCACATCTGGCTATGCCTCTGGCAGACCTGAGCAGCTTCTCGGGAGGACGGAGGCCACCTTGAACTAATAATCTCAGTGTCTGCCTGCACGGTAAAAATAACCCTCGAGGCGAGACTGTTTTGGTGTTGCTGTAAGGGGAGAAATTAGCCAAGCGCCACTTTCCTGGCTGGAGTAGTTTCAGGCGAAGCTTCGGAATATCTGGTTGTGAGAGGAGGAGATTAAGCCCCCAAACCTGTGTCCCGGTAATCTCATAGAACACCTTATTTGTATGGAATGTGTGTGGTCTTCGCAGCCCCTGATGCATCCCTCCACCCTCTGGGTGAGGCCACCCCTGTGCCCAGGAGAGGCTCCGATTTCAAGGTATCCGGCAAGGTTTATTCCGTTGTCTCCCAAGACAGACGGGCGCCAACACCAACAAGGAGTACTTGCCATGATGGCTCTGCCTCCGTAGTCGGAAGCAGAAATGCTCCTGAATCCCAGTTGCTGGAAACCACAGCAGGGGAGAGGGCTCTTGTGTTCAAATCCTGCTTGCAGGTTCCCCGCAGGCAACTGGTTGGCCACTGTGAGAACAGGATGCTGGACTAGATGGGCCATTGGTCAGATCCAGCATGTCGTACTTATGTACCCCCCAACTCCCATCGACCTAAGTCAGCATGGATAGCAGCCAGGGATGATGGGAGTTGTAGTCTGGCAACATCTGGAAGGCTGCAGGTTGCTGGATGTAGATCAGGCATAGGCAACCTCGGCCCTCCAGATGTTTTGGGACTACAGCTCCCATGATGCCTAGCTAACAGGACCAGTGGTCAGGGATGATGGGAATTGTAGTCCCCAAACATCTGGAGGGCCGAGGTTGCCTATGCCTGGTGTAGAGCTTAGTCTTCCTTATATTCAGTCCCAGGATGATTGTGAAATGTCTGTGTGCCAACCTGTGATATTATTTCTGTTGCCTGACTCCACCATCCACCAGTATAGATTTCTAAAGCTTTCTTTAGTAAATAAATAAAATGTTGAGTTGCTGGCAAAAGATGTGCAGTGATGGAGCCTGGATGATTTTGTGGTACCCTAAGGGAATCCAATCTGTAATGAAAGGAATGGCCGTAACTTTCTTCCAGGGTGGATTTGATTTAAATCAAACTGATTTAAATCACGATTTAAATCACTAGTCAGTTCGGCTCAGGGTGGATTTAAATTTTAAAAAATCTGATTTAAATTTTTAAAAATCCACCCTGAGCCTTACTGACTAGTGATTTAAATCGTGATTTAAATCAGTTTAATTTAAATCAAATCCACCCTTCTTTCTTCTCCTATTTTTAAATTGCAAGAACAAGGCTGTCGTTGCACCCTGACATAAAGGGCCCTCCTGCACACAGCAAAATACTTCTTAAGCCACCCAGGTGCAATATTTAAGCATCGTGTCTCTGTTTTCCAGGCCTGGAAGGAAGCGCGATTATTCTGCTGTCCCATGGAGCCAGTACTTCGAGTCCATGGAGGATGTTGTGGTTGAGAGCGACTCTGGCAAGGATATATCCTTTTCCCATCCTTCGTTTAAAAAAAATCCTGATTTATAGGGTCCTCTGTTGCGCATGTAGCCATAAGGCCACCTGTTTAGAAGCTGCCACCCTCCCCTTCCCTGCAGTGTGGCTCCCGGCAGATGGCCTTGGGCGGTGGTGTTTGCAAAACGTTTCCCTGATTGAGCTCGCTTTTGGTGGCACCGAACCGATTCAGCGCTGCCAAAGGACGGTGCCAAAGTCTTCTGGGCGTAAAAATAATAATAATAATGTCCTGTTGACTGAGTGACGATGTGTTCTTGGGAGGCGCAGACGATGTTGCATCTTAACTCTTTTTATTTCGAGAAAGTTACAATGTCCTTAACTGTTCATACACTTTTCGAATTTACAAGAGTGGATCCGAGGGTCCCGTCTTGCTCCTTTTACACGGCGGAGGCCATTCTGCCCTCTCCTGGGCTGTGTTTACCGTAAGTGAACAGCTGATTGCACGCCTTTTCCTGTGGTTAATATTTCGTTGTTTACGGAGCCCCTTCCGCTTGCGAGGCACCTTTACAGAATAAACCCGGAAACCCTCCTTCGGGATGAGAATCTATGTTGGGGCTTGATAGCCGCAAGCAAATGCATTCTTGCCACAGTGTGGCTTCCCAGCACAATAGCTGCCTTGTTTTTATAAAGGCTGCGGCAGCTACGACGGGGAGCAGGGCACCTGCTGTGAATGTAGAAGCATCTCCAGTGAGAAGGAGATCTGGTTGCTGGGCTGGCAATAGGACTTGAAGAGAAAAACCATACATCCAGCAGCTAAAAAAGCCAATGCAATTCTGGGCTGCATTAATAGGAGTATAGCATCTAGATCAAGGGAAGGAATAGTCCCACTGTATTCCGCTCTGGTCAGACCTCACCTGGAATACTGTGTCCAGTTCTGGGCACCCCAGTTCAAGAAGGATACTGACAAGCTGGAACGTGTCCAGAGGAGGGCAACCAAAATGGTCAAAGGCTTGGAAACGATGCCTCATGAGGAACGGCTTAGGGAGCTGGGTATGTTTAGCCTGGAGAAGAGAAGGTTAAGGGGTGATATGATAGCCATGTTCAAATATATAAAAGGACGTCATATGGAGGAAGGAGAAAAGTTGTTTTCTGCTGCTCCAGAGAAGCGGACACGGAGCAATGGATTCAAACTACAAGAAAGAAGATTCCACCTCAACATTAGGAAGAACTTCCTGACAGTAAGAGCTGTTCGACAGTGGAATTTGCTGCCAAGGAGTGTGGTGGAGTCTCCTTCTTTGGAGGTCTTTAAGCAGAGGCTTGACAGCCACCTGTCAGGAATGCTTTGATGGTGTTTCCTGCTTGGCAGGGGGTTGGACTGGATGGCCCTTGGGGTCTCTTCCAACTCTATGATTCTAGGATTCTATGATCCTAAAGACACCACAGTCTCTGCTGACCTATATTCCAAGGAGGCAAGATTGTTGAACCCCCTGGTATCTTACCACTCTGAGATTGTGTTGGTGTGTAACACTATACAGAGACACACACATGAACCCCTCTCCGTCCAGGCAAGCATAGAGGCATTATTGCGCTTCCAGGAGCCTTCCAGTCAAGCGGGAACACAGAATCCCAGCCTTTTAACTCTGCTCTGCATGAAGGAGACCTTTCTTTGCTTTCTCCTGCATCTTCCAATATTGAGCTTCATGGTGGTGAGAATATTTTTTCTGACTAAGCTCCGGGAAGAACTTTGTGACAGCAAGAGCCGTTTGACAGAGGAACAGGCCCCCTCAGAAGGCAGGCTCTTCTTCGTTGGAGGTCCAATAATAATACCAGGTCGGAGCCATCACTGAAAAGGCCCTGGTGGAGGAGAATCTGGCTTCTTTAGGGCCCGGGACCCTTAAGCTACGGTATTATTATTCGTGGACCTTAGGGTCCTCTGCGGGACATACCAGGAGAGGCGGTCCCGTAAGTACGAGGGTCCGAGGCCGCATAGGGCTTTAAAGGTCAAAACCAGCACCTTAAACCTGACCATATACTCCCCCGGGAGCCAGTGCAGCTGGGAAAGCATCATGGTTGGAGAGCTTCCGCAATTGCTCTTGAGACAGACTCTTCTCCGCAGGCACCCCGTCGCTGCCGGGTGCGCCTGGTTTTTTGCCACCCAGTCGATTTTCCTGGAACAAAAGGCCTATTTTTAAAACCCGCCTTGGAGCCTCAATGCCGCTTAATCACTGCGATTCCAAAAATATGTTATTTAGGTGGCAGGAACAAATCACAAAGCATCATTGTCTTTGCAGCAGGGTGCTTATTTTTCATAAGTGTGCCTGGTGCAAATCCTTCCCCCCAATATTTTGGGAAATACCGGAGCTTTTTCCCTATTTCCAGCCTTCCGACTGAGAATTCACGCATCTCCCCACCCAATGCAAAGGAAAGTTCAGTACTGCACACAAAGGGATGCAATCACTGTTCAGGTCTAAGAAGGAGCTGGCAGGCAGATGGTGGCCTTCAGCAAATGCCAAGAGTTGAAAGTTACAGAATTGTGGAGTTGGAAGGGACCCCAAGGGTCATCCAGTGCAACCCTCTGTAATGCAGGAATCTCAGCTAGATCCATAGCTGTCAAAATAAGGGATCAGCAGCCTCACCTGTCCCGGGGACAGTCTACGGTTCCTTGGGACAGTCCACGCCGCGCTAAGCCCCCCAGGCTACAAATTAATTTACACCAGGTTACACACCATCATCTTTCCCCACCTCAGGGTCTCTTTTCCAGGGAGTCTTCTCTTCTCATGCGATGCTTCAGGATCTGTCCTTCCGGTGAGCAGCCAGGGCCGATGTCCTTCAGAATGGATCGGTTTGATCTTCTTGCAGTCCACGGGGCTCCAGCACCACAATTCAAAAGCGTCCATTCTTCATGGGGGGATTGATCAGGTTCACTCTTTTGGCTCTCTGGCATCCATTAACGACTTACTATACAAACGTGTTGCAGACTTTGCATGCTTTAACACTCTTTTGGAAGGAGTGTACTTGTGGGCTGGGCCAGAGTGGTTGATTTTATATGCAAGCAAAGCACAAACAGTGCTGTTGTCTAATGACATCCTATTCTCTGTAACTATTGGTGAGCAACGCAGCTGAGGAGCCTCCCTGGCCGGCAGGGAGGGAAAGGAGCTGCTTCCTTTGAAATCCGGGAAATTTAAGGGATAACAAGAATCCGGGATAGCAGCGGGAAACGGCATTGGAATAATGGAATTTCACGCCAAAAAAGGGAAACAGCGAAGCCCGGCGCTGGAATAAGGGAATTTCATGCGAAAAAAGGGAAGGTTGACAGCTATGGCTAGATCATACATGGAAGGTGGCCATCCAACCTCTGCTTAGAAACCTCCAAGCAAGAAGAGTCCACTGTCAAACAGCTCCTACCCTCAGAAAGATCTTCCTCCTGTTTAGTTGTTTGGATTTGTAAGTAGACAGGAAAGCAGGAGGGGCAATTTTCGGATCAGCTCCAACCATCCTCTTGACCTAATCTCTACTTGATCACCCACCCATTAGATCATGATCCCCTTATTTCTGCCTGCATCCCTAATAGTTGGACCATTTTACAGTGGTAACCTCGGGTTACAGATGCTTCAGGTTACAGACGCTTCAGGTTACAGACTCCACTAACCCAGAAATAGTACCTCGGGTTAAGAACTTCAGGATGAGAACAGAAATCACACGGCTGCAGCGGGAGGCTCCATTAGCTAAAGTGGCACCTCAGGTTAAGAACAGTTTCAGGTTAAGAACGGACCTCCAGAATGAATTAAGTTCTTAACCCGAGGTACCACTGTATTGTGCCTACTTATTTCTAAAATCTGTTAAATTTGTTGGCATTTTCTTATGAATATTTAACTCTATGTAAACCGCATAGAGAGGGTTTTTTTTTTAATGGTTAACCAGTACATATTGTTAAAATAAGTAAAATAAATGTTAAGACCTTCACACCATGAGCTTTAAATTTACTGCAATTAATCCAGAATGCGGCAGCTAGACTGGTGACTGGGAGTGGCCGCCGGGACCACATAACACCAGTCCTGAGAGATCTACATTGGCTCCCAGTACATTTCCGAGCACAATTCAAAGTGTTGGTGCTGACCTTTAAAGCCCTAAATGGCCTCGGTCCTGTATACCCGAAGGAGCGTCTCCACCCCCATCGATCTACCCGGACACTGAGATCCAGCGCCGAGGGCCTTCTGGCGGTTCCCTCACTGCGAGAAGCAAAGCTACAGGGAACCAGGCAGAGGGCCTTCTCGGTGGTGGCGCCCGCCCTGTGGAACGCCCTCCCAGCAGAGGTTAAAGTGATAAACAACTATCCTACATTCAGAAAATACCTGAAGGCAGCCCTGTTTAGGGAAGTTTTTAACCTGTGATATTTTGATGTATTTTAATATCTGTTGGAGGCCGCCCAGAGTGGCTGGGGAGGCCAGGACAGATGGGCGGGGTACAAATAATAAATTTTTATTATTATTACTGGCGTTCCACTGGAACCACAGACCGTGGCATTTCCAGTATGGCGTATTGGTGAGAGTGTCGGACTCGCACCTGGGAGAGACTAGGGTTCAAATCCCTTGGGCCGGTTCACTGCCTCTTAGCCTACCTACCTCACAGGGTTGTTGTGGGTATTAAATGAGGAGGGGGAGAAGCCCCACGTACGCCACCTTAGGGGTGGGGAAGGTGGGGAGGAAATGGCGATGAACAAAATTCCTTCAACACAGAATTCAGTTTCAGTTTCAGACTTAATTTTTCGTCAGGCTTCTAGCCCGTCTAATCCTGTCTGAACCTGTTGAAATCTCTGAAGCAGCGGGGTCTGGGTGGCGTCTGTAGCACTCTGAGAGCCGTGCTTTCGTATCCCCCCTTTTTTTACAGCTCCACCCGAGTAGCACGAGCAGCTAAAAAATAATACCAAGCACTTTAAACCCGCAGAATACATTATTCCAAACAGGAGGAGACACGTATCGCAGGGGGTTGGACTGGATGACCCCTGGGGTCCCTCCCAGCTCTACAATTCTATGACTCCTATGTTTACTTGAACGATTTTAGCTTGGGTCTGCAGAATTCGTTTTTTTCTCTTCTCTGGGGATGTGGGTCACCTTGTCCCGATTCCAGCCTTTTCTTTTTAAAGTGGGTCGCCTTGTCCCCACTGCACAAACCCCCTTCACTACTTAAAAGACCGGAGGCCCTCCGAGGGAATTGGCCTTCTTCCAATCCCACTGTTTCCCCGCTCTCCCCCCCCCCCAACCTCCTTAGCTTCATTCATATTCCTGGTGGGGCCTCCTGGCTACTTTACGATGCTCCAAGCTGCCTGCCCTCCTTGTCCGAGGCCACCCTTGGCTAGTCAACGGGACCGGATCGTTCCCTCTGGCCGGCAGTCCCTTCCCTTCCCGGGAGAGGGTGAGGTACTTCTGCTTGGCTTTCCAAACTGGCCGCATTGCAAACGGACAGTTGCCACGCAAGGTTCGTTCCTCGCTTGCAAGGAACCGATCCTCTGGAACTCCCTGCCCGTTGATATTAAGCATGCCTTTGCTATCCTGTTTCTAGCACCTGCCAAAAAATCTGTTCTTGTTCAGGCAAGTTTCCCTGGCGTATAATTTTGACAAGTGCTTCAACTTGTATCATAGAATTGTAGAATTGGAAGGGGACCCCAAGGTTCATCTGTAGGGACCCAGGTGGCGCTGTGGGTTAAACCACAGAGCCTAGGGCTTGCCGATGAGAAGGTCGGTGGTTCGAATCCCTGCGACGGGGTGAGCTCCCGTTGCTCGGTCCCAGCTCCTGCCAACCTAGCAGTTCGAAAGCACGTCAAAGTGCAAGTAGATAAATAGGTACTGCTCTGGCGGGAAGGTAAACGGCGTTTCCGTGCGCTGCTTTGGTTCGCCAGAAGCGGCTTTGTCATGCTGGCCACATGACCCGGAAGCTGTACGCCAGTTCCCTCGGCCAATAAAGCGAGATGAGCGCCTCAACCCCAGAGTCGGTCACGACTGGACCTAATGGTCAGGGGTCCCTTTACCTTTACATTTACCAAGGTTCATTTAGATCAGGCTTCCTCAACCTCGGCCTGCCAGATGTTTTTGGCCTACAACTCCCATGATCCCTAGCTAGCAGGACCAGTGGTCAGGGATGCTGGGAATTGTAGTCTCAAAACATCTGGAGGGCCGAGGTTGAGGAAGCCTGATCTAGACCCACCCCCTGCAATGCAGGGATATATGTGTGTACTTTTACTTACATTTTGACTTTTTAAGGTCGGCGTAATGTCTGATATTTTTATAATCATTATTTTGAGTGGATAGTTCATAATATTCTATATATAAATTAAATTAAATTTTCTGTTTTTCAATCCAAAATATTCATTTAAGCAACCTTAAAATTTCAATACTTCCCTCATTCTCTTTCCATTGTTCATTTTGCATAACATAAATCCCTGCATATTTTATATAAACCATTCAGTATTCCATTATTACATCCATCAAAACTTATTTACACTGTTGAATTTATCTTAATGCTGCCAGCGTTTTCAAGTGTACACAATCCCCCCCCCCCCGCAATATATTCAATAAACATTTTCCAGTCTTCTCTAAACGCATGTTCTTCTTGTTCTCTTATTCTGTATGGTAGGTCTGCAAGCTATGCATATTCCATCAGTTCAAGTTGCCGTTCTTCTTTGGTTGGGACCTCGCTCATTTTACATTTTGGGGCTAACAAAACACAGGTCACAGTAGTGGCATACATTAATATCCTTTTCTGACACCTGGGAATTTCCACCTGAATTATCCCCAAAAGAAAGGACTCTGGGTTTTTTTTAAAAAAGTGCTTTTAAACTTTTTTTTCCCCAATTCATTGTAAATTATTTCCCAATAGTTCATATTGTACTTTTGTAAACGCCTTACAGGTATTGGTGATATACAGCCGTATATAAGCCCTGTTAAATAAAACAGATAAATGAAATCTTTTCCTTCCTTGCAGTCTGCCATCATCAGCCGTGTCCAGTGCCGGATCGTGGCTTTGGATCTGAGAGGACATGGTAAGGAATCGTTTCAGAAATAAAAGGCAGCTCTTTTTTGGTACTGCTGTGGGTTTTTCTCTCCACGGCCAACCACCCCCTCTACTCCCTGACCTGAAATATGAATGGCAGTTCTCTCCGAAGGATTCATTAAAAGATTCTATCAAGCCATCTAGCCCCACCTAGTGCGGTGAAATTATTTTATTCCAAAAACGTTCTACCCTGCCGTTCAATCAAAAGGCTCTTGCGATTGCCAAGACACAGGAAGTCTTTTGGGGTTTTTTTTAATGCACACACAATTCAATAAAACAAGCAGACATTAACATTGCGCACAGCAGGTCTCGGCAACGGCTCAGTTGGTCAAATGCTTTCCTAAACGGGAAAGTTCAGATCAGCCTTCCTTTTTGTGCACCGCTTTGAGGTTTTATTTAAACTAATAATAATCGGCCAACGTTTAAAAGACATAGAGCATCAGAACAATTTGAAGAAGAAGAAGAAGAGTTTGGATTTGATATCCCGCTTTATCACTACCCGAAGGAGTCTCAAAGCGGCTCACATTCTCCTTTCCCTTCCTCCCCCACAACAAACACTCTGTGAGGTGAGTGGGGCTGAGAGACTTCAGAGAAGTGGGACTAGCCCAAGTCACCCAGCAGCTGCATGTGGAGGAGCGGGGAATCGAACCTGGTTCACCAGATTACGAATCCACCACTCTAAACCAGGGAAGGGAAGGGAAAGGAGAATGTGAGCCGCTTTGAGACTCCTTCGGGTAGTGATAAAGTGGGATATCAAATCCAAACTCTTCTTCTTCTTGTTGTTGCTGTTACTGATATTATTGGTGTATCTTTAGTTTTAGATCTTATGATCTACGTGGAAATAGTTTCCATTTGGTTGTGTACTTTTTGATGTGTTTTATTTATTGTTTATGACTTCAGTTATGTTTGTAATTATGTCAATTCCGTCGTGTTGTAAGCCGCCTTGAGCATAGTTTCAACTATGGAACGGTGGCATACAAATAAAATGATGATGATTAAGAATTTCAGGAACCAAAACGTCATATCGAGAGTTGTACTTTGCTAGAATAAAGCAGCATATAAATTTTGTCAAACGAATAAAGTAAAAGAAATCCGCTTTCCTTTGCAGGTGAGACGAAAGTTAGGAACCCAGAAGATCTCTCCGCGGAGACGATGTCCAAGTAGGTTGTTCCATAATCTAGCTTTGCTGTGCTTGGTTTTCTCGGCTGTATAAACACAACCCATTCCAAGGTGCCCTTGATTTTGATGAGGACTTAGGGTTAAGTTGGAAGACCTGAAACTGGTCCTTAAGCATCCATCAAAGCTATAAGACTCTCTCCATGCTAAAAAGTGTCCTGGCTCTGGGCATTTGGCTGTCTGCCTAGCAGTTCGAAAGCACACTGGTGCAAGTAGATAAATAGGTACCACTGCGGCGGGAAACTAAACGGTGTTTCCGTACGCTCTGGTTTCCGTCATGGTGTCCCGTTGCGCCAGAAGCGGTTTAGTCCTGCTGGCCACATGGCCCGGAAAGCTGTCTGTGGTCAAACGCCGGCTCCCTCGGCCTGAAAGCGAGGTGAGAGCCGCAACCCAGGGGTCGCCTTTGACTGGACTTAACCGTCCAGGGGTCCTTTACCTTTTACCTTACCTTGCCCTCAGCTGTAGCCCAGCCGTTCTCGGGACAGGCTCTTTGAAATTCGGTCATCTACCCACCCTGCGAATTTATTTTCTTGAGTCTCCAGCTTGGCATAGCTGCCTTGTGAAGGTGACGGAGTCCTTCACGCTGTCAGGGACATTTGCCACTTTGCAGGGCGGCCATCTGTGAAACCACCAGCAGCCACCTGCTCTCTTTTGGTCTTAAAGCAGCAGCTCTGCCCAATGCAGCAGCTTGCGATGTCTTGGAGAGATCCCTTCTGCAAAGACACACACACACACCCGCTAACGGGATGGAGCGAGAGATTTTGACAAATGGCTGTTGCTAGCTCGCTTAGTAGTAGTAGTAGTAGTAGTAATAATAATAATAATAATAATAATCCTATATAATAATCTCCCTGCGTCCACCGTCCGTGTGTCAGTGGAAATTTCCACTGCGCATGTCCCAGACGGACGCAGGGATTGGACGACGGGAGAGGGGGCCATGTCTGTGGTCCAGCCCTCGCCCGCCCGCCCGCCAACGACCCACTCACTCACACACACACACCCGCCAGCCCCAGAGAGACAGAGAGCGGCGGCGGAGGAGGCCGTGCGCGCTTGAGGGGCGAGTCGGAGCGAGGCAGTTGGCGCTTCTAGCGGAGGCCTTTCCCGCCGCCACGGGCCCGCCCAGGATCCTCCGCCGCCTCCAACTCCTCGCGCGCCGGCGCGGCCGGACGATCCCCCGGCGCGGCCCTCCATCCCCCAGGAGGCCGTGGCCGAGAAGCCGGGAGAGAAGGAGGGCCCCCGTCCGGCCCGCACCCTTCCCTGCGCGCTGCCCAGCCGGCGGGGGTCCGAGGCGAGCCCGTTTTTTAAACGGGCTTAATATACTAGTAATAATAATAATAATAATAATAATCTAGCCTACCTTTCATCCAAGCATTTTTCTGGACTAAATCTAGGCATCTGTTTTCCAAGGGCAAAGCAAGTTTTGTGTAAGAGAGACAATGCAGTATCTTAAATCCAACGTGGTTCAGGTTTATAGGGAGACAATGCTGCTTTTGCCAACTCATTCCAAAAATCGGATGATAAAAATTAAAACTAATTTTTCCCTTACCTGCACTGATGATAGTCATTGTTTGGATGGGGGGCTTTTATCTATTTCCGCAGTCACACAATCAATCAATCAGTAGCTGAACTGGGTTCCACCCAGTCACAAAAACAAATTATCCGAAAAAGTCTCAAAAACAAAAACACAGAATAAATAGCAAAAACAAAAGCACCAAACATAATCCGTTCCGGAAGTCCATTTGACTTCTGAAATGTTCCAAAAACCAAGGCGCGGCTTCTGATTGGTGGAAACAATCGCTGACAGCCACATCGGACGTTCGGCTTCCAAAAAACATTCGGAAACCGGAACACTTCCGGGTTTTCGGCGTTGGGGAACCAAGGCATTTGAGAACCAAGGTACCATTGTATTTGTATGCTAATTTATATGAATGAATCATAGAGTTGGAAGGGACCCCTAAGGGTAATCTAGTCCAACCCCCTGCAATGCAGGAGTATGCAGGTTGCCCATATGGGAATCGAACCCAGAACCTTGGCATTGCCAGTGCCTTGCTGCAACCAGCTGAGCTGAAACAGTGGCTCCCAGCTTTTTCCTCAAGGAGCTCAAGGTGACATGCAAACCGTTGGCCAATCTAGTTCTGTGTCTCCAACACTGACTGGCAGCAGCTCCCCAGAGTCTCAGACACGCCTACCGGGAGACGCGTGCAAAGCAGATGCTCTCCCTCTGAGCTCTTGCCCATGCCAGCAAAATAAGGGATCGCTCAGGGGGATGAGCAGGAGACTCTTAATCTTGGGGTCGCGAGTTCAAGCACTGCCTTGGGCGAAAGATCCCTGCTTTGCAGCGGGTTGGACTAGATGACCCTCGGGGTCCCTTCCGGTTCGACAGTTCTGTGATTCCAAGTATTGTCCTGTGCACAGGAAGGAGCAACCAGCTTGTGCCTTTCTGTTTGCAGGGACGTCGGAAGCGTGGTGGAAGTCATGTACGGGGACCTCGCCCCGCCCATCATGCTGATTGGCCACAGCATGGGCGGGGCTATTGCTGTGCACACGGCAGCGTCCAACCTGGTGCCCAGTTTGCTGGGCCTCTGCATGATTGACGTAGTGGAAGGTAAGCGTCGGCGTTCCCTTGGTTCCTTTCCTCTTTCTCAGCCATTAGTCTCGCTGCCAGACATACTAGGCCAGCATTTGCCTCTATATAGGCTGGCCATCTGGGAAAACACCAACCGCCGCCCGTTCCCTTTTCTTTCCACTAAAGCTAACCTCCAGACATGCCCATAGCAGTTTTTCTTTTTGAGTATTAGGGTTTTCTATTTGAGAATTTATAATAGGCATTAAACCGCCTTAAAATGTCAATGGCTTCCCTTCTTCTCTTTCCATGGTTCAATTTGCATTTCATAAACCCCTGCATATTTTACGTTGGCTCCCAGTACGTTTCCGAGCACAATTCAAAGTGTTGGTGCTGACCTTTAAAGCCCTAAAATGCCTCGGTCTGGTATATCTGAAGGAGCATCTCCACCCCCATCATTCAGCCCGGACGCTGAGGTCCAGCTCCGAGGGCCTTCTAGCGGTTCCCTGGCTGTGAGAAGTCAAGTTACAGGGAACCAGGCAAAGGGCCTTCTCGGTAGTGGCACCCGCCCTGTGGAACGCCCTCCCTTCAGATTTCAAAGAGAACAACAACTACCAGACTAAGACATCTGAAGGCAGCCCTCTTTAGGGAAGCTTTTAATGTTTGATGGATTATTGTATTTTAATATTTTGTTGGAAGCCACCCAGAGTGGCTGGGGAACCCCAGCCAGATGGGCGGGGTATAAATAATAAACTATTATTATTATTATTATTATTATTATTATTATTATTATTTCACAGATACAGTAGTTTCCCCAGCCACTCTGGGCAGCTTCCAACAGAACATAAAAATGCAATAATCTATTAAACATTAAAAGCCTCCCTAAACAGGGCTGCCTTCAGATGTCTTCTAAAAATAAAGATCCATTTATTTATTTCATAAACTTAAATGACTTTGGAGGGTGGTAGATCACTGCCAGTTTTTGATACTTGTTGGTAGATCGCAGGCAACTTGAGGTTGGACGCGCCTGCAACTCAACCATTCGGTACTCCATTAATACTTCCATCAAAACTTGTTTACACTGTTGAATTTATCTTAATGCTGCCAGCGTTTCCAAGTGCACACAGTTTCCCCCCTTATATTCAATAAACGTTTTCCAATCTTCTCTAAACGTATTTTCTTGTTCTCTTACTCTATATGTTGGGTCTGCAAAGCTGCGCATATTCCATCGGCTTAAGTTGCCATTCTTCTTTAGTTGGGACCTCGGCAGTTTTTCTTTTTTAAATCATGAGGTCTAGAAACTTTTTTTTTAAAGCAAGTAAGTTCCTAGACCTCATGATTCAAAAAGAAAAACTGCTATGGGGGTATAAGGATAGGAGTTTCATCTCAGTCACAGTTATGCAGGTTTCGGACATGCTTTCCTCTGCGAAACACTGGTTTGCTTCATGCCAGGTTCCCCCTCTCTTCTTGTTCATAGGCACGGCCATGGATGCCCTCAACAGCATGCAGAATTTCCTCCGGAGTCGCCCGAAGACATTCAAATCTCTAGAGAATGCCATCGAATGGAGGTAAAGGGGAAACTGGGCATATTTCGCAGCCCGTCGCAAAGGGAGCCTATTTACAGTCTCTACTAGGAAAGCGATTCCCTCTCTCTATATAATTTTTTAAATTAAATTTCCTATTCTACAATTTCAAGTACCGGTAATCATTTTACAAACTTAAAAATATCCAGTGACTTCCCTTCTTCTCTTTCCACGGTTCATTTTACATATCATACATCCCCGCATATTTTACTATAACCATTCAAATCAGTTTTCCACTTTTACATCCATGAAAAATTATTTACAGTGATCCCTCGACTTACGAATGACCCGACTTCCGTATTTTTCAAGTTACGAGGGATCAAAGCGGCCGCCGCTTCCGAATTTCTTCGACTTCCGAAAGGAAGTCGCAGCCGTTTTAGATAGGATTTCCTCGATTTACGAAGTTTAGATGGGGTTTTTTCAACCTACGAATTTTTTCTCCCCAATGCATTCCTATGGGGACTCAACTTACGATGTTTTCCGACCTACGAAGGTCCCGTCGGAACGGATTATCTTCGTAAGTCGAGGGACCACTGTACTCTGTTGAATTTATCTTAATGCTGCTAGTGTTTTCAGCTGCATACAATTATTTCCCAGATATTCAATAAATGTTTTCCAGTCTTCTTTAAACGTATATTCTTGCTCTCTTATTCTGCATGTTAAGTTTGTAAGTTGTGCATATTCTGTCAACTTGAGTTTCCAATCCTCTTTGGTTGGGACCTCGCTCACTTTCCAGTTTTGGGCTAACAAAACACGGGCCGCATCTGTTGCACACATAAATAACCTTTTCTGAAACCTGGGAATTTGAGTCTGGGTTATCCCCTGCAAAAAGGACTTTGTTTTTTGGGGGAAAGTAATTTTAAACTTTTTTTTCCAGTTCATTATAAATAATTTCCCAATACCCTTTTACTTTTTACATGTCCACCACATGTGGAAGAATGTTCCCTCCACTTCTTTACACTTCCAACACTTTTCTGATTCTGTTTTATAAATCTTAGCCAACCTACTCGGAGTTAAGTACCATCTATGAATCATTTTCAAATAGTTCTCTTTCAATGAATAGCATGCTGTAAATTTCTGGCTGCTTTCCCTGAGTTTCTCCCAGAGGTTAAGATCTATATTGTGACATATCTATTACCCAGTGTGTCATTGAATGTTTCCCATTCCAATAAAAGATTTTCGCTCCATAAGATGCACTTTTTCCTCCTAAAAAGTAAGGGGAAATGTCTGTGCGTCTTATGGAGCGAATGTGTGGTCCCTGGAGCTGAACTGCCCAGGGGCAAAAGCAGATCGTGCTTTTTTAAAAAAAGAGAGAGAAGGGGGTGTTGAAAGGAAGCCGGCTGAGCAGCTACTCAGCAAACGATCGGGGAGAGAGATAAGGGAGAGAGATTACAGCCCCGCCCCTTGCAGAGGGAGGCTGTTTCCCCAGCGACATGTGACTGGCTGATTAGATTATCTGTCTGGAAACTGTAGAAATGGCTCCCATTCCTAAAGCGGCAGAACTGTGAGTTAAACCCCATAAAACAGAGTTTTTTCCCTTTGCAAAGTAAGCTCAACAACTTTGAGCTGATCCTCAAAAAATGGGGGTTTTCTCCTTTGCAAAAGAAGCTGCAGAAATTTGAGCTGATCCTCAAAAAAATTGGGCTTTTCCCCTCTAAAAACTAGGTGCGTCCTATGGTCAGGTGCGCCTTATAGAGCAAAAAATACGGTACACATTTTGGACAAAAGTTTATCCTGATTTTGCAGGAGTTCTTTTTCAAATTGTGAACTTTGGTCCAAAAATCCATTCTTTCTATCTAATTTAAACATATTGTGTAACTGGTGATACTGCACACAATCCGTAACTTGGCTCCTTAGGTTTTCCATTGGTTTCATTTTGGGTTCCCCCCCCCCCCCCCTGTAAAATGTAGCCGTTCCCTGTAGGGAAAGCGATTCTCCGCTTGCTGAGCTCTGCTAAAAAACAGCGGCCAGAAACTAACCCCCATCTAATGGCTGTTTCCTTTTCTCTTTCTCTAGCGTAAAGAGCGGGCAGATACGGAATCTTGAATCTGCCAGGGTTTCTATGGTTGGCCAAGTCAAACAGTAAGTCGCGCCTTGTTCAGTTGCCTTTTATCGTCTCTTTCTGCCTCGTTTTCGTACATGGATGTGTGAAATGGTGGCGGGAGCTTCTCATGGCTGTGACATTCCCGCAGGAGCTGATCTTCTGGGGTTTGGATTGCAATTTAACAGTACAGCCGTACCTCGACTTACGAGCAACTCAACTTACGTATTTTTCGAGTTACGAATGACTTCCGGAAGAAAAAAAATGGCCGCTGCAACCGAATTTTTCGACTTCCAAAAGGAAGTCACGGCCGTTTTAATAGGATTTTTTCGACTTACGAATTTTTTTTGCTCAATGCATTCCTATGGGATTCGACTTACAAATGTTTTCGACTTACGAAAATTGCGCCGGAACGCATTATATTCGTAAGTCGAGGTACCACTGTACAGCCGTACCTCGGGTTACGTCCCCTTCGGGTTACGTTTTTTCGGGTTACATACTCCGGTAACCCGGAAGTGTTTTTCACCTGAAGCGCGATATCGCCATTCGGGTTACGTACTTTTCGGGTTACGAACGGCACCCCGGAACCAATTAAGTACATAACCCGAGGTACCACTGTATGTGTGTTCTCCCCAAAATTCCTCTGAGGGACCCCAGTCAGGTAGTTTAGATTTTTCTTTTCTTTTGGGGGGTCTGTAGATAATAAACATCAAAGGCAGTATAGGGTTATCCACAGCAGAAGGCACAAAAGGCTTTCTGCGGGGATTAGTTTTAAAAGGCACAACCAAAAAATACTTTAGCAATACATACAATTCTGACTCGGAACTTACCTCCACTTTGCTGGACAGCCGGGCGGTCAGACTTTATTCAGTAATGCATTACAAGACAGAGACCAGAGAGTCTGTGAGATCTTTGCATTACAATGCACTCTATATAGGGAAAATATACATAATCTGAGCTGTTCCATCTCTTCATCCAACCACAGCCCTCGAAATTCAACTTGAATAGAATAGAATAGAATAGAATATATTCTATTGTCATTGTCCCCTTCAGGGACAACGAAATTACTCGGCTGCTCCATCCACCCAGATAGGGCACTCCACGCAAAAACAAAACAACTACAAAAACACTGATTAAAACCATACAGTATGATACAGCATAACAGGTAAGATTAGATGACTTTCATTTTCCCCCCAAATTTTTTTATTGATTTTAACCATTTTAAGCACATACCATTATTGTTAAATTTTCCATTCCATTCAAATTTTCCATTTCCGTTTGAAATCGAAGGTACGACTGTATTTGTTAGAACCCTCCCTGTACCTTATCTGGAGTTGTTTTTTACTCTTTCATTCTGCTGTTGGGTTCCCCACTCAACTGGCTTTTGCCAGTTTAGTGGTCAGACTGCAGTCTTGCGTCCGTGACGCCGGCCTCGCATGCAATGAGTTTTACAGAAATCCCACCTCCTCGCCCGGGGAAGAATTCTGGAAACCAAAACTAAAAATTCTGGGCACTACATTGGGTACAGTAGCTTCAGTTTCCTATGTAACACACTGGTATGGAGCGTTTCGAATCGACTTGGGATTCTTGTTGTCCAGGTCTCCATCACTCCTTGTTGTTCCTTTGAACCAGGTGCGAAGGTGCCGCCAGCCCCGGGGGTTCCAAAACCATCGTGGAGGGGATCATAGAGGAAGAGGAAGAGGAGGAGGAAGAAGACGAAAACGGAGAATCCGTGAACAAAAGGAAGAAGGATGATGACGCAGAGGTGAGGAAGGCATCTTGTCAGGATTGGGAAAATAACCGCAGGCCTCTGGCTGTTGTTGGGGTGTACAGGCAGGGGTGATGGGGTCGGAGTACTGCAGCATCTAGAGAATCACAGATATTCCCAATCCCGGACCCATAGGCTGCCTCTTCTCTCTTTCCCCACAACCTCTGAATTCTTCTTCAGCAGCCTAATAATAATAATAATAATAATAATTAATAATAGGGCAGCTCCCAATAGAATATTAAAAACACGATAAAATATCATACATTAAAAACTTCCCTAAACAGGACTGCCTTCAGATGTCTGGTTAAATACAGGGCTGGTTATGACGTATGAAGCCCTATATGGCTTAGGTCCAGGTTATCTGAAGGACTGTAGTTACCCATAAGAACCTGCCCGAGTTTTGAGAACTTCAGGGATGCCCCTCAGGGAAGACAGGGTCTTCTCAGCAGTGGCTCTGCTCCCAGGCAGCTTTGGAACTCCCTGCCTGGAGATGTCAGACTGGCTCCCTCCTTGCTGTCCTCCTGCTGGCAAGTGAAGACCAACAGGCTTTGGGGAACTGACTGTTTTGAATGAAAACAGTCTCGGAACAACAACAACAATTTATTATTTATACCCCGCCCATCTGGCTGGGTTTCCCCAGTCACTCTGGGCGGCTCCCAACCAAATATTAAAAACACAATACAGCATTAAACACTAAAAACTTCTCTAAACAGGGCTGCCTTCAGATGCCTTCTAAAAGTCAGATAGTTTATTTCCTTAACATCTGACGGGAGGGCGTTCCACAGGGCGGGCACCACCACCGAGAAGGCCCTCTGCCAGGTTCCCTGTAACCTCACTTCTCGCAGGGAGGAAACCGCCAGAAGGCCCTCGGAGCTGGACCTCAGTGTCCAGGCTGAATGATGGGGGTGGAGACATTCCTTCAGGTCTACTGGGCCGAGGCCGTTTAGAGCTTTATGGATCAGCACCAACACTTTGAATTGTGCTCGGAATAATATTAATGGCAGCTTCCCCTCCTCCTGTGCTTCCATGGATCCAAGCTGGGGTACATCAGGGCTGGGGAAAACATTGAGGCCTTCCGGGCTCCATCTCCCATCAGCGCCGACCAGCCTGGCCCCAATGGTCGGGGATGATGGGAGTTGTAGTCCTCCAGCATCTGGAGGACTGCAACCCAACGCTCACATGTTGCATTTCCGGCGTTTTAAAGCGGACATCTTCTGTCTCCCTTACCCCACCCTGAATAAAAGACCAAGAAGGATGTGGCCTACACATGGCGGATTGAGCTGGCGAAAACGGAGACGTACTGGGATGGCTGGTTCCGGGGCCTCTCGAACCTCTTCCTCAACTGCGCTGTTCCCAAACTGCTGCTTTTGGCCGGTAGGTGTATTTCTCACTTCACTTTTTTCTGCAAGCCCCACAAAGACACTCTGCCCCCCAATTCCTTGTGGAAAGTCTCCTTGGCACTGTTCATCATCATTATCATTTATTATTTATACACCACCCATCTGGCTGGGTTTCCCCAGCCACTCTGGGCGGCTTCCAACCAAATATTAAAATACAATAATCCATCAAACATTAAAAGCTTCCCTAAACAGGGCTGCCTTCAGAAGTCTGGTAGTTGTTGTTCTCTTTGACATCTGGTGGGAGGGCGGGCGCCACTACCGAGAAGGCCCTCTGCCTGGTTCCCTGTAACTTGGCTTCTCGCAGTGAGGGAACCTCCAGAAGGCCCTCGGAGCTGGACCTCAGTGTCCGGGTAGATCGATGGGGTGGAGACGCTCCTTCAGGTATACTGGGCCGAGGCCATTTAGGGCTTTCAAGGTCAGCACCAACACTTTGAATTGTGCTCGGAAACTTACTGGGAGCCAATATAGGTCTTCCAAGACCGGTGTTATGTGGTCTCGGCGGCCACTCCCAGTCACCAGTCTAGCTGCCGCATTCTGGATTAGTTGCAGTTTTCGGGTCACCTTCAAAGGTAGCCCCACGTAAAGCGCATTGCAGTAGTCCAAGCGGGAGATAACCAGAGCATGCCCCACTCTGGCGAGACAGTCCGTGGGCAGGTAGGGTCTCAGCCTGCGTACCAGATGGAGCTGGTAGACAGCCGCCCTGGACACAGAATTAACCTGCGCCTCCATGGACAGCTGTGAGTCCAGAATGACTCCCAGGCTGCACACCTGGTCCTTCAGGGGCACAGTTACCCCATTCAGGACCAGGGAGTCCTCCAAACCTGCCTGCCTCCTGTCCCCCCCAAAACAGTACTTCTGGTTCACAGGTCAGATTGCCCTGGTTTTGTCTGTCCTGTGAGGGAGGAAGGGTTTTTTTTACAGGTAGCATTCTGCAGCCAGGTACCGATCACCTTTTGGGTAGGGAGGAATGGCTGCTCAGGCCCACACTCGGAGGGTCACATCTACATGGCTGGCTCGTCTTCTGTTTTATTTATCCAGCATTTACAGTGGTACCTTGGTTCTCAAACTTAATCCGTCCCGGAAGTCCGTTCCAAAACCAAAGCGTTCCAAAACCAAGGCGCGCTTTGCCATAGAAAGTAATGCAAAAAGGGATTAATCTGTTCCAGAAGATTAAAAACAATCCCTAAAACAGAAATCTTAACATGAATTTTACTATCTAATGAGACCATTGATCCATAAAATGAAAGCAATAAACCATGTTAATGGTTCTCTTGCCTTCGCTGCTTTTATCCATTTCTGCAGTCGCACAGTCAATCAGTCAGTAGCTGAACTGGGTTCCACACAGTCACAGAAACGAAAAAGGCACACAAACAAAAACGCATAAAAAAATAGCAAAAACAAAAGCACCAAATATAAGCTCCAAAGATCACCTCAGAACACTGCGGTCAGAAACGGAAGACTTCTATCGGAATGGAAGGACGCAAATTAGCAGCGCAACACTCAAAACGGAAGCTCAGGACTCAAAACGGAGCATATGTTTGGCTTCCATGTGGTTTTATGATTGTTAGCCGCCCTGAGCCCGGTTTCGGCTGGGAAGGGCGGGGTACAAATAAAAGTTATTATTAAGTTATTATTATTATTCCAGAACAAAGTTCGGAAACCGGAACACTCACTTCCAGGTTTTCAGTGTTTGGTTTCCAAGTAGTTGGAGAACTAAGCTGCTCGAAAACCGAAGTACCACTGTATTTCATAAAACTTACACGCCACTTGTCGGGAAAATAAAAACCCCAATCAAAGCGGTTTACCAGAAGAATAAAACAAGAAAATCGAGGGGGAAATCGCTACAGCAATTTAAGACACACAGAAAAACATTAAAATCGACATGACTTTCGAAGCAGCTTGGTAGGCTTGTCTGGATGTTTTTAGCAGGCTCCGAAAAGAGTGCAGAGAAGGCTGCTCCTTGATCTCAATAGGCAGGGAGTTCCAAAGTTCAGGCGCTGACACACTGTAAACGGCGAAGATCTTACAAAAGCGGGACCTGTGGTTGTGCCAATTCTGCCAGCAGATTTTATTTATTAGATTCCTATGCTGTTTTTTGTTCAAATGAATCCCAAAGCGGCTCACACTCAATAAATAAATAAACATAGCGTGATGGAACACGACAGATCATCGCAAATGCAGTGTAAATAACGTAGAATAATAATTAAGAAATTGCTGTTGTTACTGTCTATAAAACACTGTTAACGTAGCAACAACTAAAAATAAAAAAGTAAACGGACTTGGACTGCAACTCCCATCAGCCACCGCAGCTGCTGTAAGGGAGGGGGGGTTGGCTAAAATGTTTCCCGTATTCTAATTTGGCTTCCGGCGTCTTTGTTTTAAGTTGATGGGCAGAGAGAACGTCCCTGAGCCCTGTCAGTTGTCTCCCATCCTTAATAAAACAGCAATTCCAGCAAGTTCTGGATTATGCTTCGCCCCTTCTCTTCTCCTCCGCCCCTCTTTGCAGGATTTCCAGCAGGGCAAAATAATAATAATAATAATAATAATAATAATAATAATAATAATAATAATAATATGTTATTTATGCCCCACCCATCCAACAGAATGTTAAAATACAATAATCTATTAAACATTAAAAGCTACCCTAAATAACTTGAAACGTTTTTTTTAAAAAAACATTCTCGTTCTTCTCTCTTTTTCCCGTGCCCTGGAATCGTTTTTTAGGTGTCGACAGACTGGATAAGGATCTAACCATCGGCCAGATGCAAGGTAAACATGCTGGCGTCTCGGGCTACGATTGGTTTCCAAGAGGATCACAGGGATTGGCTTTCGAGGGATCTAACAGGATAATGTCATTCTAAAAATGACCTCTGATAGATCGGCCCTTTGCTTGGCAATTAGCGTTCTTAAAGCTGGGAGGTGGGGACTAGGGTGTGTCTGCACTCATGCTGTCGTTCCAAAGTGCTGTTGTTTTTTTAATTGAGATTTAAAGGATCGAAACAAGTTCCTAGTCCTTAAGCCTGCCCAGATACGTTTGAAAGTGCATTTAATCCCAGAAGCCGGCGAGGAGGCTGCGCTGAAACTTCCATCGATTGTGGGTGGGCTTTGACACTCCGTCTGGGTGTTTGCCCCCCACCCAAAATGCAAATCCCCGTAACTTACATGTAGACAGTTGCAGCATTTGGGTTTGTGGATTTGGGGGGGGGGGAATAACATTTTTTTGATTTTCCAAATTAACAAAACGGGGGGGGGGCAGGAAAAAAAATCATAACCAAATTAAACCATAATTTTTGGTCGACTTCACTCCCCCTCTTGGTTCCAATATAATATACTTGTTCATACACATCCATTAAAATATTATATACTTAACAATCCAGTTTTTAAAACCTCTTCATCTTATTGCAAGTGACTTAAAAGTTATACTAATGTAAAGATCTATACACAAAGCTTAAAAAATATGCATTAAACCAGGGGTCAGCAACCTTTTTCAGCCGTGGGCCGGTCCACCGTCCCTCAGACCATGTGGTGGGCCGGACTATATTTTGGGGGGGGGGGAATTGAATGAATTCCTGTGCCCCACAAATAACCCAGAGATGCATTTTAAATAAAAGGACACTTTCTACTCATGTAAAAACACGCTGATTCCCGAACCGTCCGTGGGCCGGATTGAGAAGGCGATTGGGCCAGATCCGGGCCCCGGGCCTTAGGTTGCCTACCCCTGCATTAAACAGTTGCCCTTTTTCATAAGGATTTGTCCTGCACCACCAGTTCAGTCATTTATTTTGCCAATCTTTTTCGGGTTTGCGGAATTTAAGCCGCCTCGCATGCAGAGTGAGACAAGCTCCTGAGGCCTCTCACGCACAGATCCTCCGCTAAGCTACGGGTGCTCCCCAGGTGTGCTGGAGGGTGCTATCCCACTGCTAGTGGGGTCCACTGCTGGCTCAGTCAGCTTTTGTATGTGAGAGCCAGTGTGGTGTAGTGGGTAAGAGCGGTGGACTCGTAATCTGGGGAACCGGGTTCGTGTCTCCGCTCCTCAACATGCAGCTGCTGCGTGACCTTGGGCTGGTCACACTTCTCTGAAATCTCTCAGCCCCACTCACCTCACAGAGTGTTTGTTGTGGGGCAGGAAGGGAAAGGAGAATGTTAGCCGCTTTGAGACTCCTTCGGGTAGTGATAAAGCGGGATATCAAAGCCAAACTCTTCTTCTTTTCTTCTTCTTGAGGTTCCAGGGTGTGAGGCACATAACTCTGTTGACTGTCAGGTGTGGGTCAACATAATCTGTTGACTGTCAGGTGTGGGTCAGGGAATGCAAAGGTCTGCGGAGGAGGACAGATGGGAGCAACCAGACGATCTATATAGACACACAGATCAGGCTTGCAACCCGGAGATGTCACTCTGGAGCTGCTCGAGAGCCAGTGTCGTGTAGTGGTTAAGAGTGGTAGACTTGTAATCTGGTGAACCGGGTTTGCGTCTCCTCTCCTCCACATGCAGCTGCTGGGTGACCTTGGGCTAGTCACACTTCTCTGAAGTCTCTCAGCCCCACTCACTTCACAGAGTGTTTGTTGTGGGGGAGGAAGGGAAAGGAGAATGTGAGTCGCTTTGAGACTCCTTAAGGGGAGTGATAAAGCGGGATATCAAATCCAAACTCTTCTTGTATGTGGAATGCGGAGTGGCGTCTTGTACTTTGCCTTGGGAGGGGGGGGGAAACATGTCTTGGACGGCGCCGACTGCTCTCCGCCTATGAACCGTGGAGTCAAAAGCAGAGGGCCGGGAGCAAAGGATTCTGGGAGTCCTGCCTCACCCTCTCTTGCTCCTTGCAGGGAAATTCCAGATGCAAGTCCTTCCGCAGTGCGGCCACGCAGTCCACGAAGACGCTCCGGACAAAGTGAGTGACTTGGGAGCAGCTGTGGCTTCGAGGGCAGAATTAAAGTTTGCCCCCCTTGGTTTCCCCCCCCTTTTTTCAAAATGTATTTATTTATTATTTATACCTTGCTTGAATAAGCATGTGGGTGGCACTGTGGGTTAAACCACTGAACCCCTTGGGCTTGCCAATCAGAAGGTCGGCGGTTCGAATCCCCGCCACTCCCTGCTCCTGCCAACCTAGCAGTTCGAAAGCACGTCAAAGTGCAAGTAGATAAATAGATACCACTCTGGCGGGAAGGTAAACGGCGTTTCCGTGCGCTGCTCTGGTTCGCCAGAAGCGGCTTAGTCATGCTGGCCACATGACCCGGAAGCTGTACGCCGGCTCCCTCGGCCAATAAAGCGAGATGAGCGCCACAACCAGGGTGGATTTGATTTAAATCAAACTGATTTAAATTATGATTTAAATCACAAGTCAGTAAGGCTTAGGGTGGATAAAAATAAACGATTTAAAAAAAATAAATATCCGATTTAAATATTAAAAAATCTGATTTTTTTTAAAAATCGATTTTTATCCACCCTGAACCTTACTGACTAGTGATTTAAATCGTGATTTAAATCAGTTTGATTTAAATCAAATCCACCCTGGCTGCAACCCCAGAGCCATCCACAACTGGACCTAATGGTCAGGGGTCCCTTTACCTTTACCCTGCATGAATGGGGGGAGGGTGTAAGAAAATAACCCCAACAACCTCAAAGCGGTTAACGGAAAAAAGATAATACCATAAAATGATCTGTGAGAAAAATCAGCAACAGTAATTTAACATCCGGAAAAAGTTAATGGATCACAAAACCCAGCCAGTTGGGCAGGGTATAAATAATAAATTATTATTATAAAATTATTATTACGACTCGCGTCAACCTTCCAAGCAGCCAGATATGCTTGTTTTCAGCAGGTGCTTAAAACAGTACAGTCGTACCTTGGTTTTCAAACGCCTTGAGAGTTGGGACGTTTTGGCTCCTGAACGATCGAAAACCGGAAGTGACTGTTCTGGTTTTCGAACGTTGTTTGGAACCCTAATGTCTGACGCGGCTTCCAATTGGCTGCAGGAGCTTCCCGCAGCCAATCGGAAGCCGTGCCTTGGTTCCTGAACGTTTCGGAAGTCGGACGGACTTCCGGAACGGATTCCGTTTGACTTCCAAGGTACGTCTGTACAGTGAAAGCTCCTGCCTGATATCAAAAGGCAGGGAGTTCCAATGGGTAAGAGCGGCCGCACGAAAAGGCCGAGTTCTTACAAATACAGAGCGGGTATTATGGTACACCTGTAGCAACGCGATTGCAGCAGTCAGGTGGGCACATGTGGGGCAAGGCGATCTTGCAGGTAAACTGATCCCAAGTTTAGTGTTTTGTATGCTAAGAGCAACACCTTAGACCTGGCCCTGTAGCGATCTCTGAACGCAGGCCACATCCATCCGACTGAGCGGCTGCTTCCGTTGAGCACGTGCCGCCGCTTTCACCTAGCGGAAGGGTTAAGAGGAGGCGTGCAGAATATTTGCTTGTTTGTTCTGGATTTATAAACCAACCTTCATCAGGTGGCTCACGAGATAAAAAATACAAGATGAAAACACAATCAGATAGCCAAAACAAAAACAGTAGCATCCTCCCTCCTGCAAACACATTTAAGAGACTGTAGAATGTTAATCAGTTAATCAATAAATTTATTTATATGGTGCCCCTGATAGTCTGCAGGGAGGCAGGGGGTTTCCAGGGCTCCCTTCGTTCTCGTGGGGGAGAGGCTCTCTCTTTTAACATCTCCAGCCTCTCTCTTCCAGGTTGCCGAAGCCGTCGCGACGTTCCTGATCCGTCACAGGTTTACAGAGCCCATCGGTGGATTCCAATGGTGAGGCTCGTCGGGCGACGAGGGCTGGCTCGTTCTCTGAGGGCTCGAGGGCTGGCTCGCTCGGGCGACATCGCGCTGCAATTCTGCTCTAAGTTTACACCTCTCTTTCTTTCTTTCTTTCTTTCTTTCTTTCTTTCTTTCTTTCTTTCTTTCTCTCTCTCCCTCAACAGTGTTTTTCCTGCTTGTTAATGCCCCGACGGTCCTCCCGGCACGGACTCCCCTTGTAAATAAACCTGCACCAGAGGGCTGTGGTGTCTTCTGTCTCCTCGGCCGTCCCTTTCAGCTGCCAACTCAGACCAACTGGCGAGAGAGCCTAGTCCGTGGCCAGACCTTCTGCCGCCGTACCCCCAACCTGGTCCGTCTCCGGATCGGGGGGCGGGGCGGGGGCGGCTCCTTCCCGTCGCCCTGGAGGAAGTAAGCTGGCTCTCTGCGAAATCACGGGTGGATGCGAAGGATTCTCTGCGCGGCCCCTCCTGGAAGTTTTAGGAAATCCTTGGCCCGGAAGGACCCCATCAAAGCCCTCCCTCCCCTCTCCCCTTTGGTTTCTCTTAAGCATGCAGGATCCCGCCGTCTCGGAGGTAGGCTCTCCGCTTCGCTCCTCCAGAGCAGCGCTTTCATTCTCGGGTTGCTCGGGCCAATCTGCCTCCCACCCTCTTCCTCCAGGCGAGTTCTCGATAGCGCAGGCTGCCACGATATGTAGAAATCTGAAACACATCTCTCCATCCGTGGCTAGTGGCCTGTTGCCTCCTTGACCGGCCTACGTTTGCGTTCCCCAGCAAACAGGCTGGGTTTCGGTTTGGTTGACACACCTGCGTCCACCAAGGGGGCCGCAGATGTGAAGATTCCAGAAGGGGGCTGAAAAGCAGGGGTGTTTCTGAGGTCTCCCCAAGCCTGATGTTCTCCAGGTGTTGCCTGCTGGCCAGCGGCATTGAAACAGCTGCCAGAATTGTGTGGCTCAGATTCACACGGCGCTGCGCAGTCCCGCCAACCAGCAGCAAGCAAGAAGAGGGCATTTGGGGGGGTGGGGGAAGAGGGGTGTGTGTTGTTTTAGGATTACAGAAATGGGGAGCAGGTCGTTCCTTTGTTTCAGGGCTGCAAGCGACGGTTTGGGCATCCTTCAGCGAAATTTCAAGGAAGCAACCCCTAGATTTAAAGCGCCGTTACGGTCCATGTCAGTTCCAGGGCTCTGGTGGGGATAACGTCCTAGAGCCCAGACCTGTGTGTATTTGAGGAGGTGTTTTTCGTGTGTTCGCACTCCCAAGCCCCGGTTGAGAACAGGAGAGTTGTCCCCCCCCCCCCGAGCAATATTTTCAATACTAGGGGAGAGAGAGGAGCATATTTGCATTGGGGTTTGGGGTCTATGACTCTTGGAAGCAGGGATAGAGGCTGTGTCAGGAGCCTCAATAGTTTTTGCTGGGTGCGGCAGTCAGATCCTCCCAAAAAACAAAACAGGTGAAGAGAAGCAATGTGAAATAATGGGGAACAAGCGAGGAGGAGAGACTTAGGGAAATATCCCCAGCCATCCCCTGGGAAGTTCTCTTGCAAACTCCTTGTGCAGCCCCTGTTCAATTCAGAGGGGTGTTGGCCAGAGACCTTCCTGGTGGATCGGGCCCTTTCAGGCCCAGAAAACCCAAGCCCTTTGCCAGATGGGTGGGGTTGGTTTTGTGCCTATGTCCCAAGCTGAGGAAGTGGGGTCTGACTTCTTCCCCACGCAGGAAAGATGAGCGAGGCATGCAGGAAGACACACCGTGCGCATTAATGCCCGGAACGTTTTCCAGTTGGAAAGGTTTCGGGGAATTTAATGCATACTCGCAGCCCTGCTGGAAAAATTAGCCCTGTGTTGGAGCAGCCTGCCCTGCCCTTTTATGCCCTGCCCAGTGTCTCTCTTGCCTTCTCTGCCACAGTGGCCCTCGCATCTAAGATGGGAGCCCCCCCCCCCCTAGGTCTCCCCTGCCTACCCTCCGCTCAGTGGGCTGGAGGAGAAAAACCCCAAACTCGCACGGCTCCGGAAATGGCTCTCAGACCCCAAACACCGGCTGGAGTCTGGAGCCAGGAGAGGAGGACCCCTCCAACTGCAGTTTCTAGTAGCCTTTGTCCCCCCCCCCCCGCTCAGGTCTGGCCATGGCACCCAAGGGTGCTCTCCTCTTACTGGGAAGCTGCCCAAAATTAAGGGGCTGCCTCTGGAAATCGGACAGGCGAACCTGACCCTGCTGCGGCCCTTGTTTTGCCAGGGAGAGCTCCTTTTTTTCCTGGGGGTGTTCCTTCCCTTGGATAATCCCCACTCACTCGGATGTTTAGGATGATGATGCTTCCATTGGGTCGGGGGGGTCTCCTTCCTTCTCCCTGTTCTCCTGGCTTTTGAACGAGCTGCCCCGATGACCCATGGAAAGAGGGGCCCGTCTGCCTGCGCATTAGATGCCAATTTTTGCCGGTTCCGTTTGGTGGTTTTCCAGTTTGAGAAGCGATCGCTTCCTCTCCCACGGCGTATGCATATGTTTATATATATCTCACGAAACGCAATGGAGAGTGGCCGGGTGACAATCCCCCTTTGGTTAGGTACTCTTGTCTGTGGGTCACTTGCTACATTTGGGGGCTGGGAAGCACCCTTAGATTCTCCCCCACCCCCCACAAAAACTCTTCCCCACCCCACCCCAAACTCTGAACCTTCAGCATAATTTTCTTCCCCTTTTCTGGGGAGGGAGGCACACCTTTTCTGGTTCAACAAAGACTAGAGTCCTCGTTTAGCCTCGTCCCCTTTAAATAACACTACTGTTGGCATTTTTTTGTGGGGGGGGGAGATAAATTTTTTTGGTCAACTCCCTGCTGATGATGACGACCACCCTTGTTTTATGAAAATAAATATTTCGCTACCTGCCATGGTGCGGCTGTGTGTTTGTGTGTTTAATGGTTCTTTGTATGTCGTGGGAAATGGGGGAGGCAATAGAGGTTAAAGGGGGCGGGGCCTCTTTTCACCTGGGGGGTCACCTGGGGGTGGGTGGGGCCAGGAGCAAAAGTGTGCAGGGCAACAGAGGCGAGGTTCATGCAAAATATATATTGTCACGGGTTTCAGAGTGTGGGGTCAGTTTGGATGATGCCCTGAGCCCCTTCCAATTCTTGGGATCCTGTGTCTCTGGAGGTGGAATGTACAAGTCACAAGGTTTCCCAAGCTTGGGACTCCAGCTGTTATCGGACTACAGCTCCCATCATCCCTGACCACTGGTCCTGCTAGCTAGGGATGATGGGAATTGGAGTCCCAAAACAGCTGAAGACCCAAGTTTGGGAAACTACCGTATTTTCCGCTCTATAACGCGCACCTGACCATAGGACGCACCTAGTTTTTAGAGGGGGAAAGCCCCAATTTTTTGAGGATCAGCTCCAATTTCTGCAGCTTCTTTTGCAAAGGAGAAAAGCACCATTTTTTGAGGATCAGCTCAAATTTCTGCAGCTTCTTTTGCAAAGGAGAAAAGCACCATTTTGTGAGGATCAGCTCCAATTTCTGCAGCTTCTTTTGCAAAGGAGAAAAGCCCCATTTTTTGAGGATCAGCTCAAAGTTGTTGAGCTTACTTTGTAACGGGAAAAAACCCTGTTTTATGGGGTTTAACTCACAGTCCTGCAGCTTCAGGAAAGGGAGCCATTTCTACAGTTTCCAGACAGATAATCTAATCAGCCAGTCCCATGTCGCTGGGGAAACAGCCTCCCTCTGCAAGGGGGCGGGGCTGGAATCTCTCCCTTATCTATCTCCCCGATCGTTTGCTGAGCAGCTGCTCAGGGGACTTCCTTTCAACACCCCATTCTCTCTCTCTTTTTTAAAAAAAGCACGATCTGCTTTTGTCCCTGGGCAGTTCAGCTCCAGGGACCACACATTCTCTCCATAAGACGCACAGACATTTCTCCTTTCTTTTTAGGAGGAAAAAAGTGTGTCTTATGGAGCAAAAAATACGGTAGTATAAGAGCAACTTTGCCAAAGCAGCCCTTTTAATGGCTTTGGCTGGCCAATTAAGCACCGCAATTAACATAACTAAAGAAATTGCTCCGTGCCATAGAACAAATTGCTCCTAAATTAATCAGTGTTTCTCAACCTTGGGTCTGTTGTCAGACTACAACTCCCATCCCTAGCTGGCAGCACCAGTGGTCAGGGATGGTGGGAGCTGTAGTCCAGCGACAGCCGGTGCACCAAGGTTGAGAAACACTGAAGCTATTAGGTAGGAGAACAAAAGGCAGAATTGTGTGTGAGCTGGAAGCTGGAGACAGAGAGACTTGCTTGCTCTGTGCTGGAGTCAAAGCTGTGATGGATGCAGAAGCGAGATCTTTGGGGTTATTAATGCTCTGAGATGAAATTAATGCTCAGCTTGTATATACACGGTCCAGTATACCTGAAGGAGCGTCTCCACCCCCATCGTTCTGCCCGGACACTGAGGTCCAGCTCCGAAGGCCTTCTGGCGGTTCCCTCACTACGAGAAGCCAAGTTACAGGGAACCAGGCAGAGGGCCTTCTCGGTGGTGGCCCCCGCCCTGTGGAACGCCCTCCCACCAGATGTCAAAGAGAACAACAACTACCAGACTTTTAGAAGACATCTGAAGGCAGTCCTCTTCCTTTCCTCTTTCTCAGCCATTAGTCTCGCTGCCGGACATACCGTACTAGTGTAGCCTTATTAGGGGTTTGCGTTGCTCCCAAGCTGGGAAGAAGGAGTCAAAAAACATCGAGGTTTGGTTCAAAAGAGAAAGGTTTATTCTGCTTATCCGGAAAAGCAGAAGGATCCTGCCTGGTCATCCAAAGGCAGGAACAAGAATAATCAGTTTAAGCAAGACTTATATACCTTTCAGAGCACTCTCTCCCCCTCCCACAGAGTTCTATGGCCATATTAGGTAAATCCTTCCTGCTTCCATGCATCACGAGGTCCTGTAACCCATATAAGGAAATTACTTCCTATGATGTTCTGCAGACCCTTATACGGAGTTCCTGTGAACTTTGGCTACGGGCACATCATGGGATACTAATCTAGCCATGTACGCAAGCCATGTCCTTGGACTGCAGTCGTCATGTACTAATGAAGAGTCATGTACTAATGAAGATGTCCTTGTACTGCTGCCGTCCTGTACTACTGAAGAGATCATCTCGTGCTCTTGTTGTGTCTTAAACTAAGGGAGCTGTGCCACTAAGCTACTGGGCCAGAGGTCACGAGGTTCTGGAGCTGAAGAAGGAAAAACTCCTATCGTAACTAACAGTTAGGTGTTGGCCTTTGGGTAGCTCCAGGTAACCCAGATTTGGGTTACCTACCCCTTCACTAGGCCAGCATTTGCCTCTTATAGGCTGGCCATCTGAGAAACCCCCAACTGTCGCCTGTTCCCCTTTCTTTCCATTAAAGTTAACCTCCAGACATGCCCATAGCAGTTTTTCTTTTTGTGTATTATTTTTTATTAAGTTTTCTATTTGACAATTTAAAATAGCCATTAATCCACCTTAAAATGTCAATGACTTCCCTTCTCTTTCCATGGTTCAATTTGCATTTCATAAACCCCTGCATATTTTAGGTTGGCTCCCAGTACGTTTCCGAGCACAATTCAAAGTGTTGGTGCTGATCTTGAAAGCCCTAAAATGCCTCGGTCCGGTATATCTGAAGGAGCGTCTCCACCCCCATCATTCTGCCTGGACACTGAGGTCCAGTTCTGAGGGCCTTCTGGCGGTTCCCTGGCTGTGAGAAGCCAAGTTACAGGGAACCAGGCAGAGGGCCTTCTCGGTGGTGGCACCCACCCTGTGGAACGCCCTCCCTTCAGATGTCAAAGAGAACAACAACTACCAGACCTTTAGAAGACATCTGAAGGCAGCCCTGTTTAGGGAGGCTTTTAATGTTGAATAGATTACTGTATTTTAATGTTCTGTTGGAAGCCGCCCAGAGTGGCTGGGGAAACCCAGCCAGATGGGCGGGGTATAAATAATTTATTATTATTATTATTATTATTATTATTATTATTATTATTATTACACGTAAATAAAACCAGATATCCTAAAGACACCACCGATTTTCAATACAAGGGGACCAAACTCTGGGCAAACTGCTGGCATCTCACCCCTCTGAGATTGGGGTGGCATAAGGTAAAAGGAAAAGGACCCCTGGATGGTTAAGTCCAATCAAAGGCGACTATGGGGTTGCGCCGCTCATCTCGCTTTCAGGCCGAGGGAGCCGGCGTTCGCCCACAGACAGCTTTCCGGGTCATGTGGCCAGCAGGACTAAACCGCTTCCGGCACAACGGGACACAGTGATGGAAGCCAGAGCACACGGAAATGCCGTTTACCTTCCCGCCGCAGCGGTACCTATTTATCTACTTGCACTGGCGTGCTTTCGAACTGCTATGTTGGCTGGAGCTATGACAGAGCAACCCGAGCTCGCTCTGTCACGGGGATTCGAACCGCCGAGCTTCCGATCGGCAAGCCCAAGAGGCTCAAGGGTTTAGACCACAGTGCCACCTGCATCCCTTTTGGAGTGGCATAACAACACACCGAGACAGAGTTCTCTCTGCCCATGTAAGCAGAGAGGCACAGTTGCATTTCAAGGTCAAATATCAGGGAGGCGGGAACACAGGACAGATGCATTGCATAGCATACCCCACCATTTTTATTCTACGCCATATAAAGAAGGCCTTGATTTGGTCTGTCCTGAAGCTTCCAACATTCAGGGCCATATTTTTGTCTTCTGACTGAGAACCGGGAAGAACTTTCTGAAAGCAAGAGCCATTTTGTCAGCGGAAAACGGGCTCCCTTGGAAGGTGGCGGACTTCATCGTTGGAGATCTATAGAACAGGTTGGATGGTCACCGGTCATATTATTCAGCTGTAATCCCTGAGTTGCGGGGGTTGGACTAGATGTCCTTTGGGGGACCCTTCCAACGCTACACTGCTATGAGTCTATCGTTCTTTCTGCGCTACATGCAAGGGGCCGCTGGGTGGCAGCAGCACCCAATATCCTAGACTTACTGATACTTCTCTGCCTGCAGCAGCATCAAGTTTGGACCAGAGTTGCTCGTGCATATTTGCTAAATGAGGTTTTATCATCCTGACGCCTCCCGATAATTTATAGATTTGCCAAAGCTTTTGCTGCCATCTTGCTGGGGTCTGTCTGTAACTCTAATAGATTTTTGTTACGGTGCATTTTTATTTTCATGCTTTATGTTTGTACAAAAACCTTCCAGTCATTAGGAAGGAGGCTGTGTATAGCAAACAATAAGTTCAGTTTAATTAGAATCCTGCATTTCCTTCTTTTATTTTCACATGAAATATGCTCTTATAAAGATATGTACTCTGAGTTATGCACTGCGGAGATTTTAATGCAAGATGCGTAGCATTTCTAGTGCATAATACTGTGTCGGATTCGTTCTCGCTCCCCACAACAACCCTGTAAGGTGGGTCAGTGTTGCTTTCTCCCCATGCTCAGCCCGCCCCCCCTTCCCTGAGAACTCATTTTGAGTTTGATTGTTTGGGAAGGAAAGAGTAATAATTAACAACAACTTTGGGGATCTGGGCGCAGAATAGGGATCCGTGTGTCTCTGCAATGTGCTGTCCTTGGCAGAGAGTTTTCTCACACCTCCTTGCAAAAACTGCCTAAGTGTGCAGAGAAATTCCAAATCTGGGAAGTCTGGGACGTGCAGGAGACACCCGGGTCTGCTTCTCTGTTTTCTGATCTCAAACGCACAACTGAGCAACCAGCTTTGCCCTCCCTAGACGGGGCGAGCCTCTTGGGAAGCAGCTGGTGAAAAGCAATTTTATTGCAGGACTGAGAAGTTGGGAGTTTTCAGGCTGGTGGATAATCGCTCTTTTGCTAATAATCTTATTGGTTTTTGTGTGTTTTTTTTAAATCACCATTGCAGACACAGGCCCTTGCAGAGCCAGGCAGAGGCCCGGGCCAGGTAGATAATGTGGCCCCCTTTTATTTTTTACCCTGGGGATCTCCGATAAGTGTTAGAATTTTAAATACATTTTACAATAAATACATTCATTTTAAAATGTATTATACAATTTTTAATAGTTCAGAAATTTATTTAAAAATCTATTTTTAAGTAGACAATTTTGACTATTATTTATTATCTTCTTATTCTACTCTTAAAAAAGATGTATGCTTGTGAGAAAGCCACTATTGCTCGTAAGCCACTATTTCTTTAAAAAACATGGTTTCCACCAAATTTTATCCTCATTGAGCTATATGTACTCCTCAGGTGTAAGTAATATTCCTGGCCTAGTCAACAAAATTTTAAACAAATGGCCACATCATCAAATTTTCATCATTTAAAAAAAAAAAAAATTGCGATAAGAAAGCCAACACACTTATCTTTAAGTTACGCATGGTTTAAATTTTTGGCAAACAAGATTTCAAACAAAAATTCACCAACTTTTAACAGCATGAAAAACATGGCCCACCATCAGAAACACTTGACTTGACTAAGACCTTGCTTGCTTACCGAGGGCGTATTCACAATCCCTCATCTCTCCAACACAACCAGAGGGTGCTACGTATCAGCAGGTTGAAACGCACCACCCTCCTGCCCTTCGTGTTTTCTGGGTTTCCCCCCCTGATTTTTTATATTCACCTCAGGTGAGCAATTGTGAATATGCTGACCGAGGCCCCCTTTGGAATCGGAGGCCCGGGCCAAGTGGCCCATATGGCCCACCCTCTGTCTGGGCCTGCAGACATACAACGTATACAAGTCAAGCATAGCACAGCAGCTCCCACCCCAAATACTGAGACCCTCTGCAGTTATCGGCAGTCTTTTTCAAATGCATCTTCGCAGCCCTCTGGACAAGCAGCTTGCTGGGTGATTTTTTTTAAAGAAAGGTGGTATTTTTTTAAAGGGACGCGGGTGGCACTGTGGTCTAAACCAGTGTTCCCCAACCCTGTGCCTCCAGCTGTTTTCGGACTACAATTTCCATCATCCCTGACCACTGGTCTTGCTGGCGAGGGATGATGGGAGTTGTAGTCCAAAAACAGCTGGAGGCCCAAGGTTGGGGAACACTGGTCTAAACCACAGAGCCTAGGGCTTGCCGATCAGAAGGTTGACAGTTCGAATCCCCGTGACTGGGTGAGCTCCCGTTGCTTAGTCCCTGCTCCTGCCCACCTAGCAGTTCAAAAGCACAAAGTGCAAGTAGATCAATAGGTACCACTCCGGCGGGAAGGTAAACGGCGTTTCCGTGCACTGCTCTGGTTCGCCAGAAGCGGCGTTGTCATGCTGGCCACATGACCCGGAAGCTGTACGCCGGCTCTCGGCCAATAAAGCGAGATGAGCGCCGCAATCCCAGAGTCGTCCACGACTGGACCTAATGGTCAGGGGTCCCTTTACCTTTACTGAGGTGTTAGGGGGGTAGCTCTGGTGCGGGACACATTGTGCATCTTCTGGGGTAGCTGGTCCACTTTTGGCCCTCACCCTGCACTCAGCACCGATTTTAAATATTGCGTCACACAAGTAAAAAGAAAACACACCACCCATAAGTTAGGAAAAATACATTACATAGTAAGAAAAATGTTACCAAAAAATAAATGTTACATATGCAGTGGTACCTTGGTTCTCAAATTTAATCCATTCCGGAAGTCCGTTCCAAAACCAAAGCGTTCCAAAACCAAGGCGCGCTTTGCCATAGAAAGTAAGGCAAAACGGATTAATCCGTTCCAGACTTTTAAAAACAAGTCCCTAAAGCAGGAATTTAACAGGAATTTTACTATCTAACGCGACCATTGATCCATAAAATGAAAGCAATAATCAGTGTACTGCACTATAAAATAAATAAGACCGCATTGTAGATGATGAAAATTATTATCCACACATCTGAAGAAGTGTGCATGCACACAAAAGCTCATACCAAGAGCAAACATAGTTGGTCTCTAAGGTGCTACTGGAAGGAATTTTTTAAATTTTTTATTCTATTATCCACACAGTCACAAAAACAAATGAACCGAAAAAGCCTCAAAAACAAAAACGCAAAATAAACAGCAAAAACAAAAGCGCCAAATGTAATCCGTTCCGGAAGTCTGTTTGGCTTCTGAAATGTTCGAAAACCAAGGCGCAGCTTCTGATAGGTGCAGGCGCCCCGGAAAACAATAGCAGACAGCTGCAACGGATATTCGGCTTCCAAAAAAAAGTTCGAAAACCGGAACACTTCCGGGTTTTCGGCCTTTGGGAACCAAGGTACCACTGTAAATAAAATAAAAACAAAATAATTTTTTTCCCTTCCAGTAGCACCTTAGAGACCAACTAAGTTTGTTCTTGGTATGAGCTTTTGTGTGCATGCACACTTCTTCAGATACCAATGGTAACTCTCAAACCTGGTATCTGAAGAAGTGTGCATGCACACGAAAGCTCATACCAAGAACAAACTTAGTTGGTCTCTAAGGTGCTACTGGAAGGAATTTTTGTTTTTTGTTTTGACTATGACAGACCAACATGGCTATCTACCTGTAAATAAAATAAAGTTCTTCCACACTTTAAGATTTCCGTCTCTCACAGCATGGGTCCTTCATTTCCTCATTAACTCCATTATATTATAACAATTCACCTAAGATATATTGTCTATATTCTTTATAACATATTATATTGCAGGAATTAGTCCAGGGGTCAGCAACCTTTTTCAGCCGTGGGCCGGTTCACCGTTCCTCAGACCATGTGGGGGGCCGGACTATATTTTTTGGGGGAAATATGAACAAATTCCTATGCCCCACAAATAACCCAGAGATGCATTTTAAATAAAAGCACACATTCTACTCATGTAAAAACAAGCTGATTCCTGGACCGTCCGCGGGACGGATTGAGAAGGCGATTGGGCCGCATCCTACCCCTGAATTAGTCAAGGCATGTTAAAGGTTTCATATGGGAACAATGTTCTTTTAAATATAATCTTTAGTTATCCCATTCTTTACTGAACTTTGGGGTTGTCTGATTCCTAATTTTCCCTGTCATCTTTGCCAACACCTGTGGCTCCTTAGAGCTGTCAGCATATGACAGCGGCCACAATCCCAGGAAACGGTTTTGGCAGGCTGGCTAAAGCAGGTCTCCCATCAGCACCCGCCAATAGTCAAGGTTGATGGGATCTGTAGTCCAACATTTTACGGCCTTTTAATATGTGCTTGTGGGAGGGTGCATTGTTTGTTTTTATTTTATTGTAGATCCTCATTCTGCATTTTTTGGTGTGTGTGTGTTTTGTGCTGTTTTTTTGTTTCTTTCTGTTTTTTTAACTGGATGGCATTCAATTTCGTTGCACTTGTATAGCGTTGTGCTTGTACTTGTGCAATGACAATAAATTATCTTATCTTATCCTATTTTGGTGTTGTGCACCACCTGCAATCTTCAGGTGAAGGGTGGTATACCAATTTAATATAATAATAATAATAATAATAATAATAATAATAATAATAATAATAATCCTATATAATAAAGTGGCTGTGTCCCTGCGTCCAACTTTCCATGTGTCACGGAAGTGCGCTACTGCGCATGTCCCACAGGGACACAGGGATTGGACAGCTCTACTGTCCCCCCCCAACAGGGGGCGTGTCCGGAAGGCAGCGCCGGCGCACGCGCATTGTCAGTTGGGGCAGCGCCGCCGCCTTGCACGGAGCCTCCTCCACCTCCTCTTCCGGCCGCCGCCGCCACGCTCCTTCTCTCCCCCGGCCGCGCCGATCACGCGAGCCCCCGGCTTCACCCGAGGCCTACCCGCCCGAAGCCGCCGCCATGGCCGCGGGGCCTCCTGAACCCGGAGGCCAAGAGGAGCGCAGCCTGGCCGCCCTGAGGTTTCTGCTGGGCGGGGGGCGTCGTCGGGGCCGGAGAGCGGGGCGCGGAGGGTGCGCCCGGCGGAAGCTACCATGGCCTCCTTCGCCTCCTTGCGACACGGGATGAGGGAGAGAGAGAGGCGGCCAGCGGGCTCGAGGGGAAGGAGGGCGGCAGGGTTAAAAAGCAAAAGGAGGGTGGCCGCCGCTCCCCCCATATAATTTCTAGCGCCCGTTTTTGTAACAGGCTTAATTTACTACTACTACTACTAATAATAATAATAATAAACATTTGGAGGACCAAATATTCCCCAGCCTTGGACTAGATGAATCTCAGTCTGCTCCAACAAAGCACTTAACTGTTTTGTTTTATTTTAACTTTTAATCAACTTTTTTGGTTCTGAAAGAGACACTCACCTTTTTAAGCTCTTAGTGGGGGAAATTCCATCGATGTCTGGGACGCGTGGATGGTTGGACGTGTGAGATACCAGCGGAGAGGGAAAGAGAGGGGGCTTTTGTGGGATGGAGAGACCATGTATCCTTCTTTTGTCTCCCATGAGACTCTCTCTGAAAGGAGAGGCAGAGTCCGTTTCTGCTCCAGCTAACCACAATTTCACTTTTTCAAATATTGACTCGGCTGGCCTCAGGCCACCAGGAGCTGTGTGGACCTACAGCTACTGGGGAAGAAAGCAGCTTTCTTTCGGCCCAGCGCATGCATGCTGCACCAGTTGGGTTGCTACTGAGAGTTTCCGCCTCTTGGTGGGCTGGGTGCCTTTAATAGCCGCAGAGCAGGCAGAAATCAACCGGTGAAGCTGTTCGCATCAGTGCTTCCATGTGTCGAGAAAAGCTGCACATTGTGGCACTGGGCAGCTTCTGAGCAAAGACGTGTATGTTTTGATGGTGAATTTCAGCTAATAATAATAATAATAATAATAATAATAATAATAATAATAATATTTATATCCCGCCCATCTGACTGGGTTTCCCCAGGCACTCTGGGCAGCTCCCAATTGAATATTAAAAACACAATACAGCATCAAACATTAAAAACTTCCCTAAACAGGGCTACCTTCAGATGTCTTCTAAAAGTAGGATAATTGTTTATTTCCTAGACATCTGCTGGGAGGGCGTTCCACAGGGCAGGCGCCACCACCGAGAAGGCCCTCTGCCTGGTTCCCTGTAACTTGGCTTCTCGCAGGGAGGGAACCGCCAGAAGGCCCTCGGAGCTGGACCTCAGTGTCTGGGCTGAACGATGGGGGTGGAGACGCTCCTTCAGGTCTACTGGGCCGAGGCCGTTTAGGGCTTTAAAGGTCAGCACCAACACTTTGAATTGTGCTCAGAAACGTCCTGGGAGCCAATGTAGGTCTTTCAAGGCCGGTGTTATGTGGTTTCAGTGGCCACTCCCAGTCACAAGTCTAGCTGCCGCATTCTGGATTAGTTGTAGTTTCCAGGTCACCTTCAAAGGTAGCCCCACATAGAGCGCATTGCAGTAGTCCAAGCGGGAGATAACCAGAAGAAGAAGAAGAGTTTGGATTTGATATCCCGCTTTATCACTAGCCGAAGGAGTCTCAAAGTGGCTCACATTCTCCTTTCCCTTCCTCTCCCAGAACAAACTGTGAGATGAGTGGGGCTGAGAGACTTCCGAGAAGTGTGACTAGCCCAAGGTCACCCAGCAGCTGTATGTGGAGGAGCGGAGACGTGAACCCGGTTCACCAGATTACGAGTCTACCGCTCTTAACCACTACACCACACTGGCTCTCGAGCAGCTCCAGAGTGACATCTCCGGGTTGCAAGCCTGATCTGTGTGTCTATATAGATCGTATGGTTGCTCCCATCTCTCCTCCTCCGCAGACCTTTGCATTCCCTGACCCACACCCGACAGTCAACAGATTAAATAAAATGAGAATATAAAAAAGGCTGCTGGATCTAGTCTCGCGGTGGCCAAGCAGATCACCGCTGTCATAATTTTATTTTACGCCATCTTCCCAGAGCTGAGACCTCGCTGAAGGCGGCTTACGACGCGAAACAATTTACGCCATCGCAAACGTCGCAAAAGTTTTCATGAACAATAAATAAAAGGCATCCAAAAATACAAAAACAAATGGAACTATTTTCACATAAATCATAACAAGATCTAAGAAGAAAGGTACAAAAAAAATTAATACAGTGGTACCTTGGTTCTCAAGCTTAATGCGTTCCGGAAGTTCGTTCCAAAACCAAAGCGTTCCAAAACCAAGGCGCACTTTCCCATAGAAAGTAATGCAGAACGGATTATTCCGTTCCAGGCTTTTAAAAACAACCCTAAAACAGCAATTTAACATGAATTTTACTATCTAACGAGACCCTTGATCCATAAAAGGAAAGCAATAAACAATGTACTGCAGTCACACAATCAATCAATCAGTAGCTGAACTGGGTTCCACACAGTCACAAAAACAAAGCAAAAACCAAAACGCAAAATAAATAGCAAAAACAGACAGACCTCAGTGTAACACTCAAAACAGAAGGGTGGCACTCAAAACGGAGCACGTTCGACTTCTGGGAAAAGTTCGCAAACCGGAACACTTACTTCTGGGTTTGCAGTGTTTGGGTTCCAAGTTGTTTGAGAACCAAGGTACCACTGTATCGGCAACAAAAAAAACAATACCCTGTTTGTTCAGCCTCAGCTTTTGCAGCTGGAGTCAGTCCAGGCCCTGCCCTCCCAGGCCAGGTGGGAAAAGGCCAGCAAGGCAGGGAGCAGGTCTTCCAAGACTCGCAGCCAAGATGGTCACAGCCAAATGCTCATGGGGAACCTGCAGGCAGGATTTGAACACAAGAGCAAGTATCCCCTCCTGTGGCTTCCAGCAACTGGGATTCAGAAGCATCACCGCCTGCGACTGTGGCCCCATTGCGGCTAGAGACCACCGACAGCCCTCTCCTTCATGAATTTGCCCCATCCTCCTCTCTTAAAGCCGTCCAAGTTGGTGGCAAATCACTGCGCCCTGTGCCAGGGAGTTCCATAGTTTAACTATGTGCTCTATCAACAAGTTCTTTCTTTCTCGGACGCCTGAGAAAACCTTTGCCAAGATGTGGTTTGGCTGTGGTTCACTCCGAGGTGGTCTTTCCGGACCAGGTGGTGCTAGGATAGGGAGTCGGTCCAGATTCTCTCCCCTTCGCCCACCGTGAACCTCTTGGCATTCGCCGAACGCAGCTGAGAGCACTTGAGCTTTTTAGTCTTCCGGGCTGGTGCCACACGGCCTCCGGAATTCCTGTCCGTGTTCATGGAACCACTTGTTGGCCACTATTAAAGAGAGGTTGGGATTAATAATAATAATAATAATAATAATCCTATATAATAAAGTGCAAGTGTCTCTGCGTGCCGTCCTTCTGTGGGTTTGCGCTACTGCGCATGTCCCCCACGGACACAGGGATTGGACGACGCAGAGACACTTCGAGCGGCCGGCCGAAACTGCGCCGCCGCCATTGCCGTGTCTGCCTCCACCTCCTCCTCAGGCCGCCGCCGCCTCAGCCCCGTCGGGCGGCCCGCCCGACGGAGGCTGAGGCGCCGCCGCGGACGACGATGACGGAGCCGTGGTCGCGGACACCGAGGAGGAAGAGGCTGGCGGGGGCGGGGGCGCCGTCGTTGCGAAGGAAGGAACAGGGAAGGAACAGGGAAAGAAGAACGGAAAAATGGAGGGAGGGAGGGAGAATAGAGAAAGGGAGGGAGGGAGAAAGGAAGGAAGGAAGGAAACATGGAAGGAAGAATGGAAAAATGGAGGGAGAGAGGAAGGAAGGAAGGAAGAACAGAGGGAGGGAGGGGGGAGGGAGAAACAGGGAAGGAAGAACGGATGTTCTAGCGCCCGTTAATTTAACGGGCTGAACGTCCACTAGTAATAATAATAATATCCCGCCTGTCCCCCTGACAGGAACTACTCAAGGCAGCTTACAGTTAAAATAGAAACAGCTAAAAACACAGAGAGGAAAAAAGCAGTAACTAAAAAAACAATTAAATTTGAGTTTATTTAAATTTGAGTTTATTTGGCAACTTTCATGATTATTTGATCTGTTTGGTACAAATACCGGTAGGATTCTTGTCGAATATATTTTACACCACTCATTCTTTTTCAAGCATTCTTTGATTATTATGATTATCATTCTATTATCTTGCGCTTTTGTTCTTCCTGCTCTTATGACTGTTTTTATTATTACTTCGAGCTTGATGTTTTCAAGTTAAAGAGAAAAGCAATTAGATATAGATATCGATATATAGATGAGATCTCGTAAAATACACAGAGCAATACAATAAAAGTAGCATAGTAGGATCGTCTCCACCCCCATCGTTCTTGAGAGTCCCATGGACTGCAAGAAGATCAAACCTCTCCATTCTGAAGGAAATCAGCCCTGAGTGCTCACTGGAAGGACAGATCCTGAAGCTGAGGCTCCAAGACATTGGCCACCTCATGAGAAGAGAAGACTCCCTGGAAAAGACCCTGGTGTTGGGAAAGATGGAGGGCACATGCAGAGGCGTAGCAAGTCCAGGTGGTACCCGGGGCGGAATTTTTTTTGTTACCCCCCCCACTTTAATTTTTAAAAAATTAAAAAGTGTCACCCCCCTCTGATGGTGCCACTTTGTGAGGTGTGGGGGTTTTGTGTGTGTGTCTATTATCTCTTTCCCCCCCAATAATGTTAAAATAAAATAAAAATTAAAAAATTAATTTTTTTAAAAAAAATTAAAAAGTGTCCCCCCCTCTGATGGTGCCACTTTGTGAGGTGTGAGGGTTGTGTGTGTGTCTATTATCTCTTTTTTTCCAATAAAGTTAAAATAAAAAAAAATAATAATAAAATGATAAAAAATAAAAAAAATAAAAAAATAAAAAATGTCACCCCCCTCTGATGGTGCCACTTTGTGAGGTGTGGGGGGGCTGTGTGTGTGTGTCTATTATCTCTTTTTTTCAATGAAGTTAAAATTTAAAAAAAAAATTCCAAAATTTTTTTTTTTAGAAAAGTGTCACCCCCCTCTGGGGTGGAACCCGGGGCGGCCCGCCCCCCCCGCCCCCCGTTGCTACGCCCCTGGGCACAAGGAGAAGGGGACGACAGAGGACGAGATGGTTGGATACTGTTCTCGAAGCGACCAACATGAGTCTGACCAAACTGCGGGAGGCAGTGGAAGATAGGAGTGCCTGGCGTGCTCTGGTCCGTGGGGTCACGAAGAGTCAGACACGACTAAATGACTAAAGAACAACATTTCACTTCCCAGCTTTTGATGGCATGGCAGTGAAATCGACCAAGCTCCTCACCAAGGCATTTTTTGTGCAAGCCCCCTACCCTCATAGGAACTTGACGGCTGAAATTAGCCTGTCGCTTCCTTCCTTCCATTGCACGGCACGGCTAAGCTCTGCTCCTTACCCCATTTGTCTCCGGCAAGGACTGGGCAGCCAGCGTGAAGGGTGTCGTCGTCTCCGTCCCCGTTCCTGTGAAGGTTCCACCAAAAGACAGCCGCATTCTGGAAAGGGGACCAGAGAACAAGACCTTTCTTGGCGTGTCTGCAGAGATATCACCCTGGCTCCAGATTTTGCAGTGTGGCAGGCACCCAGCTGAGTGCACAAATCCCATTCCTTTGAGCATGTACAGGGGGCACTTTCTCTGAAAAAACATGTGCTGGAAACAGGTAAAGGACCCCTGGATGGTTAAGTCCAGTCAAAGGCGACTGTGGGGTTGCGGCGCCCATCTCGCTTTCAGGCCGAGGGAGCTGGCGTTTGTCTGTAGACAGCTTTCCGGGTCATGTGGCCAGCAGGACTAAACCGCTACTGGCGCACGGAGGACCGTGACGAGTGCCAGAGTGCATGGAAACACCGTTTACCTTCCCACCGCAGTGGTACCTATTTATCTACTTGCACAGGTGTGCTTTCCAACTGCTAGGCTGGCAGGAACTGGGACTGAGCAATGGGAGCTCACCCTGTCGCGGGGATTCAAACCGCCGACTTTCCAGTGGCTCAGTGGTTTAGAACACAGTGCCACCCGTGTCCCCAGGGAACAAGAATCTGCATGGCATGCCTGCAGAGAAATAACCCAGAGCCCAGCACAAATCCCGTTCCTTTGAGCATGCACAGAGGGTCAGTTTCCCTGAAAAAACATTTGCTGAAAAAAGACAGCCCCCTGAACACAAAGAGGTGTGTTGGCACAGCTGCCAAAGGGGTGGACGGATGATAAAGTCAGGTAAATTCATAGAATCATAGAATCCTAGAGTTGGAAGAGACCACAAGGGCCATCCAGTCCAACCCCCTGCCAAGCAGGAACACCATCAGAGCATTCCTGACAGGTGGCTGTCAAGCCTCTGCTTAAAGATCTCCAAAGAAGGAGACTCCACCACACTCCTGGGCAGCAAATTCCACTGTCAAACGGCTCTTACTGTCAGGAAGTTCTTCCTAATGTTTAGGTGGAATCTTCTTTCTTGTAGTTTGAATCCATTGCTCCGTGTCCGCTTCTCTGGAGCAGCAGAAAACAACCTTTCTCCCTCCTCTATATGACATCCTTTTATATATTTGAACATGGCTATCATTTCACCCCTTAACCTTCTCTTCTCCAGGCTAAACATACCCAGCTCCCTAAGCCGTTCCTCATAAGGCATCGTTTCCAGGCCTTGGACCATTTTGGTTGCCCTCCTCTGGACACGTTCCAGCTTGTCAGTATCCTTCTTGAACTGGGGTGCCCAGAACTGGACACAGTATTCGAGCCCCAGGCGCCTCTATTTTATTTGTGTGAGGAAGTTGATGACTTGTTCCTCTCTCTCTTTTTCTCTTGTTACCTTTGATACCTCTTTTCACTCCCTGGGGAACCCTTCTTTCTGCAGTTCACAACACACACCTCACCTTGACAACAGGAATGCTGAGGTTTGCGTAGATGAAGGCCGTCGACCCTCCGGCTTCTACCGAACTCAGCTGAGTAGGAAAAGAAACGGGACAATATTATCCTTCGGCTCAAGGTGGCATATGTGGTTCTCTGTATCTCTCAGCCTAACTACCTCACAAGGTTGTTGTGCAGTTTAAAAGAGGACAGGGAGAACCATGTTGAGGGTTTTTTGTGGGGGTTTTTTGTACAGAAAAAGAAAGTTTTGGAGCTATTTTCAAGGAAATTCGCCAAAATCTACACTTCTGACGTGGGTTGCCAGAAGTATGGCAGCCCTAGGATATAAAGCATGAGACTCTTAATCTCAGGGTCGTGGGTTTGAGCCCCATGCAATGAATATTATTATTGTTGTTGTTGTTGTTGTTGTTAATAGTAATAATAATAATACCCCACCCAACTGGATGGGTTTCCCTAGCCACTCTGGGCGGCTCCCAACAGAATATTAAAAACAGAATAAAACATCAAACATTAAAAACTTCCCTAAACAGGGCTGCCTTCAGATAATAATAATTAATAATGATAAATAAATAAATAAATATTAATAATAATAATAATAATAATTTATTATTTATACCCTGCCCATCTGGCTGGGCTTCCCCAGCCACTCTGGGCGGCTTCCAACAAAATATTAAAATACAATCATCATCAAACATTAAAAGCTTCCCTAAACATGGCTGCCTTCAGATGCCTTCTAAAAGTCAGATAGTTGTTTATTTCCTTGACATTTGACGGGAGGGCGTTTCACAGGGTGGGTGCCACCACCGAGAAGGCCCTCTGCCCGTTCCCTGCAACCTCACCTCTCGCTGCTTTGCAAAATGGACAGAACTGATCCTCACTGCCATTAAAGAAACTAAATATAATAGCTGCTTTGGCTGGTGTGATGAGCATTTAGAAATATCAGGGGAGGTCTGCTTAACCCTGTTTTTCCTTCTCCAAATCACCCTTCATCCCAGTGACACTTCCCTCCCGCGAAAACCTCTCCGAAATCATGCGTGTCCTAGGAAATATACTGCAGAAATCTAGCTGGAGAAGAAACACTGGGCCACCTATTTGAAGCTTGGAACTTTCCGTTTTAGCCATGGAATGACAAAACAAAAAACAAAAGCAACCCTATCCTTCTTGAAGCATATACAGAGTTCCCTGGCAAAACCACAATATCCTTCACAGATCCCAGCAAAGAGAAGACTCACATAGACCATCAACGTGGCAATTCGGTTTCCGGATTTCATCCTGTAGAGGGGGCTTTTTCTCGACTGCATTGGAAAAAAAGAGAATTCCTTGATTACGAAACACCGGGTGGTTGCATTCATCAAGTTTTAGTACTTCCAGAACTGGGATTATCTACCACAAGACCTGAGCATAACCACAGGTTGTCCTACAAGTGCAGAACCTCTACAGCCAAACTGGTGGGAAGTCACGGGTGGAAAAAAGATTTGTACGGGGAAAAAAGTGTTCAGTTAAGAATCTATGCTGTAAAGAAATCAAGTATATATGTATATGTATATGTATATGTACAATTAATATTAAATGGGAAGCATTTAATGTTTAATAGAATATTGTATTTTAATATTCTGTTGGAAGCCGCACAGTGGCTGGGGAAACCCAGCCAGATAGGTGGGATATGTATGTATGTATATATGTATGTATGTATGTATGTATGTATGTATGTATGTATAAATAAATAAAATAATAAGTAGTAGTAGTAGTAAAGGTAAAGGGAGCCCTGAAGTTAAGTCCAGGCATGGACGACTCTGGGGTTGCGGTGCTCATCTCGCTTTACTGGCCGAGGGATCCGGCGTACAGCTTCCGGGTCATGTGGCCAGCAGGACTAAGCCGCTTCTGGCGAACCAGAACAGCGCACGGAAACGCCGTTTACCTTCCCGCCGGAGTGGTACCTATTTTATCTACTTGCACTTTGACGTGCTTTCGAACTGCTAGGTGGGCAGGCGCAAGGACCGAGCAACGGGAGCTCACCCCGTCGCAGGGATTCGAACCGCTGACCTTCCGATCAGCAAGCCCTAGGCTCTGTGGTTTAACCCACAGTGCCACCAGTGTCCCTATATTATTATTATTACAGTGGTACCTCGGGTTAAGTACGGTTCAGGTTAAGTACACTTCAGGTTAAGAACTCCGCTAAGAACAGAAATTGTGCTCTTGCGGCACAGCGGCAGCAGGAGGTCCCATTAGCTAAAGTGGTGCTTCAGGTTAAGAACGGACCTCCGGAACGAATTATGTACTTAACCCGAGGTACCACTGTAGTAGTATATAAATAAACCGGTTTAAATTTCACAGTGTAGACAGAGCTTAGGATTGCTTCCAAAGAAGAATGCAGGTGTTTACATCTCGGACAGCCTTCCCATTTTGACTCTCTGGCATCCTATCTGCATAACCTAGTGATTCTAAAATATAGACGCGCTTTTACTCTTGTAAGATTGAATGTATTGCCCTCAGCTGGACTTGAGGGACGATTCCAACAGATTCCACATGAAAAACGCTTATGTCCCTGTGAAGATGGCAGTACTGAATTGGTGGCGCACTCCCTTCTGGCTCGCGCTCTTTATAAAGAACTAGTGGAATTCAGCCCATTGATAACGGGCTCTAGCGGGGGTGAGCGGGACCCGAGGTGCGGCGGCGGCCAGCGGCAGCGGCCGGGGCGAGGAGGTTGTGGGGCGGCGTCCTCGTCCTCCTCGCCGCCGCTGCCTCCAGGCCAGGCCAGGCCGGCCGTCCTCCTCCTCCTCGGGGCTCCTCCGTGGAGGCGGCAGCGGCGGCAGCGGAGGAGGAGGGCGAGCTGCTGAACTGTGGGCGCGCGCAGCAGCAGCAGCACTCCTCGGCCTCAGCGCCTCCGGCGCCAACGGTTCTCCCCGCTGCCGGCTGGCCGGAGCCATCGGCGGAGGCAGCGGAAAGGTCCGCTGAAGATGGCCAACAGCAGGAGGCTGCGGGAAGCGGCCCCCGCTCCTATTGGTCTGCGTCCTCCAATCCCTGTGTCACTGGAATGCACACGCACTTGCGAATTCCTGTGACACACGGAAAGTAGTACGTACGGACACAGGCTCTTTATTATATAGGATGGAAGGACCGAGATTATCACCCCTCTTTTATTGTCCATTCCGGGTCACCCAGCCATTGCCACGGTGTCCTTTCTCTTGGCAGATCAAGATGAGCAGGGGACAGCAAAGGCGGCAAGGTTTTTAGCTGGGGCAATCAGAATAAGACCCACCATTTGACTATTGATTCAAACCCCTAAAATGTATTTTATATAATTGACTTTTTATTTCTATTCTTTGTACCGGTATATCATATTGCTGTTTTATTGCTATGGCCGGTGGCTGATGCAAATAAAGATTCTTTCTTTCTTTCTTTCTTTCTTTCTTTCTTTCTTTCTTTCTTTCTTTCTTTCTTTCTTTCTTTCTTTCTTTCTCTTTTTTTAGAGTTTAAAATACAGTACATTTTATTAACATATAAAACACATACATTTACATAATACACATACACAACACACTACCATTATTTCTTTAGTCTCTTCTTCTATCTTGACTTTCCTTTGCTTTCACTCTAATCATTTTCTGGATTCACTCAATATCTGTCAGAAGTTCTACTTTTTCCACATAATTTTTGATGTATTCCTTAAAGATGGCCCACTCCTTATTCACTTTTTGTATCGTATCTCCTCTTATCCTCCCTGTTAGTTCAGCAATATGGAAGTATTCCATCATTTGAGATAGCCAGTCTGTTTTAGTTGGGACGCTGCTGCTTTCCCAATTTTTGGCAATCTTCCCACCGTAGTCGCATACATAAATTCTCAGACAATATCAAACTGCTTTCATGCCGTGCTGGACTTTGCAGCAACAGGTCTACTCACCGTCGCATGGTCAAAATGGGGCTCATAGTGGCCGCCTAATCCATAGTTTACCACCTGCAGGTATTCTGCGTAAGGGGGCTGCGTGTTGAGGCCAGTGAGGGCCGCGACCCATCGATCTAAGGCCACGATTGCTGGATCCAAGGTGTCTTTAAGCCAGGCACTAAACAAGGCACAGTGAGCAGGAAAGAGTTGAGCTCACAAGTGCAGTCGTGTAAATATGTACATTTTTTTCTGGCAAAGGGTGTTTAAGGAGATAACAGAAATCACTGGGTCAAAGCTGAGCAAAAGTCCAGAGGTAGCATTATTATCAATTTACGATGGGCTATGAAGGACTGGCTCACAAATTTATTGACAGCTGCACGCAGGGCCGGCGCGTCCATTAAGGCGAACTAGGCAGTTGCCTAGGGCGCCAAAATGGAGGGGGTGCTGGCCAGCCTACCCCCCGCCCCCGCCGCTGCCCGGTGCCGCCCCAACCAGCGGTGGAGCAAGCAGCGAAAACCGCGGGGGCGCCAAAATGGAGGGGGCGCTGGCCAGCCTGCCCCTCGCCCCCCGGTGCCGCCCCAACCAGCGGCAAAAACCGCGGCGGCGCGGGGCACCCGGCCGGCAGGGGGCGGGGCACCGTACATCATGCGAAATGATGTCACGTGGCCCGCCCCCTCGCCTAGGGCGCCAAAATCCCTAGCACCGGTCCTGGCTGCACGGATCATTACAGCCAGGAAGTGGAAGGGGCAAGCAGAATATAAAATGGAAGAATGGAATAAAGAGGTGTGAGATATAGCTATTCATGAGAAGAAGTAGAAGAAGAAGAAGAAGAAGAAGAAGAAGAAGAAGAAGAAGAAGAAGAAGAAGAAGAGGAGGAGGAAGAGGAGGAGGAGGAGGAGGAGGAGGAGGAGGAGGAGTTTGGATTTGATATCCCGCTTTATCACTCCCCGAAGGAGTCTCAAAGTGGCTCACATTCTCTCTTCCCTTCCTCCCCCACAACAAACACTCTGTGGGGTGAGTGGGGCTGAGAGACTTCAGAGAAGTGGGACTAGCCCAAGGTCACCCAGCAGCTGCATGTGGAGGAGCGGAGACGCGAACCCGGTTCACCAGATTACGAGTCTACCGCTCTTAACCACTACACCACACTGTGCCATTAAGGTAAGACTGGGAATATGCATTTTGAGGAGAGATGGAAGCTGTTTGTAGAATTTGTGCTGTTAAAACGGAAAGGGGTCAAACCATGGCAAGAGGTGTTGAAATTTTGGGAGGCTGGATAGTTTGCAATGGAATGGTCCCGGTGGTGGGGTGCTCATTTTCATTCTTATTTATGTATGATTATTACTTTGTCAAAATAAAATAACCACGACTTGGAAAAAAAGAAGTGCAGTGGCGAGAGAGGTGAGAGGTAGGGGTGGCGAGAGAGAGAGAGAGATAAGGTCAGGGCCAGGGGTGGATCTACTATAAATCTAATGAAGCTTAGACCCTCCTAGCGTCCCTATTTTCCAGGGACAGCCCCAGATTCACAGAAGCCGTCCTGGGACTCAGCTACATTAGTAAAAAAAACCAACCCCAGTGTTTTAAATGCATTATAAACACGCAACACCAGGTGGCGCTGTGGAGCACAAATCTTTTCTATGTGATTTTTACATAGCTTTCCGCCCCCTTTCGTTACAATGATCTAATGTATGACTTATTTATAGCAGGGTCCCCCCCCCCCCGTGTGTAGACCCACCCCTGGTTTCTGACTTGATCCCAGAATGTCCCGCTTCCCCTTTCCATAACTGTCAACTTTCGGATTTGAAAAGAAGGGATCAGCACACAGCTGTCAACCTTTCCCTTTTCTCATGAGGAATCCTATTCGGAATAAGGGAATTTCCCACAAAGAAGGGAAAAGATGACAGCCATGGATCAGTGGCCTCACCTGTCCCGGGGACAGTCTACGGTTCTCAGGGACAGTCCACGCTGTGGTAATCTCCCCAGTGGCAAGCTAAGGCTGAACAAATTTACTTCCAAGCAAGCTAAGCCTCCACGTGTTTTGCTCAGAGGGCAAGCAAGCCCCCCAGTCCAGTGGGTGTTACTCCAAAGTAAGCCTGTCCAAGGTGACGCGAGGAGGGGAAACAGAGTGAGCTCGGGGCCCCTTCTCAAACAGGCAGATGGCTCAGGGATGCCGCCAGGGCGGTGCAATGGCACCAAGTAGCCTCGCCACCCTGCGCTCCAGAGGCTGCGCGTGAACGGGTGAGCGAAAGAGCGAGCGCGTAGACGGCAGGCTGTCTGTCTGTCTGGTTGGGCGTGAGGGTCTGGCTGCACAAGGCATGCAAGCTCCACCCCCAGTCAGTCTCAGACTCCTTATTGGCAGCCAAGCAACGCAGCTGAGGAGCCTCCCTGGCCGGCAGGGAGGGAGAGGAGCTGCTTCCTTTGAAATCCGGGAAATTTAAGGGATATCAACAATCCGGGATAGCAGCGGGAAACGGCATTGGAATAAGGGAGTTTCCCGCAAAAAAGAGGGAGGGTTGACAGCTATGTCCCTTTCCGATGCTGCACAATGTCGTGACCTTATGAGAGCAATGCCGCGGAGAGCTAGTGTGCTGAGCCCAACACCCCCTGAATATTGAGGGGGCTCACAAAACTACTTTGAGGGGCCCAAAAACTGCCTTGGCCCCTAGGAGTCAGCGCGCCTGCTCAGAACCCAAAACAAACTACAGCTCCCAGGATTCTTTGGGGGGTTGCATGGCTATTTAAAGTGGTACAGCGCTGCTTTTAAATGCATAGCGCATGTGAGGCCAGAGTATTAATCGATTTGAAATATCTTCACTGGCGTACGATTCTGTTCATTTTACCGCTGCCGTTTCAAGGCCAGTTCCTTCTGTTTTTCCCAGAGGTGAGGGAAGAGTTAATCGCTCATTCATCCAACCATAATTCAAAGCCCCCCACCCTGCAGAGAATGGAATTCTGGCGGTCAGTGGGGGTCTCTCAAACTGAGATTGCAAAACCCAGCGCTGAGATCATCTCGGAAAATATTTGCCCAGGCTGCTCTGCAACCGCAGCCTATGTCTCCGTCATCCTTTGTGTGGAAATTCCATATCTTGCTCTGCTTTGCAAGAAGACTCATGAAGTCATTTTTTCCCAGCCTAGGAAGCCTGGAATGATAAACGCAGCTGTTGGCTATAAATCCTGCCCTCGGGCAGTTTGCAGAAGAATAGAAACCTGGATTGTAGCGTACTAGGGAGATGGGAGGCCTGATCCTGAACTATTCACCTCTCGATTGCTCGCTCGGATTCCAGGGGAAATGCCTTTGCTCAGTGGCAGATCACCTGGTTGGCTTGCAGAAGGGGCCAGATTCACCAAACAGATTGTCTGGTCCACTCCCCAGCCTCTCCAGTTTGAAAAAAAGGATATTGAGGGAAGCCCATGTACATTTAGTAGCAGCTCCCAAACTTTTTTGAACCACTGTCCCAATGGTTCTGTAAACTCACCCCCAGTGTCATGCCCAGCCTACCCTGTAAAAAGCATCATTCAGAACAAGAACAGTTTGCATGACCTACTGAGGAAGATTGCAAAGCAGTAAAATTCTTCTATAAAATATAAAACACTAGTATATTAAGCCCGTTGAAGAAAACGGGCGCTAGCCGGAGGCGGAGCAGCAGGAGCCGGGGGACCGGGAGGCTTGGGCAGGGGCGACCGGCTGGCCCGTCAGCGGAGGCCGCCTCGCCTCGGACCCCCGCCGGCTGGACAGCGCGCAGGGAAGGGCGCGTGCTGGACGGGGGGCCTCCTTCAGGCGGCGGCAGGAGCCTCCGTTAAAAACGGGCCGGCGCTGGCCCGGCCGGCTCCTCCGCCGCCGGCGCTGCCTCCGCCAACGTGCCCAGCCCGACGCCGCCTCGGCGGAGCAACAGGAGGAGCTGCTCCACCCTGGAGGGGAAGGGGGCGGAAGGCGGAAGGGAGAAGCTCACCAGCAGCGGGCGGGGCGGGGTTGGCGGGGCGGCAGCAATGGCGGCGGCGCAGTTTCGCCCGGCGGGAAGTGTCTCTGCGTCGTCCCGCCCCCCTCTCCGCCCCCTCCAATCCCTGCGTCCCCGTGTGACATGTGCAGAACGCACTTCCGTGACACACGGAAAGGCAGGGACATAGCAAGATTATTATATAGGATGCATCTATGCTGCCGTTTAATTGGTTTTCCGTTGTACTTTTGTTTTATTGCTTATTATCTTTTACATAAGGGACACGGCTTGCCAATCAGAAGGTCAGCGGTTCGAATCCCCGCGACGGGGTGAGCTCCCGTTGTTCGGTCCCAGCTCCTGCCCACCTAGCAGTTCGAAAGCACGTCAAAGTGCAAGTAGATCAATAGGTACCGCTGCAGCGGGAAGGTAAACGGCGTTTCCGTGCATAACCGGCTTAGTCCTGCTGGCCACATGACCCAGAACCGCCGACCGTCTGATCAGCAAGCCCTGGGCTCTGTGGTTTAATCCACAGCGCCACCCGTGTCCCAGCAACAGACTTTACCTTTTGCTAATCCGGTAGTCTGCTTTCTGCTGCTTTTCTCCCGAGGCGACCACCGACCTCTGCAACTGGAGAGGGGAACAGAGAGAGAAACAAGAGAGGTTGCAGTGGCAAATCTGGAGCAGAGAGGAGACAGGAGGGGTTTCGCTTCTGATATTTGGCTGGGTTATTAATAATAATAATAATAATAATAATAATAATCCTCTACAATAATTCCCTAATGTCCCCACGTCCGTGGTGTGTGTCAGTGGAAATTTTCCACTGCGCATGTCGGAGACGGACGCAGGGATTGGAGTAGGGATTGGAGAGGGGGGCGTGTCCGGAAGGCAGCGGCGGCGCACGCGCGTTCTCAGTTGCGCCAGCGCCGCTGCCTCGCACGGACATGGCGAGGTTGCCGAAGCCCACTGCCGCCTCCTTTACTGCTTGCCTCCCGTTGCCGCCCAACTCCAGCGGAACTTCCCACTGCCGATTCTCGCCAAAGCGCGAGGGAAGTGGTGCCAAGCGAGAGAGGGAAGGAGGCCGGCGGCGGCGGCGGAGAAGCAGGCAGACAGGGAGCGCAGAGACGGCGAGAAAGCGAGCAGGGCGGGCGGTGAAGCGGCGCCGGAAGAAGCCGCCGTTCAGCCGCCGGCTGCCCTGGCTGCCGCCACCGCCGCCTTACCCTGAGGGAAAACAGCGGCCGCCGAAGGCCCGAGCCCGGAGGTGCTGTGGGGAGGGGGGCGAGGGAGCAGGGAGCGCGGGGCCCCCTACCCGGAACCGCCTCCGCCTTCCCGCCACTCAGCGACAGAGGGACTTAGGGGCGGCGTCGGGGCCAGAGAGCTTTCTAGCGCCTGTTTTTGTAACAGGCTTAATTTACTAGTAATAATAATAATATTTCATTTATACCCTGCCCATGTGGCTGGGTTGCCCAAGCTACTCTGGGCGGCTTCCGAGACATAAAAACATCATCAAACATCAAACATTAATAGCAACAATCTGATCCGATATAAAAGTCACAATGACTTTGAAATAAACAGCTTAGATCCAACAAAGCAACATTCAACAATCGAATAGTAAGCAGTAAAATTATACATCAACAAATAATAAGTAAACAATAAAGAATTACCAATCTATAATCAGTAAAAGAAAGAGCAAATGCATAAAATACCATAAAACATACAAAACCATGTAAAAGGATCAAATTGAGAAACAAAGAAGCACCACTCATAAAAGTATTTAAAAAAGATGACGGTCTTTGCAGAACTGGCGAAGCTGACAGGGAAAATCCGAAACCAGCACAATCAAGTATTCCAAAAGGACTGGAGTAAATTTATATACAATATCTGAAAGATTATTGTAAGCAATCAACATCACTAGCAGAATTATCTGAAAACTGGTAATGAGAAGTTTTCTACCTTTCTATATTTATTCAAATTTTGAGCTATTTTGTAATGAGTGGAATTGGAATTGGAAAACGTACAAAATGCAATCGGTCCAATCTTTTAATGCCTTTTCTTCTCTTGGACTGCACTCTGGCCCAGCCTTCCAAGGATGTGAGCCACACTGTATCTGTCACTACAAGCTAAATCCTGCCTTCAGGGATCCAACCGTGAACTGAATGTGAGTAAACTTTTCATCAATTATAAGGAAGACTCTTGTGTCTTTATTCTTTCAGGAGAGAATCTTAGGGGTCTAACCAGGAATATACCCCAATCTGGGGGTGCCAGATTGGGTTGCTTAACTAAAGAGATTCATACGAATCTGCAACTAGTTTCTTGCTGTGTAAAGAGGAATGAGCTATGCTATATAGAATCATAGAATCATAGAGTTGGAAGAGACCCCAAGGGCCATCCAGTCCAACCCCCTGCCAAGCAGGAACACCATCAAAGCATTATTGACAGATGGCTGTCAAGCCTTTGCTTAAAGACCCCCAAAGAAGGAGACTCCACCACACTCCTTGGCAGCAAATTCCACTGTCAAACAGCTCTTACTGTCAGGAAGTTCTTTCTAATGTTTAGGTGGAATCTTCTTTCTTGTAGTTTGAATCCATTGCTCCGTGTCCTCTTCTCAAGAGCAGCAGAAAACAACCTTTCTCCCTCCTCTATATGACATCCTTTTATATATTTGAACATGGCTATCACATCACCCCTTAACCTTCTCTTCTCCAGGCTAAACATACCCAGCTCCCTAAGCCGTTCCTCATAAGGCATCGTTTCCAGGCCTTACTCCTATTGATGCAGCCCAGAATTGCATTGGCTTTTTTAGCTGCTGCATCACACTGTTGACTCATGTCAAGTTTATGGTCTACCAAGACTCCTAGATCCTGCTCTCAATATATACGTGTGACTCACTAGCCTGAGTTAGGAAGGATAATATTTAATCAATATATCCTCTCCTACTACTACCCACAACATTCCCACAGCTGTGCCTGGAGTTGCCATTGGAGATTGAACTTGGGGGCCTTCGGCACCCAAGGAAAATGCTCCGACAAGGCCCCACACCTGTGAAAGGTCAGGTGAAGCTGCCACCTGTTCCTCCTGGCAACCAGAAGCACTCTCAAGACGCTTCAGCTGCCTTGCAAACTATTGTCTGCCTTCGTCTTTTGCATTTAGTTAAGGAAAACAGCCCTCGGCAGTTGTTAGGAGCAATCCACCGGGTGGAAATGCGTCTAGCCCGGAGAATCGCAGCAACGATGACACACTCGGCCGAGATGCCAGGCTGTCTGGAAGCTGCCAAGAAGAAAAGTGATGGATCGACAGCCAGAGCCAAGTGCCGGCTGGCCTTGGGAAGAAGGAGAACCGCAAAACCGATGTCCCATCCATGCCGTGGATTAGGTTAATAATCTCCATGTGGGCCTGTTTGTGCGGTTGCTGAGACAACCGGCCGGGATGTTGGATGGAGAAGAAATGTTTTCGGCCAAATGTGGAGGAGCTGAACCGCAGGCTCTCCTCCTCCTCCTCTTCCTCCTCGATCTTGTCTCGAGGTGGCAACTTCTAAGCTTAATTCTCTCGACTGCTGAAGAAATCCAAATAACCAAGAAGGAACTTTTCTGCCCTCTTGTTCAAAGCAGGGTTGGGGATGCAAACTGGGGTGGTTCCCCCCCTTTTTAGGGAGGTTTGCTAGTATAACAGAATTTGGAGGTGAAATAAAAAAAAATTAAGGTCATATATATATATATATATATATATATATATATATATATATATATATATATAATAAATGTTCATAAATGTGCCAAGCAAATACGTACATAAATGTGTGAGCCACATGTCTGGGACAGCACAGGAGAACAGTCCTGGAGCCATTTTGACTCCTAGGCTGACCAGGTGTTTCTCTGCAAGGAGGGAGGGGGTGAGGGAACCTCCCCATTGTCTCAGGAATTAAGTGATTACCATCTCAAAGGAATGGCCAGACTACCAGGAAAGGCAATCTGATAAGGCATTATCAGATAACTTGCCAGACAGGAGATAAACAACGCACTCACATTTCTGTTGTAGACCGCCTCTTCTGCGATATAGGTATGGTGTATCTGTGGGGGTGGTCTTGGACTCCAGGACAGGCAATTTAAGGCTTACTAGTTGCTTTGCTTCTCAATATTCTCTGGTTGGCCTCTGTTATTTTCTCCTACCGATGGAGAACCTACAAAGGACTCTATAAGGGCTCCCGTGTACCCATAAGGGAATAAGGGCAGATTTCTGTTTACAACAGTGGGAAAGAAATTCTCCAGCAGACTAACCTGGTTAGAATGCACTATTGGTATTTGTAATCATAATGGTAATGCATTCTTTCGATTCAGCTGCGATTCCTGCATTGCAGGGGGTTGGACTGGATGACCTTTGCCCCCGAGCTGCTTACCCTTGGAGCGGCCAGCTCCTTGATCTTCTCCGCTTCGGCATCGCTGACGAAGTCGTGGTAGAGTGCGATGTGGGGCTGCCGGTGGACAATCTCCCTCTTCAGAGGCTGGAGCATCAGGAAGGGGGTCCCATTGGTCTCATAGGAGCAGTAGAGGTGTTGTTGCTGATACTGGGATGGCTGGAGGAGGACCAGAGAGAGAGAGGGTGATGCGAGGGAACCTACCTGCAAACCAGCATTCAATAGACCAATGTCTACTGCACCAAGTTATAGGCGAAAGGCCCTAGCCCAGAAGTTAGAACCAGTGAAGGCAGTGAAGGTCCTGTGTGAGTGTCTGGAAGCGGTTGGAAGATGGTTGGTGGCCAACAAATTGAGGTTGAATCCTGACCACATAACACCGGTCCTGAGAGACCTACATTGGCTCCCAGTACGTTTCCAAGCACAAGTCAAAGTGTTGGTGCTGACCTATAAAGCCCTAAACGGCCTGGGTCCTGTATACCTGAAGGAGCGTCTCCACCCCCATCGTTCAGCCCGGACACTGAGGTCCAGCTCCGAGAGCCTTCAGGCAGTTCCTTCACTGCAAGAAGCCAAGTTACAGGGAACCAGGCAGAGGGCCTTCTCGGTGGTGGCGCCCGCCCTGTGGAATGCCCTCCCATCAGATGTCAAGGAAATAAACAACTGTCTGACTTTTAGAAGACATCTGGAGGCAGCCCTGTTTGGGGAAGTTTTTAATGTTTGATGTTTTATCTTGTTTTTAATATTCTGTTGGGAGCTGCCCAGAGTGGCTTGGAAAACCCAGCCAGATGGGCGGGGTATTAATAAATAATAATAATACCAGTAATAATAATAATAATAATAATAATAATAATAATAATAATAATTCATTGCATGGGATTTCCATGCATTTGTTGGCATTTCTATCCCAAGGACATCGAAGGTGCATGGATGCTAATTCCACAATAAACACCCATCTGGAAACCTCATCCTGACTCTGCTGGGCTTTGTCACTATTTCATAAAAACAAGTTACAGGTAGATAGCCGTGTTGGTCTGTCATAGTCAAAACAAAATAAAAAAATTCCTTCCAGTAGCACTTTAGAGACCAACTAAGTTTGTTCTTGGTATGAGCTTTCGTGTGCATGCATACTTCTTCAGATACAGTGTGCATGCACACGAAAGCTCATACCAAGAACAAACTTAGTTGCCCTCTAAGGTGCTACTGGAAGGAATTTTTTTATTTTGTTCATAAAAGCAAAACACCAAGGTTGGATTCCGTGCCTGTTCTGTGGCCCCACCTGAGCCCCCAGAGTCTGGCATAGCTTCTCATAAATATCTCTGGTCTCCAGCTGGGTCACGTTTGGCCTCTGCAGGGACCCTGCGTCTTCGCCGCTCTCGGGGTTCACCACCAGCAGCTTCTCGTACTTGAGGACGTTCCTCGCCATCCTCTTGTTGCTCGGATCTGGTCGAGATAACAGGTTGTCTGAATCCAAACCAGGATATACATTTTAAAAAGCCTACCCTGCTCCCCTTGCCCCTTTAAAAGCAACCGAGCATGCAGAAATGAAGCGGTCGCCCATGTCCGGGAAAGCTCGCCCCAGGTGCCTGGTTGCCATTGAAGGCAAAGGAGCAGAGCCAATAAGAAAGTTGGCAACCCAGTTTTAATTATTTGTAGCTTTTCAACTTGGCCCCATGACCGTGCAAACTTGGCTCTGAAACCGTGGGGGCCCGGGCCATGGGGGGCATGCAGTGTGAATATCCTTGGCATAGAAATTTGTGGGTGCCGGATCCTTTCATGGGGAATTTTGTGGGTGCTTGGGCACCCAAAGCCCCAGGGAGCTGGCACCTATGCAGAGCAGTACGGCAGCATGATAAGTAATGAGCATGACATTGAAACAGGGGGGGGGGAGCTTTTGTTGTTGTTTTGTTTTTTGGGTTGTTGTTCTTTGATCACTTTGTGTAAACCAGGGGTAGGCAACCTAAGGCCGGTGGTCTGGATGCGGCCCAATCGCCTTCTAAATCCGGCCCACGGACCGTCCGGGAATCAGCATGTTTTTATATGAGTAGAATGTGCCCTTTTATTTAAAACTAGTAAATTAAGCCTGTTAACAAAAACAGGCGCTAGAAAGCTCTCTCAGGAGCCGCAGCGGCAAGGCAGCAGGAGCCGCCGGCGCTGGGAAAGCTTTGCACGCGCGCTCGGCTGCCCGCCCGCCCGCCTGTAGCTTCCCCTTCCTCCTCCGAGGGAGAGTGCAGCCGAGCGGCCTCCTGGCCGCCTTCCCTTCCTCGCTCGGCCGCGGCCGTTGGGCAGCTTCTAGCCGAGACCCGGCCACTGCCCCCTCCCCGGCCCGGCGGCGAAGGTAGGGAGAGGGGGGGAAGCGAGGGCGGGGGGTGGGGGCTTGTTTTGTGGGGGGGGCTTGGGTGTGTGTGTGTGTGTGCGCGCGCGCGCAAGTGTGTGAGTGTGTGAGCGACGTGGCGGCGGGGGCGGGTGTGCGGCGACCCTCTTCGGCCTCCGGAGCACCGGCGCTCCGCGAGGCGGGTCGATTCAGGCCGCTGGGGGGTGGAGAGGGGCTCCCTCCCCCTTCTTAATTTTTTTTTCCGGGGGTGGCTGCAGCGGCGGGGATGGGGCTGCCCTCCTTGGCCTCCGGAGCACCGGCGCTCCGCTGGATGGGCCGTCCCAGGCCGCTAGGCCTCGGAGCCCCCCGGACGGCTCTCTTTGTGCATTGTGTGCCCACGGGGCGGGCGGCGGCGGCGGAGCAACCCCTGTCCCCGAAGATCTTATTCGGGAAGCAAGCAGGAGTGGTCTGTGCTGCAGCCGGCAGCAGGAGTATCGGACAGAGGGCTGCGGGCGGCGGCGCTACGCGCCACCTTCGCCACAGCGGTTGGCGGGATTGGTCCGTACTACCCAATCCGTGTGTCACTGGAACGCACGCGCACTTGCGAATTCCCTTGACACACGGAAAGTGGTACGTACGGACACAGGCTCTTTATTATATAGGATGCATCTCTGGGTTATTTGTGGGGCATAGGAATTTGTACACCCCCCCCAAAAAAATATAGTCCGGCCCCCCACATGGTCTGAGGGACGGTGGACTGCCCACGACTGAAAAAGGTTGCTGACCCCTGGTGTAAACCAAAGGGTGGGTTGCCAATTGACCGTAAAAATGTCCTGACCTGCTCTTGTACTCTTCCCCCCCATTATTTATTTTATTTTATCTTGACAAAGTAATAATAAATAGAAAAATGTGCACCCCACCACCAAGACCATTCCATTGCAACTATCCAACCTCCCAAAATTTCAACACCTCTTGCGATGGTTTGACCCAGACATAGGCAAACTCCGGCCATCCAGATGTTTGGGACTACAAATCCCATCATGCCTGACCACTGGTCCTGTTAGCTAGGGATGATGGGAATTGTAGTCCCAAACATCTGGAGGGCTGGAGTTTGCATTTGCCTGGCTTTGACCCCTTTCTGTTTAAACAGTACAAAATTCTACAAACACCCTCCATATCCCCTCCAAATCATTTCTCCTGCATATTCCCCGTCTTACCTTAATAAAAGGTAAAGGGACCCCTGACCATTAGGTTCAGTCATGACCGACTCTGGGGTTGCGGCTCTCCTCTCGCTTTACTGGCCAAGGGAGCTGGCGTACAGCTTCCAGGTCATGTGGCCAGCAGGACAAAGCCGCTTCTGGCGAACCAGAGCAGCGCACGGAAACGCCGTTTACCTTCCCGCCAGAGCGGTACCTATTTATCTACTTGCACTTTGACGTGCTTTCGAACTGCTAGGTTGGCAGGAACTGGGACCGAGCAACGGGAGCTCACCCCGTCACTGGGATTCGAACCGCCAACCTTCTGATCGGGAAGCCCTAGGCTCTGTGGTTTAACCCACAGCGCCACCCACATGGCACATGTTAATTTATCATTAATAGCTATATCCCACGCCTCTTTATACCATTCTTCCATTTTATATTCTGCTTGCCCCTTCCGCTTCCTAGCTATAATAATGCGTGCAGCTGTCAATTAATTTGTGAGCGAGTCCTTCATGCTCTTGTACTTTTAATAGCAGCTGCATTCGGCTGAAAAACTTCATGGCAAGAAACTGAACGCAATCACCTGCTAACTGAACAGCTGTTAGTTAGAGGCTGTGGTTCAAAACCTAGCAGCTCTGGTGGTTTATATGCAGGTGGAATTAGGTGGGTCTTTGGCCCACTGCGAGGGACCCAGGTGGCGCTGTGGGTTAAACCACAGAGCCTAGGGCTTGCTGATCAGAAGGTCGGCGGTTTGAATCCCAGCGACGGGCTGAGCTACCGTTGCTCGGTCCCAGCTCCTGCCATCCTGCCTGTACGCCGGCTCCCTCGGCCAATAAAGCGAGATGAGCGCCGCAACCCCAGAGTCGTCCGCGACTTTCTGCCCTTTGGGGCTTCTGCACCTTTACCTTGATAGGTCAGGGGTCCCTTTACCTTTACCTTTTGGCCCGCTGCAGCCAGCTCCCTTTTTACCTTCTGATTCTACGGATGTTAAGTTATTTGAGAATCTCCGCAACAGAGAGAAAGATGATTTCAATGTCCGTTACTGATACAGTGGTACCTCTACTTACGACGATAATGCATTCCGACGCGATTTTCGTAAGTAGAAAAAATTCGTAAGTAGAATCCCCATAGGAATGCATGGGGGGGGGAATTCGTAAATCGAAAAATCCGGGTCAAAAATTCGTAAGTCGAAAAAATCCTATTAAAAGCGGCTGCGACGTCTTTTCGTAAGTAGAAAAAAATTCGGATGCGGCGGCCATTTTGTTTTACCGGAAGTCACTCGTAACTCGAAAAAAACGTAAGTAGAGTTACTCGTAAGTAGAGGTACCACTGTACATGAAATCTGTACTGAGCTGAATCCTAGAACAGTAGGATCCAAAATGCAGCCGTCTGAGTGGTCCGCAGGAGCCACCCAATCCAGCTCCAGGTGGAAGTGAATCAGTGACCTGATTGGCCTGCAGGAGCAGCCACTCAGGCTCCTGGATGAAGTGACTCCGCAACCTGATTGGCCTACAGGAGTAGCCCGGAATTAGCCAATCACGTGGGGCCCATTGTGTAAATAATGTATATATAGCAGACATTTTGGGGAAAGATTCATTCCTTGCTACTATGAGCTGAATAAAGAGCATGAAATCCACACTTGACTCCGAGTACGGTATATTTCAAAATCATTACCAGGAGACAGCAGCATCACTTTCCAGTTAGGTAAGCCAGAATACATGAGGGGTTGCTGCTCCTTTTTCAAATGGAGGGTTCTTAGTTGTGTAGGGAATTTCAGCAGGAAACAAGTCATATCTGCTGAAAGTCCACTTTCACAGCTATGAAAGGTGCAGTAGTTTTTTGTGTTTTTGTGTTTTTTTTACATGCCCACCTCATTTTAATGTTCCTCTGATATTAACTTCCCCGTGTTCAACCAGGAATTCCTTACTCCCTGGGAGAAAAATGCTGGTTTGAACAGAAACTGTTCCCCCCCCCCCCCCCCAGTTATGAAGACCCACTAATGATTGTGCAATTTATGAGGAGTGCATCTAATCCTTTAAAGCTTGATGTTTGGAGTGACTAAGTAAGAAACATTCTTCAGTTTGACAGGATCTGGACAAGAAGCACATACCGTAGTGAAGAAATTCTTGGGAAAGGCTTAAGGCATGAGAGATGTTTCCTGCCTTTAAAAAATGAAGAGAGGAGAGAGCAAAAAGTTAAATTTCTGGGGGAAATAGAGAGACACTCAAGCTGACATGAAAGCAAAGTGTGTGTGTGTGTGTGTGTGTGTGTGTGTGTGTGTGTGTGTGTGTGTCTCTCTCTCTGTGTGTGTGTGTGGAGGCTATTCTTACTCAGTGAATGGGGAGGGTTGCACTCTACACATGCTCAGAGGAACACCTGATTTGGACTTAAGGAGAGAAAGATGAAAGATGGTTCATAGGGAGGCAGGGCACACTGCCAAGTGTCACCCGGGGTCTCAAGTGAATAATTCAGTCCTCCATTTCCAGGCAAGCTGAATGCTCCCTGCAGGGAGTTCCACCAGTGTGGCAGGAGAGGGGAGCAGCAGAAAACGCTCTCTCAGCACCTTAGAGACCAACTACCGGTAAGTTTGTTCTTGGTATGAGCTTTCGTGTGCATGCACACTTCTTCAGAATGTGGGATGTGATACTTAAGTAGCAGTCAAGTACAACATTCCTTGTTTTCCTAGAGTGGACACGCAAGGGGATGTTTGTTCCAGCCAGTCGACAACTTCCTGTTTCCTCCTGACTGGGGCATACTTCCTTTGCATGTGACTAGAGGTGGGCGTGACCTTACCTGTGCAGGTAACAAAAGCACTAGGCACGCAGCTCTCTCTCTCTCTTTGACTCCATTCGTCAATTTTTTGGGGGATTTTTCTCCTCCCCTGGATAGGTCACCGGGGGGGGGGAGGAGGGAGAAACGGAGGGAGGAGGAGACCTATGGGAAAGGTCTCCCTTAGAGCCCAGTTCACCAGCCCGACCCGCGGAGGGGGAGGGCTTTGAGGGGGGGGTGGATGTCAGGGATATGCCCACCCCTGCCAGTCCGGCTCTGAGTGCATACAGGGACCCGCTGTTATGATTTTTGTCCAAGCCGAGCGCACGCAGCTGGTTTCACTCTTGCCTGTCTCACCGAGCCGTGAGAGAGCTGCCTTATCTTTTCCTACATGGAATGTTTATTTTTTTACTCTACTATTGTAGTTCTAGCCTTTGTGCTTACTCTTCTAGCTAGACCTCGAGCTGGAAAGATGTCTTTATGGCAGCTCTGCCTAATGAGCTGGCAGCAGGGAATATCTCTGCACTATTAATACAATAAATAGTTTTAGCCTTAATAATGGCTTGTGTGTGTTGTTCTTCCATCTGGGAACAATCACATATGACTGCGCCACCGGACTCTCTGTCGCCGGGGATATGCGCACACGGCTGTGCTCTGGCTTTGGGGCAGTCCCACAAACTGCCCCAGGCGGGGTATATGCTGACAATAGATTCCACATGTATATACTTTGTAACTAAGTCTGCCTTCAGGGATCCACTGTGAACTGATGATGTGAGTAAATATCTTTTATATACTTTAAATAAGATTGTCGTGTATTTATTCTTTTTAAGAGGGACAATAAGGGAACTTACCAGGAACATACAATTCAATACTGAATTGTATGATAGTGAGAGGCTTACACAAGCCTGCAACCAGCTACCCGCTCTGAGTTAAAAAGGGGAATGCACTCTGCTAAGTAGTGCTAACGCAAGTTAGGAAGGGCATCAACAAACAATATCACCTCTCCTGCCTCCCTGATCATTCCCACACAGAATAAGTGTAGAAGTTGTGCAGGACGAGCGGAAGGACTGTGGCTCAGTGTCACAGCATCTGTTTTCATGACACAGGCTCCAAGTTCAATCTCCAGTGTGGTATCTCCCCTGCCTACAGAACTGCTGCCTGTCTGTGCAGACAGTACTGAGCTAGATGGACATTTGGGAACTAATATCAGTGTACTAGAAGAAGCAAAGATCACCAGTGTTGAAGCAATGGTTCTTCAACATCAACTTCGTTGGACTGGTCATGTTGGGCGGATGCCTGATGATCGTCTTCCAAAGCAACTACTCTACTCCAAACTTAAAAATGGAAAGCGTAATGCTGGCGGTCAACAAAAGAGATTTAAAGACGGTCTGAAGGCAAATCTTTAAAAATGTAGTATAAACACTGACAACTGGGAAACACTTGCCTGCGAGCGCTCCAGTTGGAGAACAGCCTTCACCAAAGGTGTCATGGGCTTTGAAGACACTCGAACTCAGGACGCAAGGGAGAAACATGCTAAGAGGAAGACACGCTGGGCAAATCCACACCGTGATCAACTCCCGCCCGGAAACATATGTCCCCACTGTGGAAGGACGTGTGGATCCAGAAATGGCCTCCACAGTCACTTACGGACTCATTGTTAAAACCGTGTTTATGGAAGACTTACTTGGCTATGAGTGATCGCCAAAGAAGAAGAGATGGACTGAGAGTCCGACTCAGAAAAGGCAGCAGCTCCCTGTGTCCTCCTGCAGCATCCCGTCTTACCTTGAAATAAGAAAAAGCCAGGTGGTCCAGAGCATCTTCAAGGCTCCCCTCGTCCTCTGTGTTCCAGCTCCCGTAGGAAACGCGGAAGAGGCTCACGGCTTCCTCCAGCCACAGAATGGAGTGATAATAATCTTCCATGTCATAGGCAACCTGGAAGAAACCAGCAATGGTAAGAGAAAGCCCTTAGCAACTTGGGACCACTTTACCGGCGAAATCACTGGCTAGGTGAGGAGTTTTGCCTGCATAATTTTTACTGCTGCCATTCCCGTGAATGAACGTAAGATTTTAAGAAAGTACAGTGGTACCTTGGTTCTCAAACTTAATCCATTCCGGAAGTCCGTTCCAAAACCAAAGCGTTCCAAAACCAAGGCGCGCTTTCCCATAGAAAGTAATGCAAAACGGATTAATCCGTTCCAGACTTTTAAAAACAACCCCTAAAACAGCAGTTTAACATGAATTTTACTACCTAATGAGACCATTGATCCATAAAATGAAAGCAATAATCAATGTACTGTACTATAAAATAAATAAGATAGTATTGTAGATGATAAAAATTTAAATTATTTTTTTCTCTTCCCTGCACTGATGATAATCATTGTTTGGATGGGGGGCTTTTATTCATTTCCGCAGTCACACAATCAATCAATCAATCAATCAATCAATCAATCAGTAGCTGATCTGGGTTCCGCACAGTTACAAAAACAAAAATGCAAAATAAATAACAAAAACAAAAGCGCCAAACTTAATCCGTTCTGGAAGTCCGTTTGACTTTCAAAATGTTTGAAAACCAAGGCGCAGCTTCTGATTGGTGCAGGTGCCCTGGAAACAATAGCAGACAGCTGCAACGGACATTCGGCTTCCAAAAAAAAGTTCGAAAACCGGAACACTTACTTCCAGGTTTTCAGCATTTGGGAACCAAGGCGTTTGAGAACCAAGGTACCACTGTAAAATATATTTTTAAACTTAATCCCCAAGTTGCTGCCTGATTCTGTGTTAAGTAGGTCAAAAAAGGGAGAACCAGTTTAAAGGTAAAGGTACCCCTGACCATTAGGTCCAGTCTTGACCGACTCTGGGGTTGCGATGCTCATCTCACTTTATTGCCTGAGAGCCGGTGTACAGCGTCCGGGTCATGTGGCCAGCATGACTAAGCCGCTGCTGGCGAACCAGAGCAGCGCATGGAAACGCCGTTTACCTTCTCGCCAGAGCGGTACCTATTTATCTACTTGCACTTTGACGTGCTTTCGAACTGCTAGGTTGGCAGGAGCTGGGACCGAGCAACGGGAGCTCACCCCGTCACGGGGATTCGAACCGCCGACCTTCTGATCGGCAAGCCCTAGGCTCTGTGGTTTAATCCACAGCGCCACCTGCGTCCTAATTCCTAATTTTGCAGCCTAATTCCTATGCTTTTAATTTGTTGGCAAGGATGGGATTTTTAACCTACACACTTGGGTGCCTGGAGGGATAAATTGCAATTAATATAGCTCGCACAGCACAACCCTGCTGCCCCCTTGCCGCTTAGCATGCCTGCCAGGTATCCCACTGACCTCCAGGGGGTCTGTTACTGCCCCCTTGGGGAACCGCTAACCTGCCCCCCTCACCTTGCCAATATGGAAACAGTCGTCGGCGGACAGTGAGAAATCCTGGCTGGGGTTGTAGACGTCCGGAAGCGGAGCGTTGCTAACCCTCTGGAACTTCCCTTTGGCCAAGCCCTTCACGCTCAGGGAGTAGACATCTTGCAAGCGCATCACCCCCCGGGCAGCTCCTTCCAGGTCCTCAAAAAGGGGCAAGTCCTCCTCCAACCGCTGGTAACCATTCTTCAGTGCTGAGAAGAAAAGGTGAAAAAAGATAAAGGACCCTTGGACGGTTAAGTCCAGCCAAAGGAGACTCTGGGGTTGTGGCGCTCATCTCGCTTTCAGGCCGAGGGTCGGAGCCAGTGTTTGTCCACAGACAGCTTTCTGGGCCATGTGGCCAGCAGGACTAAACCGCTTCTGGCACAACAGGACACTGTAACGGAAACAAGAGCGCACGGGAACACCGTTTACCTTCCCGCCGCAGCGGTACCTATTTATCTACTTGCGCTGGTGTGCTTTGGAACTGCTAGGTTGGCAGGAGCTGGGACAGAGCAACAGAAGCTCACTCTGTCTTGGGGATTCGAACCGCTGACCTTCCGATCGGCAAGCCTAAGAGGCGCAGTGGTTTAGACCACAGCGCCACCCACATACCTATCAAGGTAAAGGTAAAAGGTAAAGGACCCCTGGATGGTTAAGTCCAGTAAAAAGTTACTATGAGGTTGCGGCGCTTATCTCGTTTTCAGGCCGAGGGAGCCGGCGTTTGTCCACAGACAGCTTTCCGGGTCATCTGGCCAGCAGGACTAAACCGCTTCTGGCGCAACGGGACACCGTGACGGAGACCAGAGCACACGGAAACGCCGTTTACCTTCCCGCCGGAGCGGTACCTATTTATCTACTTGCACTTTGACGTGCTTTCGAACTGCTAGGTTGTCAGGAGCTGGGACAGAGCAAAGGGAGCTCACCCCGTTGCGGGGATTCGAACCGCTGACCTTCTGATCGGCAAGCCCAAGAGGCTCAGTGGTTTAGACCACAGCGCCACCCACGTCCCTATCAAGGTAAAGGTAAAAGGTAAAGGTTGGTGGTTTTGGGGGGGGAAAGGTACCTTTAAAAAAAAAAGGTGCCGTTTTAAAAAAGGTCCATCTATCTCAGGGCTGCCTATATTAGCCAGCAGCTGCCGCCCAGAGTTTCAGGAAGGCAACATTCCTACCTAGAGATGCTACTGTGGCTTGAACCCGGGACCTTCTGCATGCCAAGCAGGTGCCCTACCACGATGCAACGGACCTTCTCTGCCCCAAACGCCCATTGCTATCCCTGTTATATTCCCTGCAGCTAAACAGGATTTCTCTGCCTTCAGCCAACGTACCTTGGGCGTTCTCGCTGGCTTCCGTGCTGTACACCACGTTCAGCCAGTCCGACTGCAACCTCTTGATGAGCGCGTAGGCCAGTAAAGGGTTAACTACAGTGCTGCCCGCTCCTTGATGCAAGGCCTGGATCTTCCTGTAGAATCTGGTTGGGGAGGAAGGCATGAAGAATGACATTCTTCACCATGAGACAATTGGGGGGCAGCGATGCCAGTCTAGTTGCGGCAGCTGGACTGGTGACTGGGAGCGGCCACTAAGACCATATAACACCATTCCTACATTGGCTCCCAGGACGTTTCCAAGCACAATTCAAAGTGTTGGTGCTGACCTTTAAAGCCCTAAACCAGGGCATTAAAGAACCAGGTGTGCAGCCTGTGAGTCATTTTGGACTCACAGCTGTCCATGGAGGCGCAGGTTAATTCTGTGTCCAGGGCGGCTGTCTACCAGCTCCATCTGCTATGCAGGCTGAGACCCTACCTGCCCGCGGACTGTCTCGCCAGAGTGGTGCATGCTCTGGTTATCTCCCGCTTGGACTACTGCAATGCGCTCTCCGTGGGGCTACCTTTGAAGGTGACCCGGAAACTGCAGTTAATCCAGAATGCGGCGGCTAGACTGGTGCCTGGGAGTGGCCACCGAGACCACATAACACTGGTCCTGAAAGACCTTCATTGGCTCCCAGTACGTTTCCGAGCACAAGTCAAAGTGTTGGTGCTGACCTTGAAAGCCCTAAATGGCCTCGGCCCAGTAGACCTGAAGGAGCGTCTCTACCCCCATCGTTCTGCCCGGACACTGAGGTCCAGCTCCCAGGGCCTTCTGGCGGTTCCCGCGCTGTGAGAAGTGAGGTTACAGGGAACCAGGCAGATGGCCTTCTCGGTGGTGGCCCCCACCCTGTGGAATGCTCTCCCATCAGATGTCAAGGAAATCAACAACTATCTGACTTTTAGAAGACATCTGAAGGCAGCCCTGTTTAGGGAAGTTCTTAATGTGTGGTGTTTTGTTGTGTTTTTAATATTCTGTTGGAAGCCGCCCAGAGTGGCTGAGGAGGCCGGGACAGATGGGCGGGATATAAATGATGATGATGATGATGATGATGATGATGATGAATCCCAGTTGCTGGAAACTGCAGCAGTGGAGAGTTGCTCTTGTGCTCGGATCCTGCTGGCGGGTTTCCCACAAGCCTCTGGTTGGCCACTGAGAGAACAGGATGCTGGACTAGATGGGCCATGGCCCATTGGCCTGATCCAGCAAACTCTTCCTATATTTCCTAAACTGAAAAAGTCCCAAACTTTCTTCATATGGGCATCGTTTCATCCTCTGGATCATTTTAATTTTCTGAACCTTTTCCAATGGAAATATATATCTAATATGTTTTTACTTATGAAAAGCCAATTCTTTATGGGCTGTTCCCATAAAGGGTTTTGTGGGGGGGGGGGGAGGTTGTAGTCACTTTCCCTTTCAAAAAACACACAAAAACCCAGCCCTTCTGGTTCACATTCTATCATACATAGCCAACACCCACAAAAGGGCAGATGAATATTTGCCAAAATGCTGTTTCAGATTGCAATGCTCTCTTGCCAATTTTGCAGTCCAGAAGTTTGGTGGAGAAGGACTGATTTCCCTCCGCACCCATCCCCGGAAAACTGCATAGCGAAAACCTCAAATGAGGAGGGGCTGTTTGGAAATTGACATGTTCGTGGCTGGTTCTGGTGTGGAGCTGGGCAAGGTGGCTGCCTCAAGTGGCAGATTATGGGCACCTGTTCCGGTGGATCTGGGTTCTTTAAAAATATATACAGTGGTACCTTGGTTCTCAAACGCCTTGGTACTCAAACAACTTGGAACCCAGACACTGCAAACCCGGAAGTAAGCGTTCCAGTTTGCAAACCTTTCTCGGAATCCAAACATGCTCTTTTTTTAGAGTTACGCTTCCGATTTGAGTGTTACGCTGAGGTCTGTCTGTTTTTGCTACTTATTTTGGACTGGGGAAAGAGGAAGAAGAAGAAGAAGAAGAAGAAGAAGAAGAAGAAGAAGAAGAAGAAGAAGAAGAAGAAGAAGTGTTTGGATTTGATATTCTGCTTTATCACTACCCGAAAGAATCTCAAAGCGGCTCACATTCTCCTTTCCCTTCCTCCCCCACAACAAACACTCTGTGAGGTGAGTGGGGCTGAGAGACTTCAGAGAAGTGGGACTAGCCCAAGGTCACCCAGCAGCTGCATGTGGAGGAGCAGGGAATCGAACCCACTTCACCAGATTACGAGTCCACCGCTCTTAATCACTGCACCACACTGGCTCTCTTTCTTACAGTGGAAACCTAGCCAGATGTGTGGGATGTAAAAAATATTATTATTATTATTATTATTATTATTATTATTATTATTATTATATTGACCGACTGGAAGGTGTGCAGAAGCCTGGAAATCGGGCCATATGTGGAACGGTTGAAGGAGCTGCGTATGTTTAGCCTGAAAAAGAGGAGACTGAGAGGTGATATGATAGCAGTTTTCAAATATCTGACGGGCTGCCACATGGAGGATGGAGCAAGCTTGTTCTCTTCTGCTCCGGAGGGTGGGACCCAAAGCAATACATACAAATGACAAGAAAGGAGATTCTGGCTAAGCACTAGGGTAGTAAGAACTGTTTGACAACAGAATGGAAGGTTGTGGGCTCTCCTTCCCTGGAGCTTTCGAACCAGAGGTTGGAAGGCCACCTGGTAGGGATCTGTGATCCTTGCATTGGAGGGGGTTGGAACCGATGACCCTTGGAGGTCCCCCTCCAACCCTATAATTCCTATATCTGCCAGGGTTTCTTCAGCTGTGATTCCTGCATTATCATAGAATCCTAGAGTTGGAAGAGACCACCAGGGCCATCCAGTCCAACCCCCTGCCAAGCAGGGAACACCATCAAAGCATTCCTGACAGGTGGCTGTCAAGCCTCTGCTTAAAGACCTCCAAAGAAGGAGACTCCACCACACTCCTTGGCAGCAAATCCCACTGTCGAACAGCTCTTACTGTCAGGAAGTTCTTCCTAATGTTTAGGTGGAATCTTCTTTCTTGTAGTTTGAATCCATTGCTCTGTGTCCGCTTCTCTGGAGCAGCAGAAAACAACCTTTCTCCCTCCTCTATAGGACATAGAATCATAGAATCATAGAATCATAGATTTGGAAGAGGCCACAAGGGCCATCCAGTCCAACCCCCTGCCAAGCAGGAAACACCATCAAAGCATTACTGACAGGTGGCTGTCAAGCCCCTGCTTAAAGACCTCCAAAGAAGGAGGTCCTTTTATATATTTGAACATCATATCACCCCTTTGAATTATGGTGTTGGAGGAGACTCTTGAGAGTCCCATGGACTGCAAGAAGATCAAACCTATCTATTCTTAAAGAAATCAGCCCTGAATGCTCACTAGAAGGACAGATCCTGAAGTTGAGGCTCCAGTACTTTGGCCACCTCATGAGAAGAGAAGACTCCCTAGAAAAGACCCTGATGTTGGGAAAGATGGAGGGCACAAGGAGAAGGGGACGACAGAGGACGAGATGGTTGGACAGTGTTCTCGAAGCTACTAACATGAGTTTGGCCAAACTGCGAGAGGCAGTGAAGGATAGGCGTGCCTGGCGTGCTCTGGTCCATGGGGTCATGAAGAGTCGGACACGACTGAACAACAATCATATCACCCCTTAACCTTCTCTTCTACAGCTAAACATACCCAGCTCCCTAAGCCGTTCCTCATAAGGCATCGTTTCCATGCCTTGGACCATTTTGGTTGCCCTCCTCTGGACACGTTCCAGCTTGTCAGTATCCTTCTTGAACTGTGGTGCCCAGAACTGGACACAGTATTCCAGGTGAGGTCTGACCAGAGCGGAATACAGTGGTACTATTCCTTCCCTTGATCTAGATGCTATACTCCTATTGCATTGCACTCTACGATTCCAGCCTCCCATGCTCGATCCCCGCAGAGCCCCCGGCCCTTACCTCCTGAGGTCCTCGAGCCTCTTGGCTTCCTCTTCAAGGTAGGTGTGCAAAAAGCGGAGGAGCTCCCTCTCGGTGCTGAGCGCCTCGTGGATGCTCAGCATGGAAGTGTACGTCTCCGCATGGACACACTGTGAGAGACCGGCCCAGAGAGCCACTGCCGCCGCCGCCAGCCACAGCATCGCCTTGCTCTTCTGGACAATGCCTCTGTCGCTCGCCTCCGCCTTCCTTTCCTTCCTTCCTCTCCCGTAGGCTGGGATCCAAAATCTCCCCCCTCCTCCTGCACCCACCGCCCAGCTCCCCCAGTGCCTGCCAGCCCTTCTCCCGAAGCCACGGAGCGTCGGTGGCGTCATGGGCGCAACCAGAGCATCCCTTTGCGCTCCTACTGCGCGCCTTCGGTCCTCCTCCATCTCCTCTGGAATCTCGCCCTGAGCTGCGAAAGCCAAAAAGGCATCCCGGCACCGACTTGAATCTCTCTCTTTCTCTCGCAGCAGCAGCAGAAATGAGCTGAATGGAAACCAGATGGGTAAAGAGGCAGTTAAAAGCCGTTGGGAGCCAAGGCTGTGCGTTTCCCCCTTCCCTCTCCAGCCTCTTGCAAAGCTCTGGCAAGGATTCGCTGGCTGCTCAGCAATCCGTCTATCTCTCCCTGTCTAGTCTCCAGGATTGAAAATGGGAATCATAGAATCCTAGAATCCTAGAGTTGGAAGAGACCACAAGGGCCATCCAGTCCAACCCCCTGCCAAGCAGGAAACACCATCAAAGCATTCCTGACAGGTAGCTGTCAAGCCTCTGCTTAAAGACCTCCAAAGATGGAGACTCCACCACACTCCTTGGCAGCAAATTCCACTGTCGAACAGCTCTTACTGTCAGGAAGTTCTTCCTAATGTTTAGGTGGAATCTTCTTTCTTGTAGTTTGAATCCATTGCTCCGTGTCCGCTTCTCTGGAGCAGCAGAAAACAACCTTTCTCCCTCCTCTATATGACATCCTTTTATATATTTGAACATGGCTATCATATCACCCCTTAACCTCTTCTCCAGAAGAAGGGGGAGGGGAGGGGAGACGGGGGAAGCCCTCCCTTGGCTCAGAGGCAGGGCATCTGTTTTAACAACAACAACAACAACAACAACAACAACAACAACAACATTTTCTTTATACCCCACACATCTGGCTGGGTTTCCCCAGTCACTCTGGGTGGCTTCCAGCAAAATATTGTTGTTGTTTAGTCGTTTAGTCAATCAATCAATCAATCAAATCAATCAATCAAATTTTCTTACGGTCATAGACCAGCATTTAAAATCTGAAAAGTGCTTTACAGAGGTAAAAGAAATTAAAACGCAGAATGAAGATGGCAGTCTAAAAATTTAAAAGGGGCTAAAAATATCAAAGAGGAGGAACACCGACAATAGAAGAGTGGAGAATGAAACTATTGGACTATGCAGAAATGGACAAAATGACGGGGAGAATCCGAGAACAGCGGGACCAGAAGTTTGTCAAAGACTGAACTAAATATACAGAATATTTAAAGGAAATTACTGAATTGAATACGTTGGTAGGATTACAAGAGGCATTGTAGATTAAGAAGGAAATATTGTTGTTAAATATGAATTTTATAGTTATAAGTTTTGAGTGAGATATTAAAAAGCAATGGTAGAAATAAGAAAAATAAGCTGAAATAGAGAAAGCATAAAGTCGCTTGGAAGGACTGAAGGAAGCCAAGGCTGTAAAAAGCCAAAAAGGTACAAGATGTGGAAAATATGTGAATGTTATTGTTATATAAATGTTTTGAAAATAAATAAAAATGATATTAAAATATATATATATATATATCCAAGAGGAGGGTCCAGCTTGCCTTTTCCCAGCTTCTGCTCAAGGTCTTCATTCCATTTCCGAACAGAAGAGCTGCTACCCACAGCCCAACACCAAGTTCAATACTCCGCTGACTGGTTTGTTCTGGGAGGATAGACTGTGCCTGCAGATCTGCGTGCAGAATCCAGCTACCATCTGGGTTATCTTTTGATCTTTGCCTAGTAAAAGGGCATTTAGTTTAGTTTTATCTGGAAGGTCAGCTAACCTCTCCAATAGGGGGGCAGTGATGTCTCTGCACACCGTGTCGTGAAAAGGGCATCTAAAGAATAGATGCTCGGGGCTACCTACTTCCCCCAGTGAGCAGGAGCAGAGTCTCTGATCATATGGGATATTTCCGAAGGATCCCAGCAGAACTGGCGAGGGCAGCGCCGAGCTTCGGGCAAGCGTAAAGGCTCTTCTTGAGTTTCTGGATTCAAGAAAGAAGAGATACGCTGCCGGGGCAGCAACGTATTTCTCGTTTTCTGCTATAATGAAATCGGGGGACCTCAAGCAGTCCAGCTGTCTCTCAGAATCCACAATTCTGAAGGTGGGCGGTTCGAATCCCCGCGACGGGGTGAGCTCCCGTTGCTCGGTCCCTGCTCCTGCCCACCTAGCAGTTCGAAAGCACATCAAAGTGCAAGTAGATAAATAGGTACCGCTCCAGCTGGAAGGTAAACGGCATTTCCATGCGCTGCTCTGGTTCGCCAGAAGCGGCTTAGTCATGCTGGCCACATGACCCGGAAGCTGTACGCTGGCTCCCTCGGCCAATAAAGCGAGATGAGCACCACAACCCCAGAGTCGGACACGACTGGACCTAATGGTCAGGGGTCCCTTTACCTTAACCTTTAGTTGGAATCTGCTTTCTTGTAACTTGAAGCCATGGGTTCGAGTCCTACCCCCACATGAGGAGCAGAATTTGATAGGTGGTTGGTTTGACCCAGTAATTTCTTCTTATGCTCTTCTTATGTTCCACCTTGCTGGAGATTTTATCCTCCCAGCTGCTTTCATTTGCTCTATGTTTCTGAGAGGTAAACACAGGAGGAATTCTGTGTGCAGACGATGGAGGCTTGGAGAGCATGGCGATGCTCTGAATTTCTCAGCAAAAAAATCCCTAAGTGTTGCAGGCAGTCATCCTTGGGATCCGAACATGAATGCCTAGGATGCCCCCTTGTGGGAAGCTCTTGCATAACAAGCAGAGCATATTTGGTAGGTCTGGGATGAATTTTGGGAGGCATTACAGTAGGGTTTTCAGAGGTGTTAAAGATGCGCTGTGGGTTAAACCAGTGCTCCCCAACCTTTTTATCGTCGTGGACCGGTCAACGTTTGATAATTTTACCGCGGCCCGGTAAATCTATATTTTAGATTGTTTTGATGTCATAATTTTAATTTAATTGTATTTAAACATGCCTTCAAAATAAAATACAGTTACACCCAAAAATGAATATAAAGTGATTTAACATTTTAACACCACAGAAAATAAAATTGAAATAATTTAATGTTCCTTGGGCGGCCCGGTACCATTTGATCCACGGACCGGTACCGGGCCGTGGACTGGGGGTTGAGGACCACTGGGTTAAACCACAGAGCCTAGGCCTTGCCGATCAGAAGGTCGGCGGTTCGAATCCCCACGATGGGGTGAGCTCCTGTTGCTCGGTCCCTGCTCCTGCCAACCTAGCAGTTCGAAAGCACGTCAAAGTGCAAATAGATAAATAGGTTCACCAGAAGAGGCTTAGTCATGCTGGCCACATGTACGCTGGCTCCCTCGGCCAGTAAAGCGAGATGAGCGCCGCAACCCCAGAGTCGTCCGCGACTGGACCGAACGGTCAGGGGTCCCTTTACCTTTAGAGTAGGGGTTTCAGAGGTGCGAAAGATTCCGCCGCCCCCTAAATCTCTGCTCATCATCAGAATTACTAGGCTGCCTTTTAACGTATAAACAAATATTTCCTAAAATGTTGGACTGCTTCTGATAATAATAAAATTTTTCAGATTCAGTGGACCCTCTGGGTACAAATGTAATTCGTTCCGGGGGGTCCATACGCACCCTGAAAATTCCGTAAGCAGAGGCCTCGCTTCTGCGCACATCCGCAGCGCGATAGAGCGCTCCTGCAGATTTGTGAGGTGCGCAGAGCATTCTGCACATGCACGTGTTGCGAAACCCAGAAGAATACACTTCCGGGTTTGCTGTGTTCGCAACCCGAAGGTTACTTTGCCCGAAGGTAACGTAACCCAAGGGTCCACTGTATTTGAAAACACCTCTCAGTCTCCTCTTTTCCAGGTTAAACATATCCAGGCTCCGTCAATTGTTCCTCATACAGCCCGATTTCCAGATTTCTGCACACCTTCCACCCAGTTAATAATAATTGCTGATCAGAAGGTCAGCGGTTCGAATCCCTGCGACGGGGTGAGCTCCCATTTCTCGGTCGCAGCTCCTGCCAACCTAACAGTTCGAAAGCACATCAAAGTGCAAGTAGATAAATAGGAACCGCTCTGGCGGGAAGGTAAACGGCGTTTCCGTGCGCTGCTCTGGTTCGCCAGAAGCGGCTTAGTCATGCTGGCCACATGACCTGGAAGCTGTACGCCGGCTCTCGGCCAATAAAGAGAGATGAGCGCCGCAACCCCAGAGTCGGACACGACTGGACCTAATGGTCAGGGGTCCCTTTACCTTTACCTATTACCTATACCCCACCCATCTGGCTGGGTTTCCTCAGCCACTCTGGGCGGCTCCCAACAGGATATTAAAAACATAACTAAAAAAAAAAAAATCAAACATTAAAAATGGGCAGGGTATAAATAATAAATTGATGATGATGAACCCTCTTAATGAACCAAATAAACCTGGCAATGACAAGGCAAGCAGACTTTGCAGCAAGGACGGTCATGGGATGTGCCCAAGGCCAGAAAAGGGGAGAGAAAGACTTGAATAGAGAACAGTTCTGCTGATATGCTAGATTTCTGCTTTGTGATATAATAAGGGCTGACGCATGCTCAGAGAGCAGTGTTGAAAACCAGACATTGCCAACCTGGGGCTCTCCTCATGTTTTTATTATTGTAACTCGCTCTACGTGGGGCTGCCCTTGAAGCTGACCCAGAAACTCCAGCGGGTGCAGAGGCTCCTTACGGGGTCTTTGCCGCGGGACCACATTCACCCAGTGCTTTACCAGCTGCACTGGCTCCCGGTGGAGTACAGGGTCAGGTTTAAGGTGCTGGTTTTGACCTTTAAAGCCCTACGCGGCCTAGGACTCTCGTACCTACGGGACCGCCTCTCCTGGTATGCCCCATGTAGGACCTTAAGGTCCTCAAATAATAACATTTTGGAGGTCCCGAGCCACAAGGATGCTAGGCTGGCCTCAACTAGGGCCAGGGCCTTCTCAGTACTGGCCCTGACTTGGTGGAATGGTCTGTCGCAAGAGACCAGGGCCCTGCGGGATTTGACATCTTTCCGCAGGGCCTGCAAGACGGAGCTGTTCCGCCTGGCCTTTGGGTTGGTTTCAGTTTAACCCTGATGTTTCATTCCTTTATGGTTTGATTGGTGGGCTACTTAAAAATGAGGCTGCATTTTAAATTTTAAATCGTATTTTAACCTGTATTTTAATTGATGGTTTGGTATGTTTTGTTGTGATTTTATTGGTGTTAGCCGCCCTGAGCCCGGTCTTGGCTGGGAAGGGCGGGGTATAAATAAAAATTTATTATTATATTATTATTATTACGTTTCATATCCCACCCCTCCAAGGAGCTCAAGGTGGCCTGGGTCTCCCTCTCTCCATATCCTTACAACAACCCTGTGAGGTAGGTGACACTGAGCAGCAGTGACTGGCCCCCGGGGTCATCTAATAAGTTTCATGGTTGACCTCTGCTTGCCCGCTTGGGTGCACGCACCAGTGAATTCAGCAGAATTGAGTTTGGAGTAAACATGCATGCGGTCAGGCTGTATACAATGCCGAAGCTAATTCCTAAATCCGGGCCGCTCTGAGTCACGCTGCGGCACGAGTGTGCCAAAGTCCACCTTTTTGCAGAGGGGCCCCCAAAGGATAAATGTCCAGGCAGCCGGGACGGGTGGACGGGAGCCGGCAGAAATATTAGCACCCAATCGATGAAGTATCATGAAAGCGTTCGGACCACAGCTGCTTCTTTTGCTGGTGTTACTGGGATTCGCCGGTAAGTATCTTCCAGTGACCGGATGCAAAAGGAGCATAGCTGTCAACCCTCCCTTTTTTTGTGGGAAACTCCCTTATTCCAATACCGTTTCCCACTGCTATCCCAGATTGTTGATATCCCTTAAATTTCCCGGATTTCAAAGGAAGCAGCTCCTCTCCCTCCCTGCCGGCCAGGGAGGCTCCTCAGCTGCGTTGCTCGGCTGCCAATAAGGAGTCTGAGACCGACTGGGGGCGGAGCTTGCATGCCTTGTGCAGCCAGACCCTCACGCCCAACCAGACAGACAGCCTGCCTGCCGTCTACGCGCTTGCTCTTTCACTCTTCCGTTCGCGCGCAGCCCCTGGAGCGCAGGGTGGCGAGGCTACTTGGTGCCATTGCACCGCCCTGGCGGCATCCCTTATTTTCAAATCTGAAAGTTGACAGCTATGGTTATGCATGTGCAAACACCATTTCATGTCACCGACTTTCTACTGAATCGCAACTTATTTCGTGCTTCTTTTTTTACGGAGGTTGTTTTATTGTAGGTTTTGCGTTGTGTAGGAATATTTCGTAAATCGAATAAACAAATAAAGCAGCCCCATCTTCACACAGAGGAGGATTGTTGATAGATCCTGAGTGCTGGAACTAATGTTGTGTCGCCCCAATTAATTCCCACAGATTAGCTCACAAAGCCCAGACGTTTTTTTCCGTTGCAGCTGCTCTTCCCAGCCAATATTTTTTACAAAGGGTGGCTTGTCCGTGTCTCGGATGGTGCCTGCAGTCTAAACCAGTGTGATTCAGCTGGGCTTCTATTTGAGAGATTTATCACAGGGGTGTTCTTAGAGTGAACACAACTGAGATCAAGCACGCTGTTTAGCTAAGCAATTGAAATTCTGCATATATTTTAGTGGTGGTCCTAAAGGCATTCCCAGGCGTGGACTCAATGGCATATACCAGCAAATTCAGGCCACCAAATTAAATCTGAATTGGCACTTTTAAGCAACGAGCCCTCGTTCCCCCCCCCCCAAAAATCAGAGTTTTTGTGATAAGGAAAGTGCTGGGGAAATGCAAAGGAAATTGCACCCCCACCCCCCGGAAACAAATGAGGATAAATGCTCATTAAATAGACAAGTTTGTCTAAACTCCCCACAAACTGCGCAAACAAATAAGGAAGAATGCTCAGTAAACAGGTCTGGAAGTATAATGATATCAAGAAGAGATTTGGACTAAAATGTTGACCAATTTTCATGAGGATTTTAAAAAATAAATAAATGCAGTTCTTTGCATTTCTGCAGCGATCTGTGATTTATTTAAGTTTGGAAAAGTGAGAAACTGAATATTTTATTATTTATTCAACTTACGTATTTTTGCCGTCTATAAGACGCCGTCATGTATAAGACGTCTATTTTGGGAGACTCAGATTTAAGAAAATGGGGGGAGATGTATCTGTATAAGACACCCCCTAATTTTTGACATTTTTTTTAAAGGGAGAAACCTAGTCTTATACACAGAAAATTTGGGTTTGATGAGGCCTAAGCTACTGAAGGTAATGGGGCCCTTTATATGTCCAGCTGTCCTTTGTCAACAACAAATTATCCCCTGTTTTTTGTGTTGAATATATGCTATGTGGTAATTAATGAAGCCATTTGCACATAACAAAATATGTAATTTATCTAAGTAATTGAAATACAATTAAGAAGAAGTATATTAATAGTGAAATACAATTAAGAAGAAGTATATTAATAGTGAAATAATTATTCAGCTCCAAATTAAAAATTACTTACATCATAAGAGCCTACACAACACAAAACACTGTTGCTGTATGTAGGTTTTATTTGTTTTTTATCTCATATTTTGGAAATGTTTTTTCCCCTTTAATTTTTTTGGGGGGCCCCAAGAGAGGGGGCCCTAAGGTGTAGCTTGTTTGGCTTATATGTAAATCCGGCCCTGATCCTAGCTGACAACAGTGGTCTACAATATCTATCTGGTGGTCCCCCCCCCCTGCCCCTAACACTCCTTGGAGAAGCTTTTAAAGTCTCTCAGCCCCACTCACCTCACAGAGTATTTGTTGTGGGGGAGGAAGGGAAAGGAGATTGTTAGCAGCTTTGAGACTCCTTCGGGTAGTGATAAAGCGGGATATCAAATCCAAACTCTTCTTCTTCCAATGTCTTTAATAATAATAATAAAAATAAAATTTATTTGTACCCCGCCCATCTGGCCGGGTCTCCCCAGCCACTCTGGGTGGCCTCCAACAAATATTAAAATACATCAAAATCACAAGTTAAAAACTTCCCTAAACAGGGCTGCCTTCAGGTATTTTCTGAATGTAGGATAGTTGTTTATGACTTTAACCTCTGCTGGGAGGGCGTTCCACAGGGCGGGCGCCACTACCGAGAAGGCCCTCTGCCTGGTTCCCTGTAGCTTTGCTTCTCGCAGGGAGGGAACCGCCAGAAGGCCCTCGGCGCTGGATCTCAGTGTCCGGGCTGAACGGTGGGGGTGGAGACGCTCCTTCAGGTATACAGGACCGAGGCCGTTTAGGGCTTTCAAGGTCAGCACCAACACTTTGAATTGTGCTCGGAAACGTACTGGGAGCCTCTGATTTACACCTCTGATTGGGTTGGGAGAGGGTTACCGCCTTTTAACCATTGTTGTGACTTCCTATACCCAAGCTGGACAGGAGACGGGGGTCCCACTGACCACACGGACCTGTGCCAGTTGGAGAGGTCTCTGCCGTCGCTCCTGCCTGGCTTACGAGATCCACCTCGGTGTTCACGGCTGCCCACGTCACTATAGGTACGGCTGTTCTCCTTGTGGGTTTATCGTTCATTGCCTGTAAGCACATTAAAGTCTCCTCACGCTAGTTGACGCCTGCCTTGGTCCATTATGACCCCAAGGCCCTGTTCGTGGTCCCTCACCACCAGCTGATAAGATATTTTGCTCCAACATGCAACCTTCTGATCGGCAAGCCCTAGGCTCTGTGGTTTAACCCACAGCGCCACCCACGTCCCTAGGATTAAACAGTAAAAGCTTCCCTAAACAGGGCTGCCTTCAGATGCCTTCTAAAAGCCTGGTCGTTGTTTTTTCTCTTTGTCAATTGTTATGTATTGAGTTTAGCTGCAGTACGCATTCTGGCCACCGAGGCTGCAGTTCTCACTCTACCCACAGTGGCTGCAGTTCTCACTCAGGTCCCTACATGCAAATGAAGGATTGAAAGTGACGTTCACTGATTGGGTAGCCAGAGGAGTTGTTACTGTTGCAAGTTATTGAGTTCTATATAAGCCAGGCAACTGAGCTGCTGTTTCCAGTCCAGGACTCAGAGCTAAAATAAAGAGCTGGTTGTTTTAAGAGCTGTGTCTTCGTCGTCCATCTTTCCCACTATTCAACACTGGCGACGAGGATGGGATTGGATGCAGCAAGCCACAGCTAGAGCTGAATCACTGAGCTGAACACTTAAGAGCTGAATCACTGCTGAGGCTAGCCTCCATTCCTTCGCCATCCAGTTGGCATCAGGGAACCATGGCTTTGCTACTGCCTCTACCTCCATATTCTCCAGCAACTGAGTCCTGGCACTTGTATATGGCCCGTTTTGAATGCTACATCGAGGCAAACGCTTTCATCAACCTAACAGATGATCGGAAGAGAGCCCTTTTCCTCACTGTCTGCGGTTCAGAAGTTTTTGAAACAGCTCGGGCACTCATTGCACCACTCGCTGTGCAGACCACACCTTGGGACACGCTGAAGGAGAGACTCGAGGGTCACTATGCGCCCAAGGTATCAAGGATTGTTGCCCGCCACGCATTCCATCACCGGAATCAAGTCGAGGGGGAGACGATCAGCGAATACCTGTCTGCTCTCAGGAAGGCGACTTACCACTGTGAGTTCAGAGACCTGGAAGACGCCCTGCTTGATAGAATTGTGTGTGGTGTGTGGGATGAAAAGCTGCAGCGCCAACTCCTTGCCAAGCCCAACCTCACCCTCAAGCAGGCCATCGAAGATGCCCAGGCCGCGGAGCTGGCAAAGCACTCAACAGTCGAGATTCGCAAGGCCAACAGTCCGGCGTTTCCAAGGAGGCCAACCCCAGTCCACCATGGGGAAATCAGCGAATCAGAGAGCTCCTCGGCTGAAGATGACGACGTCCACCGTGTTAAGCAGGAGCATAGGAAGTTCAAACAGCGAACAATGGACCAATCGGACTGTGCAGGTTGTGGCGGTAACCACCCTCGATCCAAATGCCGTTTCAGGGACGTCATCTGTCGGCATTGTTTCCGTAAGGGACACCTTGCAAGGGTCTGCCGCTCATCCACACCGGCAAACACGCCCCCATCACCTGGAAAAAAGAAGGCATCAAGGTCGGTAACAGAATTGCCATGCCGTCACCCACTGCCACTGCTCAGCTGAGCAGACAATTGGTCGAGCTGATGACTCTATGCACCGGAAAATCCACATCACTGTGACTGTTGAGGGCAAACCTTGTGACATGGAAGTTGACACGGGCTCTGCCATGTCCATCGTCTCTTGGAGTACCATCAAGAGACTGGTTCCCAAGATATCCAAGAGACGCCTTGACTCCCACCACCTGCACCTGAGAGACTATCAGGGAAATAGCATTCCAGTTGTAGGTGTGGGCATGTTCAGTGTGGCCTACAAGGATTTTTCAGGACCTCTGAAACTAGTGGTAGTCGATGGAAATCGTCCCAGCCTGCTGGGACTGGACTGGTTCGCGTCCTTGGGTTTGGAAGTCACTGGCATCCATAGCGTGTCACAGCCAGAAGTAGACGCTCTCCTCACTGAGTTTTCAGACGTGTTCGACGGAACCTTGGGACAGTATGTGGGGTCGCCCATATCGTTTAACCTTGACCCACAAGTTGCGCCCATCCGGATCAAGCCACGACGTGTGCCATTTGCTCTCAAGCCTAAAGTTGACGAACAATTGGACAAGCTGATCGCACAAGGGGTCCTGGAGCCCGTAGACCAGGCTAAGTGGGAAACTCCCATCGTAACGCCCATCAAGCCTGACGGGTCAGTACGTATCTGTGCGGACTATAAATGCACGATAAACAAGGCACTTCAACAGCATGCGTACCCTGTCCCTGTCGTTCACCACTTGCTGCACTCGCTGGGAGAGGGCAAAATCTTTGCAAAACTCGACCTTGCTCAGGCATACCAGCAGCTGCCAGTAGACGACGCCACGGCTGAGGCACAAACGATTGTCACACACCGTGGGGCTTTCTGTTGTCGACGGTTGCAGTTCGGGGTCAGCATAGCGCCAGGGATTTTCCAGAGCTTGATGGAGCGGCTCCTACAGGGTCTGCCTGGCGTTGTCCCCTATTTTGATGACGTGCTCATCTCGGCGGAGACAATGCAACAGCTTTTTGATCGTCTTAGAGCTGTCCTGACCAGGTTCCAGGAAGCAGGCCTCAAGGTAAAAAGAGAAAAATGCCAAATTGCTGTACCACAGGTCGAGTTCCTGGGGTACCTGGTTGATGGCTCCGGCATCCATCCCACGACAACGAAGGTCAAGGCCATCCAGCAGGCTCCCAAACCAAGGAACAAGACAGACCTTCAGGCTTTCCTAGGCATATTGAACTTTTACAACATGTTCTTGCCGCATAAGGCAACCGTCGCTGAGCCTCTCCATCGGCTTCTAGACAAAAAGGCATCGTGGAGGTGGGGCCGCCAGGAGGCCGCTGCATTTGCTGCTGTGAAGACCTTATTAACATCGGACTCCGTCCTCGTCCAGTACAATGAGGAGCGTCCTCTCATCCTGGCATGCGACGCATCGCCATTCGGTGTTGGGGCTGTTCTCAGCCATAGCTTCCCTGATGGCCAGGAGGCCCCTATTGCTTACTTCTCACGAACCCTGTCGCCAGCAGAAAGGAACTATAGCCAGCTTAACAAGGAGGCGCTGGCGCTTGTGGCAGGCATCAAACGCTTCCACGAATACCTTTATGGCAGAGACTTTGACCTTGTCACGGATCACAAGCCTCTTTTGGGCATCCTGGCTGGTGACCGCCCAACTCCGCAGGTGTTGTCGCCTCGAATGATGCGCTGGACAGTCTTTCTCGCGGCTTACAACTACCGGCTCCAGCACCGACCTGGCAAGGCTTTAGGGCATGCCGACGCCCTTAGCCGCTGCCCATTGCCGACACTGGTCGAAGATCCAGCACCCTCGTCAGAGGTACTCCTGATTGAGGAACTACCTGAATCTCCGCTGTCAGCATCTGACATCGCCCTCCATTCCTCCAAGGATCGCACCATTGCCCGTGTTCTCAACTGGGTGTGGAGGGGGTGGCCAAAAGGGCCAACTGATCCAGAGTTTCAGCCTTTCACCCAACGGCAGCACGAGCTCTCAGCTCACCGCGGCTGTCTCCTGTGGGGAGACCGAGTCATCATCCTGCCCAAGCTTCGTCAGCGCGTCCTTCAGGCACTCCACGTTGGCCACCCAGGAATTGTGCGCATGAAGGCGTTGGCACGCAGTTTTGTCTGGTGGCCGGGCATGGACAAAGCTATCGAATCCTGGGTTGAATCATGCCAGGCCTGTCAACAATCGAGGCCAGATCCACCGGTGCACCGTGGAAACTCCTGGGAGACCCCCAAGGCACCCTGGTCGAGGGTGCATATTGATCTAGCAGGGCCTTTCCATGGCCACATCTTCATGGTGATAGTGGACGCGTACTCCAAATGGCTGGAAGTGGTTCTGATGTCCTCAACCACCTCAGAAGCCATTATACGCGTGCTGCAGAGGCTCTTCGCCACCCATGGATTGCCTGACGTGCTGGTATCAGACAACGGGGCCCAATTCTCGTCTGGCACATTTGAGCGCTATCTCCTTGGCCGAGGCATCCGCCATGCTCTGACGGCACCTTTCCATCCATCCAGCAATGGACAGGCGGAGAGAATGGTTCGCTCGGCTAAGGAGGCACTGGCACGTATGGACAATGGGAACTGGCATGAACGGGTAGCCGAGTACCTGTTTGTCCAACACATCACCCCGTGTACAGCAACAGGGCGGAGTCCGGCTGAACTTTTGATGGGCCGCCGCCTGCGATCTCCTCTTGACCGGCTGCACCCAGACTTTGCTGTGGAAGATCCCCCAGGCTGTGGTAACCCGCCACGGTCTTTTGTTCCAGGGGACAAGGTGTTTGCAAAGAACTATGCTGGAGAGATTCCCTGGATGCCGGCTGTGGTGGTTGGGGTTACAGGGCCGAAATCGTATCAGGTAGCTTTGGACTGCGGCCGGTTATGGCGCCGGAACATTGACCAGCTGCGCCGCCGGGCTGGGAACTTGGACACTGGAACAGTGCCTCCGCCAGCCCCGGCAGAGGCTGGCCAGCCACCAAGTACTACTGAGGAAGAACATCCAGGGCATAGACAATCTCCCCCGGCACCCTCGCTGGAGACTCCGGTACAACCGCAGTCTGAAGCCGCCGCTACAGCAGCCGACGCGGAAGCCTCAGACTCAACCGATCCAACTGCGTCACCTGTGGCGGACGGTTGCCAAGGCTCAGGTACTCCGGATGCCTCTCCAGTAGTACCTCGTCGGTCTACTCGGACTCGTAGTCATCCAGCCTATCTTAAGGATTATGTTGCCAAATGAACCAGTATATTGTATTTGTATATAGTTAAAAATGTATGCTGTTGAAACTTGTGAAACCATATGCTTACGGGGCCTAGTTGTAACCTTTATGAATTTGGGGCCTAACATCTCATCCTGGTGGGAAGGGGTGTTATGTATTGAGTTTAGCTGCAGTACACATTCTGGCCACCGAGGCTGCAGTTCTCACTCTACCCACAGTGGCTGCAGTTCTCACTCAGGTCCCTACATGCAAATGAAGGATTGAAAGTGACGTTCACTGATTGGGTAGCCAGAGGAGTTGTTACTGTTGCAAGTTATTGAGTTCTATATAAGCCAGGCAACTGAGCTGCTGTTTCCAGTCCAGGACTCAGAGCTAAAATAAAGAGCTGGTTGTTTTAAGAGCTGTGTCTTCGTCGTCCATCTTTCCCACTATTCAACATCAATAATAGTAATAATTTAACAACCTGCAGCCTTGTTCTTCTGAGACTGCCCTTGGTGGCTGACATTCTGAAAAAGCTTTGTTTCCTCTTCACTCCCAGATGCTGTGTGCTGAGAACCTAGCACAGACAGGAGGTCAAGGAAATCCATCACTCCAGCGAAGGGAAGGATGTTCCGGGTACACGCTGACCAGAAGAAGATTGGCCCCTGTTATAGACAGCATTTGCAATACAGTGGTACCTTTCTCCTAAAATAAGACACCGTCTTATATTTTTTTCCCCTCAAAGAAACACAGTATGGCTTATTTTCGGGGGATGTCTTATTTTAACTGCTCCGTGTCGGTACGCAGCTTAAGCAGGCATCCGCAAACTTCGGCCCTCCAGATGTTTTGGACTAAAATTCCCATCATCCCTGACCACTGGTCCTGTTAGCTAGGCATCATGGGAGTTGTAGTCCCCAAACATCTACAATTTGGGACTACAATTCCCATCATCCCTGACCACTGGTCCAGTTAGCTAGGGATCATGGGAGTTGTAGGCCAAAACATCTGGAGGGCCGCAGTTTGGGGATGCCTGGTCTTAAGGGAGAGGTGCCACATCCCTATGTCTTATTTTCAGGGTATGGCTTATATTTCTCAAATATGTAGAAATCCTGCTATGGCTTATTTTATGGCTACGTCTTATTTTAGGAGAAACAGGGTACCTTGGTTCTCAAACTTAATCCATTCTGGAAGTCCGTTCCAAAACCAAAAGGGTTCCAAAACCAAGGCGCGCTTTCCCATAGAAAGTCATGCAAAGTGGATTAATCCGTTCCAGACTTTTAAAAACAACCCCTAAAACAGCAGTTTAACATAGATTTTACTATCTAACAAGACCATTGATCCATAAAATGAAAGCAATAATCAATTTACTGTACTATGAAATAAATAAGACAGCACTGTAGATGATAAAAATTAAAAGTTTCTTCTTCTTCTTACCTGCACTGATGATTGTCATTGTTTGGATGGGGGGCTTTTATCCATTTCCGCAGCCACACAATCAATCAATCAATCAATCAATCGATCAGTAGCTGAACTGGGTTCCACCCAGTCACAAAAACAAATGAACCGAAAATGCCTCAAAAACAAGAACGCAAAATAGATAGCAAAAACAAAAGCGCCAAACTTAATCCATTCCAGAAGTCCGTTTCAAAACCAAAGCGTTCCAAAACCAAGGCGTGCTTTCCCATAGAAAGTAATGCAAAATGGATTAATCCGTTCCAGATTTTTTTAAAAAAAACCCAAAACAGCAATTTAACATGAATTTAACTCTCTAACGAGAGCATTGATCCATAAAATGAAAGCAATAATCAATGTACTGCAGTCACACAATCAATCAATCAACCAACCAATCAATCAATAGCTGAACTGGGTTCCACACAGTCACAAAAACAAAACAAAAAGAGCCGCAAAAACAAAAACACAAAATAAATAGCAAAAACAGACAGACCTCAGCGTGACACTGAAAACAGAAGTGTGGCACTCAAATCGGAAGCGTAACACTCAAAACGGAGCACGTTCGGCTTCCGAAAAAGGTTCGCAAACCAGAACACTTACTTCCGGGTTTGCAGTGTTTGGGTTCCAAGTTGTTTGAGTACCAAGGCGTTTGAGAACCAAGGGACCACTGCATCTGTTTATTTGACACCGCCACGGAAATTATCGCCTCCCAACAATTCAGTATGGCTTCGATTTGTTTTAAGCTGATATGTTTTTAAGTTGCTTATTTCTGCCTTGCATAAATCACAACAAATGTAACCTGCTGAGTATCATAAATGTAGTACGGTACCTTATTTTATATCATACCCACAACCAGGGTGAACAACACAGTAACATTAGACAACTCTGGCAACGTGAATACATATATAGATGTATTACAAATATACAAAAAAGAACCCAAGGTTTTTGGATCCCATAAAATAATATAAGAAGTCCATGAGATGATGTAAGCAGAACAAGGTTTTCCAGAATAAAGTCAACTTGTTTCGCCTTTCGGCTTCTTCAGCAACTTGAAATCTAAATGATATGAAGTGATGTAATTGAAACTCTATTTTTATACATAAATGAGTAAAAGCGTCATATATTCAATTAGATTATACATACCACCACGGTATTGTAACAAGGAATAGCGTAAGTATTGCAAAGGTTGCAAAACCCCTTCACGATATGGTGAGGCATACTCTCCCTGTTGTGTCTTTCTATTTCTTCAATATAATGGACTCTGAATAATGTACACAAGTGCAGTGCCATAGATTTCCAAGTTGCTGAAGAAGCCGAAAGTTGTTTGATTATTTCTGCCTTGCAGCAAGGTGATTGCGAGCTGGGAGACAGCTGCCCTGGACACAGAATTGACCTGCGCCTCCATGGACAGCTGTGAGTCCAAAATGATTCCCAGGCTGGGCACCTGGTCCTGATTCAAGACACTATTCAGAAGTGCTGCCTGTTCTGCTCCAAGGCTTCTTCATCCAAAATCACCCAAGATCGGCACAACCCATGAAGTTACAGAGAAATCAGCTGGCCTGTTTTAAGGTCAAAGGGCCTCTGAAGGCATGAACACCCTTCCCTTAGATCAGGAGGTGACTAACTGTGGTACTCCAAGTAATAAATAAATAAATAAATAAATAAATAAATAAATAAATAAATAAATAAATAAATAAAAATAATAATAATAATATTTCTTCCAGTAGCACCTTAGAGACCAACTAAGTTTGTTCTTGGTATGAGCTTTCGTGTGCATGCACACGAAAGCTCATACCAAGAACAAACTTAGTTGGTCTCTAAGGTGCTACTGGAAGGATTTTGTTTGTTTGTTTGTTTTGACTATGGCAGACCAACACGGCTACCTACCTGTAGTAATAATAATAATAATAATAATAATAATAATTTATTTACACCCCACCCATCTCCCAGTGATGCTGAACTACAACTCCCATCATTCCTGGCTGTTGGTGCTGCTGGGAGCTAGAGTCCAGCCATCTCTAGAGGGCCCCAGGCTCCCCTCCCCTCGACAGGGGAAGGGCCTTTTTCCTTGGAGGTTTTCAAGCAGAGGTTGGATGGCCATCTGTCGTGGATGCTCTAGTTCAGGCATGTCCAACAGGTAGATCGTGATCTACTGGTAGATCACTGGACGTTTGTGGTAGATCACTGGTAGATCATTGGTTCCCCCCAAAGAAGCTGAACAACTGTGGCTCCCCTAAAAAAAAGCTCAACATTTTACTTCCTCCCTGAAAAAACTCAACAACTTTGACCCGAACCCCCCCAAAAATGGGCCTTCCTCCTTCCTAAAAAAAAAAGATCAACAACTTTGACCTGAACCACCAAAAAGGAGGTAGATCACTGCCAGTTTTTAACTCTGTGAGTAGATCGCAGTCTCTTGGGAGTTGGCCACCCCTGCTCTAGTTGAGATTCCTGCAATGCAGGGGGTTGGACTAGATGGCACTTGGGGTCCCCTCCAATTCTACGATTCTATGATTCCCAGGCCTTAAGTTCTTCAGAAGCTCGACGTCGCTGAAAAGCTGAAAGGCAATTTCTTCGCATGCAGTCGCTACCCCACATTCAAACAGGCACCCAAACATCACCGATTTGCCCTCCTCCTCCTCCTCGCACACAGCCAGGTCCGAATATCCGCTGGGCCCTTTGTTCAGCACCCAGGGGGCTGTCCAGCACCCCTTCTCCAGCGGAGAGGTGTTGAGGTAGATGCCCAGATCCAAACGCTTGTGGCTGTTTGTGGGGTGGGAGAAGACCAGCCACGACTCGGCGTTCCTTTTGAGAGGGGCCGAGGAGGGATCGACGCCCAGCAGGCTCGCCAATTCGCCTGCGCCTTCCTCTGGGCCCAGATCCGCGGGTTTGGGCGCCGGGGCGAAACTCACCACGCTGCCCTGGCACCCGTGCGGCGGTTCACGCAGCTGCTTGCAGAGAAAGGGCTCCTGAAAATGGCCTCCATTGTCGGCGCTGAAGGCCTCGGCGCGGCAGCGGCTCCAACCCGAATGCCGGGCGTTGACGTACAGCAAGCGGCTTCCGTCCTGGCGGTTGACCTCGGCCACCTGGCACTCGGTGGCTCGCAAGTCCTCGAGGAGCCGGCCCCGTGCCCAGCTGCGCCCCCCGTCGTCGCTGAGCAAAGCGAAGCAATGGGGAGCCCCACAGCAGAGCGGACAGAAGCAAAAGCAGCATTTGCGGGTGTGGTACGCGTACGCCGGGACCACCAGGCGCCCGGAGCCCAGCTGCACACCGTGGCCCGGCCCGACGGCAAAGGTGGCCCAGTTCTTCCAGTCGCCTCCGAACATCTGCCTGGTTAAGTCCACCTCCGGGCTCCAGGTGCGGCCGCCATCTTGGCTGGAGACGTAGCAGAGCTTGGTGGCGTTCCTCCCCGTCGCAATCTGCCGCCGGGCCGTGACGTGGTCCAGAACGCAGATGAAGAACAGGAAAGTGGTTCCACTCTTCTCCTCGTGCACCGGGCAGGGGTTCATGGTGCGGTATTTGGGGAGCGTGGCCATTGGCAGGGGCTCCTGGGGACCCCACTGGAGAAGAAGAAGAAGAAGAAGAAGAAGAAGAGTTTGGATTTGATATCTCGCTTTATCACTACCCGAAGGAGTCTCAAAGCGGCTCACATTCTCCTTTCCCTTCCTCCCCCACAACAAACACCCTGTGAGGTGAGTGGGGCTGAGAGACTTCAGAGAAGTGTGACTAGCCCAAGGTCACCCAGCAGCTGCATGCGGAGGAGCGGGGAATCGAACCCAGCTCACCAGATTAAGAGTCTACTGCACTTAACCACTACACCACGCTGGCTCTCTCACTGGCTCTGGAGAGAAACAGAGAAGGGACAAAAGGGTTTGCTCTCGGGGTGACGTCCCTGCACACTTCACATCCGATCTGGAATCGTCACCATCAATTAAATCTGCATACCTTCCCTCGTCTGCAGATCTCAGGGAGGATCACAACATGTAAGTTGGCGGATTAAAATGTATGGATCCCCGTAAAAGAATTCTGGGAGATGATATATAATGAGCTGAAAAAAATGTTTCAAATAACCTTTTCTAAAAATCATCTGTACACAGAGCACCTCCCCGCCTTCATTAAACAGCTTACCTGAGCTGCCTGCCACCCTGCTGTCACGCTGGAGTTGGTGTGGCCGCATATTGGCAGTCCCGTGAACTGCTGCATGACGACAGCCTTACATTTCATGTATATAGTAAGAAAGAAAAGAACCGTGCAATGAAGAATAGCACCGTTGTGCTTTCTGCTCCCGGTGTTACCTGGACAGACGTTCCTTCCTTCCGCCCTCGCCTCATCACCAGGAACTTAGCATCTTCGTCCCGGGGAGATGAGCGCTCTTCTGCAAACGCCAGGAAGGTGGACTCGGAGGGCAGGTAAAGCAGCGCCGGGATGCGGTAGGTGAGACCCCCTCGTTTTTTCTGGCTGAAAAGAGCCACCTTCCCAGAGCCAGCCTGAGCCTCGGCCATGTTTTCTGGGCATGCAGAAATATTTGGGGAGGTGGGAGGAGGGAAAGAGGGAGGTGAAGAATCCAATTAGTTTGTTGCATCACCTGAAAGGTCCTATCTGCCTTTATAAACCTGCCCAAGTGCTGAGATCCTCATACCACCAGCCCATGTTCCCCACCAGGGTGCACTAAAAGCTAGGTCCCACCCAAAATCCATTGTCTTCCTTGAATCCCATAAGTACCGTATATACTCGAGTATAAGTCGACCCGAATATAAGCCGAGGCACCCAATTTCACCACAAAAAACCTGGGAAAGCTTCATAGGAGCCACTGCCTGCCTCACTCGAGTATAAGCCGAGGGCGGCTTTTTCAGCACAAAAAATGTGCTGAAAAACTAGGCTTATACTCGAGTATATAGGGTATACAAATTGTGGATTTGCACCCTGTAAGGGACATTTTGCCTCCGGGACTCAGACCTGGAGAAATTTCACACCTCTGGCCGGAACCAGGTTGCAATTGTTTTAACATTTGACTGGAAACCACCCAGAGTGGCTGAGGAAACTCGGCCAGATGGGCAGGGTAAAAATAATAAATTATTATTATTACGGTATTATTATATTACTGACATGTATTGAGCAATCAGTAGCTAATTGGCAACCTGGGAAGAAAACAAGCCAAACAGATTCGCCCCCCCCACCCCCCAATAAGGTCCAGTTTACAAAAGCTTCGAAGCTTGGTCACCTGGAAAAGATTCCTGCTCGTCAAAGGTGACCAGTAGGCTAGTTATTGTCCGAAAGCATTTAAGGTGCAACTGATCTACAAGAAGCCCTCTTTAGGCAAACCGCAAGCCTTACATGCATAAGAAGCTGCCTTATAGAGTCTCAGACTATTGCTCCACCTAAGCTCAATACCAGGCATCCCCAAACTTCGGCCCTCCAGATGTTTTGAACTACAATTCCCATCATCCCTGACCACTGGTCGTGTTAGCTAGGGATCATGGGAGTTGTAGGCCAAAACATCTGGAGGGCCGCAGTTTGGGAATGCCTTCTCAATACTGTCAACACGGACTGGCAGCAGCAGGAATCACAGCTAAAGAATTCCTGACAGGGGGCCATTCAACCAGCAATGTTTCACTCTTTAAACTCTGACCCTGACACACACACACACAGAGAGACTCTGCCTCTCAGAATATTTGCACAGGGCTCACAGTACAGTATAGTCAGTACAGTACAGTACAGTACAGTATAGGTGGGGAGAATAAATCCTGGACAGAATTAACTGTGCCTCTTAAAAATTAACAGCTTTTGTTGGTGTGTGGGGGAGGGTGCAGGATCAGTACTGTACCTTGGTATTGGGGAATGACTTTTTAATTTTCTACCGAGTTGCCATATTTCAAAATAAAAACCAGAAAAACTTGAAAGTTGTTGAGCTTTCTTTAGACAAAGCCTGAAGTTTGACATATGGAACCCCTACTTCCCTAGTTAAAATGACATCCCTGATCATTATAGGAATAATTTTATAATTTACTAGCTGACCCGGCCACGCGTTGCTGTGGTTGTTTGTTTGTTTGTTTGTAAATATTTGGTTTGAATGTTGGAGTGGTTGTAAGGTATGTATGGTTTTCCCCCACCCATAACTTTTTGCTATGAGTTTTGCTGTGGGTGTAAGGTTATTATGCAAGGTGTTTTTTTTGTGGGGGGTTAAGTTCCCCCCTTGTTTGAATGTTGGAGTGGTTGGAATTCTGGGAACTGTAGTTTGTTATAAGGTTACTTAGATTTCACGGATTTGTAGAGCTGGGCGTTCCCCAGATTCCCCTCCCAGAACTACAGTTCCCAGAGTTCCCTGCGGGAAAAGGGACAACCCTGGGAGTTGTAGTTCTGGGAGGGGTATAGGGGCCCCCCAACAACTACAGTGCCCAGTTTTTGTTTTTGTTTTGGGAGTAGTTGCAAGGTGTGTATTGTTTCTTTTTCCACATAAGTATTTGCTAGGAGTTTTGTAGTGGGTTGTTATTCAAGGTTTTTGGGGGGGATTCAGTCCCCCCCCTTTTGTTGTTTTCCTTACTAATTGAATAGTCGTAATAAAAGATGAAGGTGTTTGTGTGTGACATACCCCGTGTGCAGGGAGAGGCCACAAACGTCGGGGACCAAGTTTTAGAGAAAAATTTACCTGCGCCTGCAATGGCGGCGGAATGCGGGAAGCAGCGGGAGATCTTCGGAGGTGGCGGGAGGCTGTCAGCGGTGGGTGAGGGCCACAGATTGCAGCGCTGCTGCGCCTCCAATATCAGAGGGTGGCTCTCACCGGCTGCCGGGTGTCAGCGGCGGCTGTAATTTTTTTAAAAAAAATTAAAATTAAAGTGGTGGGGGGTGACAAAAAAAATTCCGCCCCAGGGAACCACCTGGGCTTGCTATGCCTCTGATTATTATTATTATTATAATTTAAGCTGTGGGGAGATCCTTGTCATAAATCTCTACCGCTTTGGCTCTAGGCAGAAGCTGCCTCTTCTGTTTAAAGAACTGGGTCCCCCCCCCTCCCGTCACTGGCAGAAACGTTTTGAAAACAGGAACTCGGTTGCTGAAACCCTCAAGCGCTTTCCCTGATTTAAGCCCCTTTCTCCGAAAAGCGGCGAGAGAAATGCCTTTTTCCTTGTTAAAAAAAAAAAATGCATTGCAAATATTGCAACGTTCCTAACCTGAGATTGCATCACATCCTTTTTTTTGCAGGAAACGGGAGGGGGACAAAAACAATATACTTCCCTTGACTCTCAATGGATTTCCTTCCAGCACTCATCCTTCCCTCCCCCCCCCCCAAAAAAAAATCCTGATGCGAGGAAGTCTCTTCTACGGGATTGAGATCGGTCTTCCTCCCTGGGCAAACTTTTGCAAAAATAAGTGGGGCTGCTGGAGACGCTTCCATGGGGGGGGGGTTATATTCCCCCCCACCCCAATAAAAGAGATATATCCCCTAGTTTATATTTTACCCCCTTAAATGCATCACACTGCCCATCCACCATCCTTTCATGGAGCTTCTCCTTCTATTTTTTTTTGGGGGGGGGATAATTATGGGTTTTCCCTCCCTGGGATTTTCCTGCAACGTCCTTCCTGCATCACTCACCGTGCAAAGGCTTCCCAGCAGCGCAGTTGGAAAGGGATGCAAGCGGCAGCGCGGGGAGAGGATCGGTGCGCAGGATCCGCTCCCTGGATAGGGCGGAGAGATAGATCAGGATTTCCTCCTCCTCCGAAGCACCGCCCCTCCTTTAGCCACGCCCACTGAGCATCTCTCAGCATCCCAGAGAGACAGCCCACAGCATCCCTCCTCTCTCGCGCAATCCTGCGACATTCAGAGCGCAGACCCGTGGCAAGGTTTGCCCGTGTGAAACGCCCGCAGGCTTTTGCTGTCTTTGCAAAGAACGCGCGCGGAGAGGCTACGCGGAAGCAAAGAGGATATATGGCATTTTTAAAAATTACCTGTATTCTTACCATGTAGGCGGCAAGGGAACCGACCATTTTGCTTGATCCAAATGTGCTCCTTCAACTTTTGTTGTCGTTCAGTCGTGTCCGACTCTTCGTGACCCCCTGGACCAGAGCACGCCAGGCACTCCTGTCTTCCACTGCCTCTCGCAGTTTGGCCAAACTCATGTTAGTAGCTTCGAGAACACTGTCCAAACATCTCGTCCTCTGCCGTCCCCTTCTCCTTGTGCCCTCCATCTTTCCCAACATCAGGGTCTTTTCCAGGGAGTCTTCTCTTCTCATGAGGTGGCCAAAGTACTGGAGCCTCAGCTTCAGGATCTGTCCTTCTAGTGAGCACGCAGGGCTGATTTCTTTAAGAATGGAGAGGTTTGATCTTCTTGCAGTCCATGGGACTCTCAAGAGTCTCCTCCAGCACCATAATTCAAAAGCATCAATTCTTCGGCGATCAGCCTTCTTGATGGTCCAGCTCTCACTTCCATACATTACTACTGGGAAGACCAGAGCTTGAACTATACGGACCTTTGTTGGCAAGGTGATGTCTTTGCTTTTTGTGATCCCTTCATGGATCACTGCCTTGTCGTGGCGAAGGGGCTTGAATAACTCAGGGAAGCTATGGACAGGTCAAGATGGACAGGTCGTAGTGGAGAGTTTGGACCAAACGTGAACCACCTGGAGGAGGAACTGGCAAGCCACTCCAGTATCCCTGCCAAGAAAACTCCATGGACAAAAACAGGCTCCTTCAACTACCATGGTCTTTTCTTTTCCCAAATAAGTAGGATTTATTTTTAACCACGACAATATTTATGCCGTCCTCATGTTCCACATGTCTGCACTGACGCTGCACAATGCTTTTCCTTCTGGGATCTTGTTTCTTATTTCTTTCTGTATTTTTTTTCCATTTAAAAAGGAACAAATAAACACACCCACCCAAACTATTATGTAGCTCAGAGTCAGGGCCGGATTTAGGTTTGATGAAGCCCTCAGCTACTGAAGGTAATGGGGCCCTTTATATGTCCAGCTGTCCTTTGTCAACAACAAATGGTTGCTGTTTTTGGTGTTGAATACCGTCTTTCCCCCTTTTTAAGACACCGTCTTATAATTTTTTCCCCTCAAAAAAACACAGGGTGGCTTATTTTCGGGGGGATGTCTTATTTTTATTATGTCAGTATGGTACGGTACAGCCTCCCCCTGCACGCTGAGCAGGCGGGGCAGAACTCTGCAAGAGGCGCGGTCCCCCCCGCGCCTCTCACTGGTTCGCTGGCTCCATGCGCACGGGGAACAAGCGGGGCAGGAAGCGGCATCTCCCCCCCCCCGCCTCTCCCTGCACGCTAAGCAGGAGGGGCTGAGGAGGCGACGGGAACAATGGCGGCACCATGGCTTACTTTTGGGGTACGTCTTTCTTCTCACAAAGGTTAAAAAAACCTGCCATGGCTTACTTTATGACTACGTATTAAAAAAGGGGAAACAGGGTATATGCTATATGGTAATTTATGGACCTCATAGGTATCTAAAGTCATTTGCACATGCAGAATTAGGCACACTATAGAAAGGAGCAAACCAGTGATATTTTAGGGAGCAGGCTAGCAGGCAGGGCCCATGACTTACACCATAGGAGCCTACACAACACAAAACACCGTTGCTGTATGTAGGTTTTATTTTATTTGTTTTTTATCTTAGATTTTGGAAATGTACATCCAGTTTTTTCCCCTTTAATTTTTTTGGGGGGCCCCCAAGAGAGTGGGGCCCTAAGCTATAGCTTGTTAAGCTTAAACGTAAACCTGGCACTGCTCAGAATGCAATCATCCTTTGTGTGTTAACAGCTGCACTTGTATATTATGAGCTGGCAGCTTATAATATACAGGGTTACGCTGGGAATGTTGGGATGCAATTTTGCTTGTCTTAAGGCTGATGTATTTTGCAGGGGGAGAAAAGCAGGTAAGGAGGGGGGGCATCAAGTTTCTTAGGCTGCCTTTCTGACCTAGCTTGTGTTGACATTCCTTCTGATGCTCTTAGAAGAAGAGGAGTTTGGATTTGATATCCCGCTTTATCACTCCCCGAAGGAGTCTCAAAGCGGCTCACATTCTCCTTTCCCTTCCTCCCCCACAACAAACACTTTGTGAGGTGAGTGGGGCTGAGAGACTTCAGAGAAGTGTGACTAGCCCAAGGTCACCCAGCAGCTGCATGTGGAGGAGCGGAGACGTGAACCCGGTTCCCCAGATTACGAGTCCACCGCTCTTAACCACTACACCGCACTGGCTCTCCGTGATGCAGGTGTTGGTCACCTGTGAGCAGCAGGTATATATTGGAGGCTTGCAGGAGAGTGAGCCCCCATGGATGAGCATGCTCATGTTCCTTCCAGCCCCCAAAGTCTGCATAATCCAGCCTACAATTAGACCAGGGGTCCCCAGACTCACCACGCAGCGGGCCGGTTCCTCCGGCGACGATCGCACGGCGGGCCGGAGGGCGGGGGAGCGCACGCCCATATGCGTGCACACTCGCTTTTTCCAGCACGGCATGGCACCAGAAATAGCTTGGGTGGGTGCGTGCGCACGGCCCTCCGCGGACCCGGAAATGCCATTTTGCGCATGCGCAAACGCTATTTCCGGTGCCGCATCGACCTGGAGATGGGCAGCCGCGCCGGTAAGAGCAGGCAGCAGCAGCGGGCGGCGGGGGTTGCTGGGGTTCTCCGGGGGCCAGATAAACGAGCCCCTCGGGCCGCATCCGGCCCCCGGGCCTTAGTTTGGGGACCCCTGAATTAGACCTCCTAAACTTCTCTGGTCGTTGCTACAGTGAAAGGGTAGGAACCTCTAGCCCAAGGCCCTAGATATGACATCAGGTGTGGGGCACGTGAAGTCATGTCTGGGCCTAAAGGGGGTTTGCAGGCCAGTGTGGTCCAGTGGTTATAGACGGGGCGTGGGAGAACAGGGTTCAAATCCTTGCTCAGCCTTGAAACTCGCCAGAGGACCTTGCCAGTCGCTTGCCCGTTTTCTCGCCAACCTCCCATCTCCCATTTCTCACCCAGGACTAGGAATGTGGGGACTTGCTTTTATACCGAGACAGACCATTGGTGCATCCACCTCAGTATTGCCAACTCTGGCTGGCAGCAAATCTCCAGAGTTTGAGATTTGGGGTGTGTGTGGCTTTCTCAGCTTTTTATTTTGTTCCATAGCTTTCCCTGGGAAAACCTGCTGATGTCTGTGATTGTTCCAATTCAGCAGTAAACATTGGGTTACATATAATTCTCGGACTTTTTGAAATGCAGGTCTCTCTCTCTGTATGTGTGCGTAAATCTATTTTAGTATAAAATATATTTAAAAGTACATGTTTTAATGCACACCGAAACAAGCCTTTTCATAAAGATTTATTTAAAAAACAAAACTGCACATCAGTACAGAAACGGAATTGAACTCTTGAATAAACATATAAGGCAAAACCCCTTCATGTAATAAACCAGCACACCAAAGAGGTTTTTAGTACAGGCAATCTCCCCTGATGTGCTAGATTTCCAGATGTGGGAAGTAGTGTTGTTGTTGTTTTTAAGGAGATGAACTGCAACAGGAAGCAGTAAAGATCTGAGGTGGAGCATGGGCAGAGCAGTTATCCGAGGTTAACGCCAGCGTGTGTGCCAGGACTTCATACAGTGCCGCGCGAAGCCAGATGCGGGCACAGCATGCAATACAACATGTTGCTACTCTAAGCAGAAGTGGGTAGGATCAAGCTATATCCCCCCTTCTGCACCAAGGCCACACACAAGAGGGGCAGAACTCACAAGCCTTTGGCCCGCACAGCGCCAGCTAACCTGTAGAGGCTGGCACATGTGACATGTAACTTTAAGAACTGGTGCTCGAGTTTGCTCTTTTTCTCTCCTTCTCCGTTCCCACCCTTTTTTCCTTGTGTGTCGTGCCTTTCAGAATGCAAGCCTGAAGGCGGGATCTGTGTTAACTACTGGTCTCCATAAGCCACTCTGCGGGGGGGGGGGGTCTATTTTAGTTTAAGATGGGGATAAAAATACTGTAGGTAAATAAATGCAAATGTTAGTAAAATGGTGGTGGTGGTAATAATAATAATAATAATAATAATAATACAGTGGTACCTCGGAAGTCAAACGGAATCTGTTCCGGAAGTCCGGTTGACTTCCAAAATGTTTGGAAACCAAGGCACGGCGGCTTCCGATTGGCTGCAGGAAGCTCCTACATCCAATCGGAAGCCAAGTCAGACATTCGGGTTACAAAGAACGTCCGCAAACTGGAACACTCACTTTGCGGCGTTCGGAAGCCGAAATGTTCAACTTGCAAGGTGTTTGAGATCCAAGGTATGACTGTGGTGGTAATAATAATAATAATAATAATAATAATAATAATTCCTGTTTTCTAGCACTGTTGATCAAGGCAAATCAGAAAATCATGAGCGACATCTTGCAGGAGTCATGGAACAGGATACTCAAATAACCAATAATCTGGGAATGAGACAGACTTATTTCAAAAGCAGCTCCTTTCTTTAGAAGGCACAGAAATTGGTGTGTGAGACAGAGAGCTGTTGTAGACATTTTATGCATCCTTCCTAATGGGTTCAAGACATTTTTTTGCAAGACATCTGTTTTGCACAGTTATGTGCTGGCTGTAATTTTGGTTTGGTTTGCAATGAGGCAACCACCCTCTTTCAAAGTCTCCCTGAAATACAGACTTGGGCTCCATTCTTTAGGCATCCACCCAATTTCTTCACTTCCTGCCCCCTTCTTGGGCAGAAGTGAGGGAAGTCCATAAACTCAGGGTTTCAGTGTAGTTGGGGGGCAGCACATGGCGCCCCCACCCCAAAGCTAACAGGAGATGCTGAAACTCCTGGATTTGTCGTTTGCTGTGAATCCAGAAGTCCCTTCTCCTGTGACTCTTTAACATCCCACAGACCCTGGAAGCTCAGAGGCTTATTATGCTTGGCTTTTTGAAAACTGTAACATAATACATTTCTGCATATCCAAGGAACCCCCCCCCCCCACAAGCACATAGGAACAAGCACTGCCTTGCTTTGGGGGCGACTCTGATCCTTTCCAAAATTACAGACGTCCAAGTTCGATATTTGAGAAAATAATGGAGCCTGGGTTAAAGATGGCCCTAGTATGAAATATTATGGTGTCCAGACTGTAGGGGCTCTGCATCTGGAAACAAGGATGCAGGAGCTGGGGGTCAGGATAGCACCTATGGGAAATGTCTGTGTGTGTGTGAGAGAAATCGCCCGCATCTAAGCTCTCACCAGGCATCGCATAGCCCTCAACTGTCCCATTTTAAATGAGCGTATTTCGCTCTTATGCATGCGCAAAAGAGCTCAGACAAAAAATGGAGCGTCCTAATTCGGGTGCCAAAAATCCCGGCCGGTATGGCATTGCCCATCCGTTTTTGAACTTTAAAAAGCTCCTCCTTTCGTGTAATGGAAGGCAGCCAAGGCGGCAATGAGCCGGTTCTGAACAATGCAGTTCTGTTTATAGATCATTCTAGGCCCCAGGACATGGAAGGCCGAGACCCGTCTTGTGACCAAAATGAGGCAGCCGTCAGCTATGGTGGAAAAAAGTGTCCTGAGGTAAAAATGAAAGAAAGAAATCACAACAACCTTATAGACCGCCCCTTTCGATTTATCAATTTAATTACGCAGAAGATGCAGTACAGTGGTACCTTGGTTCTCAAACGCCTTGGTTCTCAAACACCAAAAACCCAGAAGTGAGTGTTCCGGTTTTCAGACGTTTTTCGGAAGCCGAACATCCGATGTGGCTGTCGGCTATTGTGTCCGGGGCGCCTGCACCAATCGGAAGCTGCACCTTGGTTTTCGAACATTTCAAAAGTCAGGCGGACTTCCAGAACGGATTAAGTTTGGCGCTTTTGTTTTTGTTATTTATTTTGTGTTTTTGTTTTTGAGGCTTTTTCGGTTCATTTGTTTTTGTGAAGTTGTGGAACCCAGTTCACCTACTGATTGTGTGACTGAGGAAATGGATAAAAGCCCCCCCATCCAAACAATGACTATCATCAGCGCAGGTAAGAAAAAAGAATTAATTTTAGTTTTTATCATCTACAATACCATCTTATTCATTTTATAGCACAGTATGTCGATTATTGCTTTCATTTTATAGATCAATGGTCTCGTTAGATAGTAAAATTCATGTTAAATTGCTGTTTTAGGGGTTGATTTTAAAAGTCTGGAACGGATTAATCCATTTTGCATAACTTTCTATGGGAAAGCGCGCCTTTTTGGAACGCCTTGGTTTTGGAACGGACTTCCGGAACGGATTAAGTTTGAGAACCAAGGTACCACTGTAATTCTTTCCCGTTTGGCTGCTTTCAAGGAGGCAGAAGCGAGGGCCTGTTTATCGTCACCCAAAAACGACGGGAATTTTCCAAAGCCTGCACCGTACAATACTAAGGCGGAGACATAGCAGAGCCTGGCAGGAGAGGCAAGCGAGGGCACCCACATTTTCTGTCCTGGGGTGCTAAACGTCCCTGAGCACCTATGCTTCCGAGGGCGAAGAGGGACCGCAGCAGCTTTCCCTCACGTTCCTCAGAAGCTCGACCCCCGTGAACAGTTTGAAGGCGATCTCCTCGCACTCGCAGGACACCCCACACTCAAACAGGCACCCGAACATCACCGACTCACCCTCCTCGCACACGGCCAGGTCCGAATACCCGCTGGGCCCTTTGTTCAGCACCCACGGGGCTTTCCAGCACCCCTTCTCCAACGGAGAGGTGTTGAGGTAGATGCCCAGATCCATGCGCTTGTGCCTTTTGGTGGGGTGGGAGAAGATCAGCCACGACCGGGCGCTCTTGAGGGGGGCCGAGGAGGGGTCGAGACCCGGCAACTTGGCCCCGTCCTTCTTCCGGCCCAGATCCAACGGCTCCAGCTGCGGGGAGAAGCTCACCACGCTGCCCTGGCAACCGTGCGGGGACTCGCACAACTCCTCGCACAGGGACGGGCTGACAAACTGGTGGCCGTTGTCGGTGCACAGCGCCCCGACCCGGTAGTTGTGGAGGCTGCGGGCGTTGCAGTACAGGATCCGGCTTTCGTCAGAGCACGAGAGCTCGGCCACCTGGCACTCGGAGGTCAGCAAAGCCTCGAGGAGCGGGCTGCACAACCAGCTCTGCCCGCCGTCGTCGCTGTAGAAATTGAAGCAGTGTGGCTTGATCCAGCACTCCAGAGGGTGCCCAAACAAGCGCTTGTGGATGTAGTAAGCGTACGCCGGGATCACCAGCCGCCCGGAACTCAGCTGGACGCCGTGGCCCGGGCCGACGGCAAACGTGGCCCAGTTGGTCAGCTCTCCGCCGATGACCGCCTCGGTAAGGTCGGTCGCCTGGCTCCAGGTGCGTCCAGCGTCTCGGCTGGAGACGTAGCAGAGCCTGGCGGCGTTCCTCCCCGTGCTGATCTGGTGCCGCTCCGTAATGTACTTCTCCACACAGATGAAGAAGAGGAAAAGGGCGCCGCTCTTCCTCTCGAACACGGGGCAGGGGTTCATGGTGCGGTGGTTGGGCAGCACGGCCGTCTCCAGCGGTTCCTGAGGACCCCACTGAAATACAAAGCAGAGGGTGAGTTAGAGCAGGGGTAGGCAACCTAAGGCCTGGGGGCCAGATCCGGCCCAATCGCCTTCTGAATCCGGCCTGCGAACGGTCCGGGAATCAAGCGTGTTTTTACATGAATAGAATGTGTCCTTTTATTTAAAATGCATCTCTGGGTTATTTGTGAGACCTGCCTGGTGTTTTTACATGAGTAGAATGTGTGCTTTTATTTAAAAGGCATCAAAATCCATTTTATTTTCCACTTCCTTAGCAAACCCTTTTGCCCGTGGGTCTCAGTTCTAGTTACCATATTTTTCGCTCCATAAGACGCACTTTTTCCCTCCTAAAAAGTAAGGGGAAATGTCTGTGCGTCTTATGGAGCGAATGTGTGGTCCCTGGAGCTGAACTGCCCAGGGGCAAAAGCAGATTGTGCTTTTTAAAAAAAGAGAGAGAGAGAGAAGGGGGTGTTGAAAGGAAGCCCCCTGAGCAGCTGCTCAGCAAACGATCGGGGAGAGAGATAAGGGAGAGAGATTCCAGCCCCGCCCCCTTGCAGAGGGAGGCTGTTTCCCCAGCGACATGTGACTGGCTGATTAGATTATCTGTCTGGAAACTGTAGAAATGGCTTCCTGAAGCTGCAGAACTGTGAGTTAAACCCCATAAAACAGGGTTTTTTCCCTTTGCAAAGTAAGCTCAACAACTTTGAGCTGATCCTCAAAAAATGGGGCTTTTCTCCTTTGCAAAAGAAGCTGCAGAAATTTGGGCTGATCCACCAAAAATGGGGCTTTTCTCCTTTGCAAAAGAAGCTGCAGAAATTTGAGCTGATCCTCAAAAAAATTGGGGCTTTCCCCCTCTAAAAACTAGGTGCGTCCTATGGTTAGGTGCGCCTTATAGAGTGGAAAATACAGCAATAGAAGCCCAGGGAAGAGAACCTTGCAATGTGGGGCTCAAACTCGTGACCCTGAGAGTAGCTGCCTCATGCTCTACAGACTGAGCTGGAGAAGGTTGCACAAGACGCTGCTTTATACAAACAGCCAGGATGTTTCCAAGTAGATCCATGCAACACAGAATGCCTTGCGTGTTAAAACACACCCAAGAGGCATCCTCGTCTGAGGATAATCGGACTCTTGCTGAGGACACAAGTAGCAGATCCCAGCGCTAGAAAAAGGCTTTGGGGTTTTTAATTTGGGAGTCAAGCGCCGTTGGAGTGAGCGCACAATCTATTTTCAGGTGGCTTTAAATAGAGGTTTAAATTCCACTCCCTTCTCAAAACGCCAAGCTCACCGCAGCCTGTGTGTTCAAGGAGGGCAGCTCTACCCAACACTCAGGCCTAATAATAATAATAATAATTTATTATTTGTACCCCTCCCATCTGGCTGAGTTTCCCCAGCCACTCTGGGCGGCTCCCAATCGAGTGTTAAAAACAATAAAGCATTAGATATTAAAAATTTCCCTAAACAGGGCTGCCTTCAGATGTCTTTTAAAAATAGGATAGCTGCTTATTTCCTTGACATCTGATGGGAGGGCGTTCCACAGGGCAGGCGCCACCACCGAGAAGGCCCTCTGCCTGGTTCCCTGTAACTTCGCTTCTCGCAGGGAGGGAACCGCCAAAAGGCACTCGGAGCTGGACCTCAGTGTCCGGGCAGAACAATGGGGGTGGAGACGCTCCTTCAGGTCTACTGGGCCGAGGCCATTCAGGGCTTTCAATGTCAGCACCAACACTTTGAATTGTGCCTGGAAACGTACTGGGAGCCAATGTAGGTCTTTCAGGGCTGGTGTTATGTGGTCTCGGCAGCCGCTCCCAGTCACCAGTCTAGCTGCCGCATTCTGGATTAGTTGCGAGTTTCCAATATAAGCACAGCTGCTGGGTGGAGTGCAAGAGATGCCCCAGAAACAGTGGACTGCAGTAATCTAGTCTTGAAGTTACCAATGCCTGAACCATCATCAGGGCCAGATTTAGGTTTGATGAGGCCCTCAGCTCCTGAAGGTAATGGGGCCCTTTCTATGTCCAGCTGTCCTTTGACAACAACAAATGGTTGCTGTTCTTTGTGTGGAATATATGCTATATGGTAATTTAGGGACCTAATAGGTATCTAAAGCCATTTGCACATGACGAAATATGTATTTTATCAAAGTAATTGTTGAACTGAAATACAATTAAGAAGAAGTATATTAATAGTGAAATACAATTACTGTACGAAGAAGTATATTAACAGTGAAATACAATTAAGAAGAAGTATATTAATAGTGAAATACAATTAAGAAGAAGTATATTAACAGTGAAATAATTATTAAGCTCTAACTGAAAATGATTTTTGATTCATAACAAACTTAAGAATGCAAACACATTGGCATTTGGCAATAACAAAAGTTCCTTTAGAAATACAATTTACAAAGACTCATAATCCAGTCTCTAGAAACTTGCTATAACATGAAACAATAATAGGTGTAAATATAGGATGCAAACTACTAATAATGACAAATAGCAGAATGTAGGCACCCTATATATAGAAATGAGCAAACCAGTGATATTTGAGGGAGCAGGCTAGCAGGCGGGGCCCACGACTTACATCATAGGAGCCTATACAACACAAAACACTGTTGCTGTATGTAGGTTTTATATTATTTGTTTTTTATCTTATATTTTGGAAATGTACATCCAGTTTTTTTTCCTTTAAATTTTTTTTGGGACCCCCAAGAGAGTGGGGCCCTAAGCTAGAGCTTGTTTAGTTTATACGTAAATCCAGAACGGACCATCATTGTCAGGATCTCCCAGTCCAGGGATGGGAGAAGCTGTTGCACTCGCCACAACTTTTTATGTATTTATTTTATAAAATTTATACACCGCTTGATTGTAAAACATACATACATACATACCGGTACCTCAAAGCGGTTTATGAAAGGATGAAGCGATGAGATTTGCAACAGCAGTTCAAAACGTACAAAAAAGTCAAAACACTAAAACAGGTTGAAATGCACATCAGCTTCCTAAACTTGCCTAAACAAGACAGGTTGGGGTTTTTTTTTAGCAGGCGTTGAACAAAGTACAGCAAAGGTGCCTGCTTGAGATCAAGAGGCAGGCAGTTCCAAAGTTTAGGTGTGCTGCCACACTAAATGATCGAATTCTTACAAATGCAGATTATGTGGCGCCGGTAGCAGTGCCAATTCTGCCGATCGAAGCGGTCATGTGGGCGCATTTGGGGTACGGCAACCTTGTAGGTAAACCGGTCCCAAGATAATAATAATATAATTTATTATTTATACCCTGCCCATCTGGCTGGGTTTCCCCAGCCACTCTGGGCGGCTTCCAACAGAACATTAAAATGCAGTAATCTATTAAACATTAAAAGCCTCCCTAAACAGGGCTGCCTTCAGATGTCTTCTAAAAGTCTGGTAGTTGTTGTTCTCTTTGACATCTGGTGGGAGGGCGTTCCACAGGGCGGGTGCTACCACCGAGAAGGCCCTCTGCCTGCTTCCCTGTAACTTGGCTTCTCACAGGGAGGGAACTGCCAGAAGGCCCTCGGCACTGGACCTCAGTGTCCAAGCAGAACGATGGGGGTGGAGATGCTCCTTCAGGTATACTGGACAGAGGCCATTTAGATGTTAAGGGCTTTCGAGACTAATTGACCTTCAACTTGGCCTCATAGCAAATCTTTAGGTAATATATTCCATTGCAATATCCTGTTGTGGATAGCCACCTTTCAATTGCTTGCTGATCACCACAGATGATCAGGGGGCGTTCCCCAGCTGAGAATTGAACGCCTGGAATCTATATGTTCTGCTTTTGGAAAGCAACACCCTTGACAGTTTATTTCCTTGTGGAGCTATCTATATACCGCTGTGTCATTAACAAACACATCAAAGCAGTTTCCAGCAATAAAACCGTATACTGAAAACCAGATAAAAAGGTTAAAAAACAGACACCCATTAACCACTGTGGAAGGATGTACTCTAAATCGCTTGCACAAGTCTGGCGGAACAGAAAGGTTTGCAGTGGCCGTTTAAACGTTGACACAGGAGGTTTCTGCTGAATCTCCAGTGGCAGAGAGTTCCACAGGACTGGGACATTTGACACTAAGAGCTCTGTTTATTGCTGCTGTCAAATGAGCCTCCCCGACTCGGGAAATGACGAACCACACTCCTGCAAATGATCTCTGTGATCGAGCTGAGATATAAGGGTTCTGGCGATCCCCGTGGTACCCTAGACCGAAACTGTAAATTAATACAACTGAGGAAAGTGAAACTTATCCAGAGAAGCATTTCGGTGGCTTGGATTTGGAGAGGACAGAGCTGAGAGGCCTTGTCTGGATATCATTTTCTTTTAAACAATCTCAAACTTGCTTCCTGGAAAGTTGAGGCAGGATTATCAGATTTGCCCTTTTTCTTGTAGGAGTGTCTGCTTGCTTCCTCTATCATATACCGGGACTCAAACCCAAACCCCCAATGTTACCAGGGCATGTTCCCAGCTAGGCTTCAAGTTACTTATTGAGTCAGCGGCATAAATATACACAGACTGGAACAGCTGTCATTCGCTCAGCCTGACAGACAAGCTGTTAACCCTTTCTTTCCATTCCTTTCTAGACTGGGAAGCTCCTGTATTTTAAAGCCTTTTTTAAAAATGTGAGCAGGATGGATATGGAACAGACTCTTCATAGGCACACGTGGAAGAATCTATGCCATATATCTGTTGCTCATGAAGTCAGGAATCCAAACGGCTTTAATTGGACAATTACTTGAATTACTTGGATCCAATTGTTGCAGCCTCAAATCCACTCAAATTTATCTGAATTTAGGTTTTGTCTGAATTTCCTTGTACAGTCGTCACCTTGGAAGTCGAACGGAATCCGTTCCGGAAGTCCGTTTGAATTCCAAAATCTTCGGAAACCAAAACGCGGCTTCTGATTGGCTGCAGGAAGCTCCTGCAGCCAATCGGAAGCCGCGCCGGATGGTCAGCTTCCGAAAATCCTTCGGAAACTGGAACAGTCACTATCGGGTTTTGATCGTTTGGGAGCCGATTTGTTCGGGAGCCAAGGCGTTCGAGATCCAAGGTACGATTGTGTGTTTGTAAATCGTTATTAGCAAAGACTGTAGATTTCTTTAAAATTTCGTTGCATTATTATAAATACAGGGTTGTACACAATGGCGTAATGTAATTTGGGACAAAGCATTTTCTGAAAAGAAAGCGAAATACAACAAAAGAGGTTTAAAGGCACTCTCAAGGCAACTCTAAAAAAAAAAATGCAACATAAGCACAGAAAATTGGGAAACACTGGCCTGCAAGCGTTGCAACTGGAGAACAGCTTTTTACTAAAGGTGTCATGGGCTTTGAAGACACTCGAACTCAGGACGAAAGGGAGAAACGTGCTAAGAGGAAGGCACACTTGGCAAACCCTCACCGAGATCAACTCCCCCCCAGAAATCTATGTCCCCACTGTGGAAGGACGTGTGGATCCAGAATTGGCCTCCACAGTCACTTACGGACTCACTGCTAAAACCCTGCTTTGGAAGACAATCTTCCTCGGCTACGAGGGATCGCCAAAGAAGAAGACTTTCTAAAAAAACTGTCAAAATAACTTTGCGTTGCTAGAGGGCAAAAAAGCCAGATGCCTCAAAGGGAAACCAGCAAGCAAGATGTGAGCACAATAGTATTCTCCCTTCCCGTGTTTTTCAGCAACTAGGACTCAGAAGCATTGCTGCCTCCGGCTATGCAGAGCATACCGTGTTTCTCCTAAAAGAAGACACCGTCTTATATTTTTTTCCCCTCAAAGAAACACAGTATGGCTTATTTTCGGGGGATGTCTTATTTTAACTGCTCCGTGTCGGTATGCAGCTTAAGCAGGCATCCGCAAACTTCGGCCCTCCAGATGTTTTGGACTAAAATTCCCATCATCCCTGACCACTGGTCCTGTTATCTAGGCATCATGGGAGTTGTAGTCCCCAAACACCTACAATTTGGGACTACAATTCCCATCATCCCTGACCACTGGTCCAGTTAGCTAGGGATCATGGGAGTTGTAGGCCAAAACATCTGGAGGGCCGCAGTTTGGGGATGCCTGGTCTTAAGGGAGAGGCGCCACATCCCTATGTCTTATTTTCAGGGTATGGCTTATATTTCTCAAATATGTAGAAATCCTGCTATGGCTTATTTTATGACTATGTCTTATTTTAGGAGAAACAGGGTAGACATCCTGGCTAACAGCCACCCGCAGCCCTCTCCTCCTCCACAAATTTGTCTCATCCTCTTTTAACGCCACCCAAATTGTTGGGCATGCCTGTCTCCTGTGGCAGAGAGTTCCACAGTCCAAATACGCCCTGCCACACAGAACACCTGCCGCGTTCCATACTACACGGTTGTGTTAAAACCTTCCTTTAACATTGACACCAGCAACTTCCGAACTCTTTCCCGTTCAGCACTTATTGAACTTTTCCTTTTGTCATTTAGATCTGAACTACGGGTTGAATAAATAGGTGGAAGGGGGGGTGTTCAGCTGCCCCCCCCCCCCATACGTGACAATTGTTATTTAATAAAAAATATATTTTTCAAAAATAAAAGAAAGTTGATTAGGCATCGACCATTCCTTCCTGGGCTTATTCTTTTTGCAAGGGCACAAATATTACAGACAGACAGCAGTCTCTCATCCAAATGGAGCTAAACAGCATTTTCCCACCTCTCAGGGAAGGATGGACCATATCACAATATTCAGTTGTCCAAATGTGGATTCTACTAGGCGCTGCTACCCCTGCTCACTCCACTCTCAAACTCAGCCTACCCATCATCCCCTTTGGCAACCCCCTTTCTCCCACACCCCTCTCCCCTGGCAGCTTGCCCCAGGTCCCACCCACTTTTAAAGGGGTTGGGGGGAGTTATTTCAGAGAGCATTTCCCCCCATTATACATAGTGCGCAGACCACCTCCCCGCCTTCATTAAACAGCTTACCTGAGCTGCCTGCCACCCTGCTGTTACGCTGGAGTTGGTGTGGCCACATATTGGCAGACCCGTGAACTGCCGTGTGACGACAGCCTTACATTTCATGTATATAGTAAGAAAGTAAAGAACTGTGCAGTGCAGAACAGCAGCGTTACGCTATCTGCTCCTGGTGTTACCTGGACAGACGTTCCTTCCTTCCGCCCTCGCCTCATCACCAGGAACTTAGCATCTTCGTCCCGGGGGGATGAGCGCTCTTCTGCAAACGCCAGGAAGGTGGACTCGGAGGGCAGGTAAAGCAGCGCCGGGATGCGGTAGGTGAGACCCCCTCGTTTTTTCTGGCTGAAAAGAGCCACCTTCCCAGAGCCAGCCTGAGCCTCGGCCATGTTTTCTGGGCATGCAGAAATATTCTAGGAGACGGGGAAAAGAGGGAGCTTGAAAGCTAGAACTTGTTTACTGTACAGTAGTTACATTTCCTTTTAGTGCGCCTGAAGCAGAAGAATTCAGATCGGTTCGGTTGATTTGCTGACATAGCTTACATCAATACATTTTGTTACAAAGGCTATTGTGCTTTGTATTGTGCATGTGTGAACCTGCGTGTATAGCTACTTGTGTTCTTGCGATAAGCGTTTTAGCTCCTCTCTTCCCATGGGGGTGGGCTACTTGCACAGTGAAATACTTTCTCAGCAATTTCTTAACCGTTTCTTAAAGCGATAGGCTACTCTAAGTTCCCTTTTATCAGTCACTGCCAGGGGTCCACATTACCACAATTTGGGGGGCCCTTGGGACACAGGTGGCGCTGTGGGTTAAATCACAGAGCCTAGGGCTTGCCGATCGGAAGGTCGGCGGTTCGAATCCCCGCGACGGGGTGAGCTCCCGTTGCTCGGTCCCTGCTCCTGCCAACCCAGCAGTTCGAAAGCACCCCAAAAAGTGCAGGTAGATAAATAGGTACTGCTCCGGCGGGAAGGTAAACGGCGTTTCCGTGCGCTGCTCTGGTTCGCCAGAAGCGGCTTAGTCCTGTTGGCCACATGACCTGGAAGCTGTACGCCGGCTCCCTCGGCCAATAAAGCGAGATGAGCGCCGCAACCCCAGAGTTGTCTGCAACTGGACCTAATGGTCAGGTCCCTTTACCTTTACCTGGGGTCCCCCTACAACTTGATTTAATTTAACAAAATAGTTTGGATTTTGAATAAATGTGCAATTGGTTATTACGGTTTTGAATTTCATTGTGCCATAATCTCTCTTAGTGAGCTGCGCAAACCGCTATTCTGAATGATGCTTTTCAGGGTGGATAAAAATCAATGATTTTTTTTTAAAAAAATGGATTTTTTTGATTTAAATCGGAATTTTTTGATTTAAATCGATTTTTTTGATTTAAATTGGATTTTTAAAATAAAATGCTTTTGGAGGAAAAATCTTTCTAAATATAGTCTTCTTTTTAAGTTACATTGTAGTCCAAAGGCTATTCATCAGGAAATAAGGATTTGTTTTAAGTTTATCAAGTGTGCTAAAACTCAGTCTAAGTTTTTTTTTTTAAATGTTTAACCACATCAGTTAACAAACATGGATACATATGCTATCATGTTATTGTTTTAGTTAAATAAAATGGTTATTAAGGAAATGATTATTTTCCTCCTTCCAATAAAGTACAGCAGAAAAGTTGTCCAAATATAAACAGTTAACTTATTAAACCTCACCATAATTTCATAATTATCTGTCTATGTATTTCTAGTAGTATAACCAAACTGTAAAAACCACTCTGAAAATTTATTATTCCAAAAATGAAACCTTCATATGGTTGTAAATATTAAGATTATACCAGTAAGAAGGAGTCTTTCTGTAAAGAAAATATTTAAATCAAGCCTTACTGACTAGTGATTTAAATCAAGCCTTACTGACTAGTGATTTAAATCAAGCCTTACTGACTAGTGATTTAAATCGTGATTTAAATCAATTTGATTTAAATCAAATCCACCCTGATGCTTTTTGTAGGCACTGGGAATTCATTTATGGAACCAAGCCAGAGAGTGGCCCCAAAAGATTTGGGAGCCAATGATCTAAACTATCGATCTTTCTTTTTTTCTTTTTTCTTTTTTGGTTCACAATTTTTATTACTGAAAAAAGTAAAGAAAGCTGCAATATACTGAGGACATTTCATACAAGAATATACTCATAAAGTTTTGCTAGAGCATTAAGCAAATTGTCTGAACTGGACGGCATGTTACTATACACACTTGTATTAGTGAAATGTGTGCTTAGGTATTGAAACACAAAGTCTTAAAAAAAAATAAAAAAGGAAGTATGTTGTAGGTACACAGATTTCTTTATGCTGTACTGAATAATTATAATAATCAAATACACCAGTTTAGTTTCAGAGTGACCAGAACACATTTAGGATCTGGAGTGGGGAGGAGTGCCACAGGTTAAGATAATAAATATATGGATTACGTCAGTTAGTTAAAAAAAATATCAAGTTTAAAAATAAGTAGATCACATTACTGACCACCTATTTTCTGCATTTTAAGTAATTCTTAAAATTTCTTCAATACTGCTACAAAAAAACTACCCACAATTGTCCTCTAATATAATTTATGACTAGTAACACTGAGTAGGTCTGAAACATACCCAATGTAATAGAGAAGGTAGAGCATCAGAGAAAGCTCACGTCTTAAATGAATCCTCTCTATTAAGTAAATGTTTAGCAAATAAACTATCGATCTTTCTTTGGAACAACCAGCCAGCTCCAAAGTTTAAAGGTACCCTGGTTTGTGGAAGGAAGGGGGTTGGAGACTAGAGGGGAAAGAGACCACCCTCTTTCTGGAGAGAGAAGATCCAAAAAGTGAGCACATTTTACCCTTAGGGGAAGAGACTTTTTAAAAAAAACAAAAAAACCCACCTATTTATTGATTTATTTTTAATATACACACACACTTGTAAGCAGTCTACAGAAATAAAATATTAAAAAAATATGATAAAATTAATAATAAGCCAGTGTGACACAGTGGTTAAGAGTGTCAGACAAGGGCAGGGTTTGAATCCCCACTTGGGGACATAAATAAAACGCATGTGCACAAGGTAAACACACCATAAACCACACGTCTGAAAAACGGCTAGCTCTGTTCTTTGGTTGCCTCCGTCGGTTTTCTCAGACCGGCGATCGGACCTTGATGGTGAGTCCGGTTGAAGAAGCCAATCCCAGTTTCCTTATAATAACCTCACGGGGTGATTTCAGACCCGTCATTCCCTCCCAGGCTCACCTACCTCACAGGGTTGTTTGTGAGGATCAAATGGGTGGGGGCTGGGGGGGAATCCCCAACATCATTTTGATCTCCCTGGAGGAAAAGGTAGGGCGTTGATGCAACAAACAAATAGAAACAAAAGAAAAAGTTGCCATTCCTGTCCATGAATTACTCCACTGAGGGCGATGTCTAACTAAGACGCACTCAAAAGAGTCAAACCTATCGACTTCAATGGAATGGCTGGTTTCGTCCATTGATCCAAATGGGTCTGACTCTGCATATGACTAATAAAGGATGGTCACAAAATCTATGACATGGGTAGGCAAACTAAGGCCCGGGGACCGGATCTGGCCCAATCGCCTTCTAAATTCGGCCCGCAGACGGTCCGGGAATCAGTGTGTTTTTACATGAGTAGAAGGTGTTCTTTTATTTAAAATGCATCTCTGGGTTATTTGTGGGGCCTGCCTGGTGTTTTTACATGAGTAGAATGTGTGCTTTTATTTAAAATGCATCTCTGGGTTATTTGTGGGGCCTGCCTGATGTTTTTACATGAGCAGAATGTGTCCTTTTATTTAAAATGCATCTCTGGGTTATTTGTGGGGCCTGCCTGGTGTTTTTACATGAGCAGAATGTGTCCTTTTATTTAAAATGTATCTCTGGGTTATTTGTGGGGCATAGGAATTCATTCATTCCCCCCCCCCAAAAAAGTCCGGCCCCCCACAAGGTCTGAGGGACGGTGGACCGACCCCCTGCTGAAAAAGGTTGCTGTAATGGGGCTTTTTGTTTCTGAACTTTGGCAGGTGCAACATTTTAATTTTTGATGTGGTGGGTAGAAGTAGCTCCCTGAATAGTATTCAAGCTGAAGGTAATTTGCGGATGAAAGAAGGGGAAAAGGAAATTTTTGAAACAGTTAATAAACGTGCAAACACCAAATAGAGAGAGTTAGAGATCCAAATTTAACACTTCAAAAGTAGGTAGCCATTTTAAAATGTCCTCAAAGAATTTCAGCTCCAAAGGTGGACTGACTGATTGCTCTGATATGTTAGAAAGAGAGAATTTCCCTCTCTCCTTCCTCATAACGCTAGTGGATTGGCATGAGATTCAGGACAGCCAAATGAAAATACTTTTTTCACATGCTGCATAAATGAGTCATGAAATTCTTGGACATAAGCTATGGTGGTAAAAAATAAAATAAGGGAACAATAATCAGGGCCAGATTTAGGTTTGATGAGGCCCTCAGCTACTGAAGGTAATGGGGCCCTTTATATGTCCAGCTGTCCTTTTTTTTTAATTTTAAAAATAATTTTTTATTGATAATACATACTTCACATTTTTCCTTTAGGTAAATACAACAAAAGAAAACAAATACAAAAACCATAAATCCAGCTGTCCTTTGTCAACAACAAATTTTTTGTGTTGAATATATGCCATATGGTCATTTATGGACCTAATATGTACGGTATCTAAAGCCATTTGCACATGATAAAATATGTATTTTATCAAAGTAACCGTTGAACTGAAATACAACTAAGAAGAAGTATATTAATAATGAAATACAATTAAGAAGAAGTGAAATAATTATTAAACTCTAGCTTAAAATGATTTTGATTTATAACAAATAATGCAAACACATTGGCATTTGGCAATAACAAAAGTTCCTTGAGAAACACAATTTACAAAGGCTCACAATCCAGTCTCTAGAAACTTGCTATAACATGGAACAATAATAGGTGTAAATATAGGATGCAAACTACTAATAATTACAAATAGCAGAATGTAGGCACCCTATATATAGAAAGGAGCAAACCAGGGATATTTTAGGGAGCAGGCTAGCAGGCAGGGCCCATGACTTACGTCATAGGAGCCTACACAACACAAAACACTCTTTTATTTTATTTGTTTTTTATCTTATATTTTGGAAATGTACATCCAGGTTTTTTTCCCTTTAATTTTTTTTGGGGGGTGGGGCCCTAAGCTAGAGCTTGTTTAGCTTAGACGTAAATGCGGCACTGACTGCATGCCTTGCGCTGCCCGCTTCCCCATCCATCCATCACTCACCACGCAGCGGATTCCTCGCAGTGCATAAAGACCCAGCATGGGGGGGAGGGGGGTCCGGGTTGGGGGTTTGGGAAGCGCGATCCGCAGGCGCAGGATCCGACCCCGTCAAGCCGAGGAGAGAGAGGAGCAGGGAAGGCGCTTCCTCCTCGCCTGCGTTGGCAACAGCTGCCCGCTGGGCGCAATTTGCAACAAGAAATATAAATAACATGCTCGGCAGGCAGCCAGCCAGCTGGGATCCGGTTCCCCGCTTGGCCAATCAGGGGAAGGGATCTCTTTCAGGAGCCATAGATTTAATGCATGGATAGATGGGTGGGTAGCAGCTCCATCCTTGGAGAGGATGCAAAGCAGCAGGAGGAAATTCAAAGTCAACCCGCAAGCTGGCGGCAGTGTGTCAGTCTACCCTTTTTCTTGCTCCCTATGCCCCCACGCAGATGAGCAAGAGGTGACGTCAGAGTATGCTAAATAGACCGTTTATGAATTGTTAATTGATGAAAACTTCCCCTCTTTAGCCACTGTGAGCTGCCGATAAATTGAGAGCTAACACTTTACCGAGAGACACAGCTTTCATAGAATTGTAGAGAAATCCAATGGTCCTTGATTGATTGATTGATTGATTGATTGATTGGATTGATTTTATATAGTCCACCCTCCTGCAATAATTAATAATAATAATAATAATAATAAAATAATAATAATACTAATAATAATTTATTATTTGTACCCCGCCCATCTGGCTGGGTCTCCCCAGCCACTTTGGGCGGCTTCCAGCAAACATTAAAATACATTAACACATGACAGATTAAAAACTTCCCTGAACAGGGCTGCCTTCAGGTGTTTACTAAATGTCATGTACCGGTAGATGTTGATCCTTTTAACCTCTGATGCAATGCAGGAAGCTCAACACATCGTCCCCCATCCCATATGAAACCACGCCAGATGCTGTTTATCTTTACAGATGTGCTACAGTTTTATTGCTGCATCACTTGTTGTTGAGTCGTTCAGTCGTGTCCGACTCTTCGTGACCCCCTGGACCAGAGCACGCCAGGCACTCCTGCCTTCCACTGCCTCCCGCAGTTTGGTCAGACTCATGTTGGTGGCTTCGAGAACACTGCCCAACTGCATCACTAAGAGGCTTGAATAATGGCCGGGGGGAGGGGGATATTTCTGTACAGCCATATAATAAAATACCAATGTGGTGTAATACATAAAACACAATTTAGCAAAAAAAAAAAAAAAAAAAAAAAAGACCATCATTAAGGTGATGGGTTAAGCAAAAGTACAAACACCTGCAAAGGTCTGTTAGCATTTTTAAAAAGACCTTCAAGAGAACGTCAAAACCAGGAGTGCCTGCAAAATCTCTTTCTTATAGTGTGTGACTAGTGGCACTGTGTGTGTGTGTGTGTGTGTGTGTGAGAGAGAGAGAGAGAGAGTGTTTGTGTGTGTGTGTGTGTGTGTGTGTGTGTACACATATACCGTCTTTCCCCCTTTTTAAGACACCGTCTTATCATTTTCTTTCCTCAAAAACACACAGGGTGGCTTATTTTCGGGGGATGTCTTATTTTTTTATAACGTCAGTATGGTACGGTACAGCATCCCCCTGCACGCTGAGCAGGCGGGGCAGAACTCCGCAAGAGGCGCGTCCCGTCCCCCCGCGCCTCTCGCTAATTCGCTGGCTCCCTGCACACGGGGAACAGGCAGGGCAGGCGTCTCCCCCCCCCCCCGCGCGCCTCTCCCTGCACGCTAAGCAGGCGGGGCAGAACTCCGCAAGAGGTGCATTCCCCCCCCCCCCCGTGCCTCTCACTGGTTCGCTGGCTCCCTGCGCACGCAGGAGGGGCTGAGGAGGCGACGGGAACAATGGCGGCACCACGGCTTACTTTGGGGGTACGTCTTACTTCTCACAAAGGTAAAAAAAACCCTGCCATGGCTTACTTTATGACTACGTATTAAAAAAGGGGAAACAGGCTATATGGCCTTTTTTTTAATGCTAACATATTCCATATGAAAATACCTATTTAAATCCATATCCAGATTCATATCTCAGTTCAGTTAAAAATACAGACTGTATTAAATTCTCCTCCATCCTTACTCAAGATGTCTGTCACCCCATTTGGTGAAGCAAGACGGCTGTGTTAGGTCAGATTTCTGCCAAGACCGACTCTTGTTTGATCCTGGTTGTTTCATGTTGTACTTCAGTGCTGCAGTGCTTTTATACGATCTTGAAATCTTGCCCGAGTCTTGACGTTGGGCAGCTAAATAATCAATGCAATAAAACAAGGGATGCCCACAAAAATGGGTTTTTAGCCTGCCTGTTCCTGCAGGCTTGGGGTGTGTGTGTTACAAACCTCATAATGCTTTCCCTTCCCCTGTTCACATCTCAGATGTCCCAGAGAAAAAAACAGCTTTTCTCCTAACTGATAGCATGAAAAGGATTTTTAGAACAATCCCATGGCATTGTGCCAAATGGTGTGCGTTCCGCGTGCTACGGCTTTTGATGTATGCAAAAACCCCTCCAGAAAAAAGAAGGAAGCGGAGAATGGAACTGACAGCAGATCATTTTATTTAAACACATTCCCTGTAGGTTATTGTTCGTTAGCAGCTTGCGTTTTATTTCCCCACATGCTCACAGTGCAATGTCCTAGGATTTGGCTGGCGTTGGTGCCCGAAACTCGGGCAAAACACAACAGGACCAAGCAAAGGCAGAGATGGTGGACAGCAGGGAATGTGTGTGGCATATGTCAGTCAAATCCAACATTATGAGAGAGAACTAACTGCCTCTATGTGACAGTCAGTTTGGTCTATTGGTCGGTTAGGCTGCTGCTGATAGAAGCATTAAGTACCGTAGTAAATGCTCCGATGGAGTCTTTTTAGGACTCACTAATATTTAATATATACAGTGGTCCCTCGACTTACGAATTTAATCCGTTCCGAATGGACACTCGTAGGTCGAAAAGTTTGTAAGTCGATAAGAATGCATTGGGAGAAAAAATATTCGGAAAAATTCTTAAGTCAAAAAAAACGCATCTAAAATTCGTAAGTCGAGGAAACCGCATCTAAAACCGGCAACGATTTCCATTCGGATGTCAAAAAATTCGTAGGCGTGTGGCCACTATTTTCATTCGTAAATCGAAAAATTCGGATGTCGAGTACTTCGTAAGTCAAGGGACCACTGTAGTTTATATCTTGTAACCTAAGTACCGGTATGTACTCAATGAATCTGACAGTAAACTAGTTTATTTTGTTAGCATTCAGATATTTTTCTTTTAAGAGGGACAAAAGAAGAAGAGGAGGAGTTTGGATTTGATATCCCGCTTTATCACTACCCGAAGGAGTCTCAAAGTGGCTCACATTCTCCTTTCCCTTCCTCCCCCACAACAAACACTCTGTATGGTGAGAGACTTCAGAGAAGTGTGACTAGCCCAAGGTCACCCAGCAGCTGCATGTGGAGGAGCGGGGAAGCGAACCCGGTTCCCCAGATTACGAGTCCACCGCTCTCAAACACTACACCACACTGGCTCTCAGCGGGATTAACAACCAAGAAGGCAGGAAAGTAGAAGACATAATTATTAAAACAGACTCAAACGAGTCAGCAATCCGCTTGCTGCTGTATAAATTTAAATAAGGAAACGTTTAACCCTGCTATATTATATATAAACGTTTCTACAATGTGGCCATCAGGCGGAAAGATTTTCCCCACACCACTGCTTTAGGAAAACAAGCCAACTTCATAAACAATGCTTTGAAGTTTGGTTGTTTAAGTAAACCACAGTTAAGGCCAACCACAGTTTGTCGAGGTTCAGAAATAACACAGGAAACAATAGACAAATGGAAACTCAAATTTCCAATCTCCTCCTCATGGCTGCACCAGGAAGGGGAGAAGGGAGCTGAGAAGGATTATTCAAGTATGGCTGAGCTATAATTTTAGCACTTTGTCCAAATAAGACCTTACTGTGAAATGGACAAAGGCACCCAAGGCAAACAGCCCATGCTGACAGCACTGCTAGCTTAAAAAGCAAAGAAAGCTCTTAGCTAGGGTCGCCATATTTCGAAAAGTAGAAACCAGGGCAGCACTGAAATTGTTGAGCTATTTTTAAACAAACCCCAAAGTTGTTTGCAGACCTATCTTAGCACCCTCTTTGAGGGGAGCCATGACAGTTAAAACTGGTATAAAACCGATATACATTTGTAGCGTTTGACACATAATACATTTCCAGCCAAGCTGAGTTAAACCGACATAACAGAAGCGCAACAAATTGCAGTAGATTGCAAGCATTTTGGGCACAAGTGTTCAAAACTGAGTATAAAGATTTTGGCACAAAGGTTTGGCTTAGGCTCCAACATTTAGTCCCATGCAGGACCAGAAGGTTCCAAGTTCAATCGCCGGCGTCTCCACATGAGATAACTTTGCCTAAAACTCTGAAGAGCCACTGACATTCAGTGTAGACAATAAACATCATCAACAACAATAATGTATTTATACCCCGCCCACCTGGCTGGGTTTCCTCAGCCACTCTGGGCGGCTCCCAACAGAATATTAAAAACACGATAAAAGATAAAACATTAAAAACTTCCCTAAACAGGGCTGCCTTCAGATGTCTTCTAAAAGTCTGATAGTTGTTTATTTCCTTGACATCTGAAGGGAGGACATTCCCCAGGGCGGGCGCCACCACCGAGAAGGCCCTCTGCCTGGTTCCCTGTAACCTCACTTCTCGCAGGGAGGGAACTGCCAGAAGGCCCTTGGAGCTGGACCTCAGTGTCCAGGCTGAACGATGGGGCTGGAGACGCTCCTTCAAATATACTGGGCCGAGGCTAACTAGGCCAATGGTCTGACTATGTCTGACGTGGGCACCAAGTACTACAGTGGTACCTCAGGTTACATACGCTTCAGGTTAAGAACGCCGCTAACCCAGAAATAATGCTTCAGGTTAAGAACTTTGCTTCAGGATAAGAACAGAAATTGTGCTCTGGCGGCGCAGCGGGTGGCCCCATTAGCTAAAGTGGTCTTCAGGTTAAGAACAGTTTCAGGTTAAGAATGGACCTCCGGAACGAATTAAGTACTTAACCAGAGGTACCACTGTATTCTGTTCTCGTCCCAGTCTTTCCAAGACCCTTGGGACTCTCCTCAAGTCCTTGAAGAATGGCAGGGTGTGGAAAAAGATGGCCCCAGTATGAAATTGTCTGGTACCCAAATGTTTTCCAGCTCTCTGTATATCAGGAGTGGGGAACCGCTTGAAGAATATGCCTATGTGTGCACACACACAGTATAAAAATATTGTTAAATAAATAAAGATTAATTAAAAACCCTGCCTTTTGCAATGATGGAGGCGTGGTGCTAAAGGTGTCTGCGTCTGCAGAAATCATGTCCCCAAAACCCAGACTTCCTGGATGAAGGAGCCTCAGGGAAAGTACAGAATGCACCTGCCAAAATGTTAAGTGAAGGAAACGACACCTTTCCACGCTAACTGTTGAATATGGAAGCACCGAGCATCTGAATGGAGCAGAAGGTTTTCTGTGCTCTTTCTAATGAGGTAAGTTTGGAGGAGCCGATTGTTGTTAACTAGAAACAGCGGCCATTTACGAAGACCCACACCTCAGTTTTGTAAGCCCATGACTTTACCGAGATGTGCAAAAGAGTAGAACAGGCTTCCCCAGCCTTGGCCCTCCAGATGTTTTTGGCCTACAACTCCCACGATCCCTAGCTAGCAGGACCAGTGGTCAGGGATGATGGGAATTGTAGTCTCAAAACATCTGGAGGGCCGAGGTTGAGGAAGCCTGGAGTAGAATGAGCAGGTTCTGTCCTTGGGTGCTAAAGGTGGTCTCCAACACACTTGTTCCTTTAGTGCAGGCATAGGCAACCTTCGGCTCCAAGATGTTTTGGGACTACAACTCCCATCATCCCTGACCACTGGTCCTGTTAGCTAGGGATCATGGGAGTTGTAGTCCCAAAACATCTGGGAGCCGAAGGTTGCCTACCCCTGCTTTAGTGTAATAAATAAAATAATAATAATAATAATAATAATAATAATAATAATAATATTTATACCCCAACCATCTGACTGGTTTTCCCCAGCCACTCTGGGCAGCTTCCAACAAAATATAAAAAATACAAGAAAACATCAGTCATTAAAAACTTCCCTAAACAGGGCTGCCTTCAGATGTCTTCTAAAAGTCGTCTAGTTACTTATCTTCTTGGCTCGAGGGTCACATTACTCTAAACCCTCCAACATTTATCCGATGAAAATAGGGACATCCTAAGGAAAAGTGAGAAGGGGTGCGGGTGGCGCTGTGGGTTAAACCACAGAGCCTAGGGCTTGCTGATCAGAAGGTCGGCGGTTCGAATCCCTGCGCCGGGGTGAGCTCCCATTGCTCAGTCCCTGCTCCTGCCCACCTAGCAGTTTGAAAGCACAAAGTGCAAGTAGATAAATAGGAACCGCTCTGGCGGGAAGGTAAACGGCGTTTCCGTGCACTGCTCTGGTTCGCCAGAAGCGGCTTAGTCATGCTGGCCACATGACCCGGAAGCTGTACGCCGGCTCTCGGCCAATAAAGTGAGATGAGCGCCGCAACCCCAGAGTCGTCCACGACTGGACCTAATGGTCAGGGGTCCCTTTACCTAAGAAAAAGTGGGACATTCCAGGAACAAATCAGAAAACAGGACAGCTTCTATAAATCCGGGACTGTCCTTGGGAAACAGGGTCACTGGGAGGGTCTGCAAGGATTTATTTTTCGAGCAAAGGTACTTCTCCCTTTTCCTCCCCCCACATGTACCCTTCACCCATCCTAAATCTGCTCCAATGGGTTGGCAGAATTCCCAAAACAGATTTAGGACATGCACAGGGGGGAATATCCCATTGCACAGTCCTTGTACTACTACTACTACTAATTATTTTATTATTTATACCCCGCCCATCCGGTTGGGTTTCCTTAGCCACTCTGGGCGGCTCCCAACAGAACACTAAAAACAGAATAAAATTGAAAACATAGAAAACATGGTACAGGTGTGTTGGATGCCGCCCAAGTTTTGCTCAAACTTCTACTGGTAGGCTGCTGAAAGGAGGGGGAGGGGGAGAGAGAGAGAGGGAGGGGGAGAGAGGGGGAGGGGAGGGAGGGAAGGAGAGAGAGAGTGATGCGGAGGGAGGGAGGGAGAGGGATGGAGGGAAAGAGAGGGGGAGGGAGAGAGGGAGGGAGAGAGAGGGAGGGAAAGAGAGGGGGAGGGGGAGAGAGGGGGGGAGGGGGAGGGAGAGAGAGGGAGGGGAGGGGGAGGGGAGGGAGGGAAAGAGAGGGGTAGGGGGAGAGAGGGAGGGGAGAGGGATGGAGGGAGGGGGAGGGGAGAGAGAGAGAGAGAGGGAGAGAGGGAGGGAGGGAGGGAGGGAGAGAGAGAGGGAGGGAGAGAGGGAGGGAGGGAGGGAGAGGGAGGGGAGAGGGAGGGAGGGAGGGGAGGGGAGAGAGAGAGAGGGGGGAGGGAGGGAGGGGGAGGGGAGAGAGAGAGAGAGAGGGAGGGAGGGAGGGAGGGAGGGGGAGGGAGAGAGAGAGAGAGAGAGAGAGAGAGAGGGAGGGAGGGAGTGAGGGAGAGAGGGAGTGAGGGAGAGAGGGAGTGAGGGAGTGAGGGAGAGAGAGGGAGGGAGGGAGGGGGAGGGGAGAGAGAGAGAGAGAGAGAGAGAGAGAAGTGTCGCACATCATCCTTCCCTCACGTTCCTCAAAAGCTCGGCACTGGTGAAGAGCTGGAATGCGATTTCTTCAATGGGATGGTGCGCCCCACACTCAAACAAGCACGCAAACACCAGTGTGTCCCCCCCTTCTTGGCACACAGCCAGGTCCGAGTAGCTACTGGGACCTTTGTACAGCACCCAGGGAGGGCGCCAAGAGTCTTTTTCCAACGGGGACGTGTTCAGGTGGATGCCCAAATCCAAGCGCTTGTGACAGTTTGTGGGGTGAGAGAACACCAGCCAGGACTTTGTGCTGCTGAGCGAGGCCGGAGAGAAACGAGAGCTCCCCTCCAGCTGAGGGAAGAAGCTCACCACGCTGCCCTGGCACCCACTGGGCGGCTCGCACAAGTCCTCGGAGAGGTACCCTTCCTCAAAGTGTTCCCCGCCATCTGTGCTGAAAGCCTCGGCCCGGAACCTGTCAGGGCTGCGGGCGTTGCAGTACAGCACTTGGCTATTGTCCCGGCGGGTCAGCTCCGCAACTTGGCACTCGGACGTGTGCAAGTGCATCAGGAGCTGTCCTTGGGCCCAACTCTGCCCACCGTCGTCGCTGTAGAACGCGAAGGAATGAGGTTTGGTCCAGCAGTTGAGCGAGTGTCCGAAACATCGCTTGTGGATGTAGTAGGCGTAAGCCGGGATCACCAGGCGCCCGGAACTCAGCTGCAGGCCGTGACCAGGCCCAACCGCAAAGGTGGCCCAGTTCCTCAAACGTTTGCCGATCACCTGCTCCGTCAGGTCGGTCGTCTGGCTCCAGGTGCGGCCGCCATCTTGGCTGACGACGTAGCAGAGCCGAGCGGCGTTCCTCCCAGTGAAGATCTGGTGCCGTTCCGTGACGTGGGTCTCCACACAGATGAAGAACAGGAAAACCCGTCTGCTCTTCCTCTCGAACACGGGGCAAGGGTTCATGGTGCGGTGGCTGGGCAACGTGGCTTCCATCAGAGACTGCTGAGGGCCCCACTAGAAAGGAAGAAAGATGGGGTAGTTAGCTGGTGGTTCTCTCACTAGTGCCGGGTGATACATTTTTCGCTCCATAAGACGCACTTTTTTCCTCCTAAAAAGTAAGGGGAAATGTCTGTGTGTCTTATGGAGAGAATGCATGGTCCCTGGAGCTGAATTGCCCAGGGACCAAAAGAAGATCGAGCCTTTTCTTTTACAAAGAGAGAAGGGGGTGTTGAAAGGCTGCCGCTTTACAGCTGATCAGCAAGAGATTGGGGAGAGAGATAAGGTCGCTGGCTCCCTTTCTGCAGAGGAGGCTGTTGGTTTCCCCAGCGACATGTGACTGGCTGATTAGATTATCTGTCTGGAAACTGTAGAAAGGGCTTTGAGCTGATCCTTTTGCAAATGGGGCTTTTCTTTGCAAAAGCAGCAGCACAACTTTGAGCTGCTCCTTTTGCAAATGTGTATTTTCTCCTTTGCAAAAGCAGCAGCACAACAACTTTGAGCTGCTCCTTTTGCAAATGGGTCTTTTCTCCTTTGCAAAAGCAGCACAACAACTTTGAACTGATCCTTTTCGAAATGGGTCTTTTCTCCTTTGCAAAAGCAGCAGCACAACTTTGAGCTGATCCTTTTGCAAATGGGGCTTTTCTTCTTCCAAAAGAAGATGTACAACTGTGAACTGATCCTCAAAAAGGGGGGCTTTCCCCCTTTCCTCCTCAAAAAACTAGGTGTGTCTTATGGTCAGGTGCGTCTTATAGAGCAAAAAAATACGATATATCATCCAAAATTGGTTTGAAGTCCATATCGTGGTATTGGTTTAATAGTTTTTGACCTGGCAATATATCATGAATCATTATGTGTGTTAGGGCTGGGCAAAAACCATCAAAAACCAGTTTCCAGTCCATATCATGATGTTGGTTTCATAATTTTTGACCTGGCAATATCTTGCAAATCATGATGTGTGAGGGTGAGATGTTTAGCAGCAATGGGGAGTTCCTGGAGGCAGAGGAAACAGAATCCATTTCCATGACGCACGTGTGTGAGCTGGCAAAGTCTCACAGTATTTAAACAAGAGGTATTTACCAATGAAACCATTCTGGAATTTTCTGGAATTCTGAAACTGACCATGGTTCAAATGATTATTGCTACTAATATTGGTACTAATATTATTTGTATTCATTTATTCCAGTGATGGCTAACCTTGACACTCCAGATGTTTTGGAACTACAACTCCCATCATCCCTAGCTAACAGGACCAGTGGTCAGGGATGATGGGAGTTGTAGTCCCAAAACATCTGGAGTGTCAAGGTTAGCCATCACTGATTTATTCTCTGTTAAATTTGCCCTTCAAAACAATAAGAAAGAAGACGAGTTTAAGACAAGCATCATTGCCAGGTCAACTAACATTTCAGATTGAAAGGAGTCAGATAAGCTGTCCACAGTGATTTCAAGACACTTCCTTGGGTGGTCAGTACCAAGCCAGTCCTCTTTCCTGGCAATACTTTTGTTGCTGGAACCCAACTCCAATGCTACACAAATCAGGAAAAGCACAGTTACATTTCCTGCACCTGGTGTTACTTGGAACAGAGGTTCCCTCCTTCTGCCCTCACCTTGTCACCAGGAACTTCACAGAGCACCATTAAACAGCTCACCTGGGCCACCTGCCACCCTGTTTTCACACTGGAGTTGGCTTGGCCACATATCGGTGGCCACATGAACTGCCGCGTGATGATAGCCTTACATTTTATGTATATAGGAAGAAAGAAGAAAATGATGGAATGAAATCTAGCTTGTTTACGCTTACCTGGACGGACATTCCTTCCTTCCGCCCTCGTCTCATCACCAGGAACTTGGCATTTTCATCTCTGGGAGTTGAGCGCTCCTCAGCAAATGCCAGGAAAGTAGACTCGGACGGCAGGTAGAGCAGAGCTGGGATGCGGTAGGTGAGACCTTTTGGATCTTCCTGGTGGAAAAGAACCGTCTTCCCTGAACCAACATTGGCCATGTTTCCTGAGCATGGTAGAAAGAGAGAGGTCAAAAGAACGGACAGTTTTTCGAATAGAAGGATGTAGAAAGTGGAGTCCCCGAGAATCGGTATTGGGACTGGTGCTTTTTCATCCTATATAATAAAGTGCAAGTGTCTCTGCGTGTCATCCGTCCGTCCGTGGGTTTGCGCTACTGCGCATGTCCCCCACGGACACAGGGATTGGACGACGCAGAGACACTTCGAGCGGCTGGCCGAAACTGCGCCACCG